>CM070111.1:4582500-4837500 GCA_036178185.1 Liparis tanakae | reverse complement strand
AATAACTCCAGTAATATGAAAGGGTTTAGCTTGCTAATTGATTTACACGAGAATTATCACCCAGTTCCGCACCTTTACAGATAAGGTTAGCCTCGTTTAGTACGTTGTTTGGTTTTATGACCCCCGCATGTACCGTATGGTTTAGTAAATGGTAAATGGACCTGTACTTGTATAGCGCTTTTCTATTCTTCCGACCAATCAGAGCGATTTAACACTACATGACATCATTCATCCATTCACACACTGATGGGAGGAGCCACCTGTCAGTCGTGAGGTAGCCGTGCCCTGAATCATACCCTGCTTTATTGTCTATTTCACACTAAATGGGACATCGTGCTGTATTGGAAAAAACTTCAACACTCGTGATTGAAACCATACAGTCATGTTCACAAAGTTTACTGAAGTAATGAATACATTGAGAAGTAGGGTGTTTTTCTTATAAACATCTATATAATCAGACTTATTTTTCAAACCAGAAGAGTTGCCTCCTGTACGTTAGAAAGGATGCACTTTTTAGAACTGGATGTTGTTGCCTGTAAAGTGGGTATTTTTATAAAGGTAAGTCAACCTGATGGCCAGCCTTGGTTTTATTTCATGATTTCTTAAACCTGTGAATTTGTTTAAATGCCCCCTATAACTCACATGTGCTGCCACCACCGGATGTAAATATTTCAGCCAATTTTTTTCGTTTCTTGTGTGAATATTTGGTTGCAACTGCAGGAAACATGTGTGGATAGAAGTATAGGCTAATATTTTTCCTCCCCACGTATCGTCCGTACCCTGAATCTAAATGCCAGTCTGATAGGTTATCTATACAAAAGAAAACATAATACCTATGTCAACCTTCAGAATATCACCTCTCTGTATTTATTTATTTTACATGCACACACCTCAAGTAGTTATCAGACCAGAGTCCAAACTCAGTGGGAATCTAGATTAGCTGGACCCAATAGTGCTGACTAGGGATTAACCGTAGGGAAACTCCACTGAATACACTGCAAACAAATGAGACGGTCCCCTCTTGGGTCTTATTAAATCTTTAGAGAGGAGACATTTGGTGCTTATGGGACTCAGCAGGTAATCCGGTGTGGGGCACAAACGCGCCTGTTTGGATGGAACTGGCGAAATCTACCCACTACAGCTTTGGCTTTTCCTAAAATGGGATTGAAAGGGAGACTCAGTGGCCACAAAGCCTCTCCCCAGCTGGCCTTGCACAGCTTCTTTCTGGAGATTACCGAGGCAGTGAAAGTGTCTTAATGAAAACTGGCTCGGATGGGTATTTTGTGAGGCTAAGTGGAAGAAAAAGATAGTTGATTCTATGCCGCAGACTCCGTAGTTTACAAGTCTGTGCTTGTTTGTGTGTGAATGTGCACACATGTTACCTCCACACCTGTTCGCTGAACTGAATGCCCTCGCTGACGTATGAACTACTCGTGTCTCGTCCGTCTATCTGTGTGACAGGCCTGAAAGAGGGGGAGAATAATCTCATTCCAGACTCGCCTCCATCTTCCCCTTGACTCGGTGTGCCCTGTGAGATTTAGGTCAGTTTAGATCTATTGACCCTACAGGCTCAGTCAGTGTAAGCCTGAGGGCTGTGACAGATGTTGTCCACTGGCACGGTGAAAAAAAGAGTTTTTTTGCCACTCAAAAATAAAATAAAAAGGATCGAGCGTGTCTGAGAATGGATCATTTGAGTTATTCTTTCTTCTTTTGACTCTGGCGAAATGTGGATGTACAAATCTAGAAAAGCAGACACTGCACATAAAGTAATAGATTGAATAAGGCACTGGTCACAGGGGCCTCTTTCAATTTTAAACCATTTACCTAAAGAAAGCCGCCCCGTCAGTGCTGACCTTCGAGGGAATGGAGATGCAGAGTGTTGGCTATTAGATGTTTTGAAAATGTTCATTTAACTTCCTGTTTTGGAGTATTTAATGTTTCGTGAAAGAGCAACGGTTTGCAGACAGTTATAAAAAGTCTGTGGTACACAAACTTCCTTAGAATAAACCGTGTGAATGTGTTCCCTTAACGGCGTTGCTCACTCACCGTTAGTTAACTCTTTTTGCTTTGAGAGCTTAATTTTAAGATTTTATTTGACAAAGTGGTAAACAATTGTTAAGAAACAGACTTAGAGAGAGAAATAGAAAATAATTTCTGGGAGCTATTGGTATTTATTAGTGCTAGCCCAGATGGCTAGCACGTTAGCGGTTGGCTCGCCACGAGCCCTGCGAGGACAGTCACTGTGAGCCAAATATTTTGAAAATGCGTGCAGATAAATTTTGCACGAGCCTTATGAATCATCTAACATGATAGATGATGGCAAATAAGTCAGAAGTGAAGAGATACAAAAAAAAAACAGATTTTAAGAGGAAAGCTGATGTGTAAAAGCTATTATAATAAGGAATGTGACATAACAAAAGACAGCAAAAAGGTCTCCTTTGTTATTTTATATAATTTGAATACATTCAAAACCAATTTCCTCTTTGAAAAATAACGCCATAGACCTTGATCAGAACCATGAGGCGTTGAAAAGACCAGCGGCTCTATTGTAGAACGGTTGTGAGGCTGATCAAGAAATAGACTTCGTAAAGTGAAGTACCTTTTCAAGGCTCTGCCAAAACATCTCTAAAGTAACGCCGGTGCTCTTCATCTCTTGCGCTCGCATTTGCCAATTTCTCCCTCCGTGGGTATTTTGTGTTTGCGTAGTGAGTCGATGTGTGGCTGTAAATGCCCGGCGAAGAGAGAGACTCCGAGAGGCGGAAGTCCCGGGGTCCTTCACCGCGGCCGACGTGCAGCGTTTACTCGTCTGGCAGTAATACGGAGACGGAGGCTCGAGGTGTTGTCAGGCGTGCCATGAGTCGCACCACTGTAATGTAACACACACGCACACTACTGAAACTATAAAGCAGAGCCAAACTGCCATTTGTTACAGCGAGAGTACGACCACATTTACACATAGCCGGTATTTACAGAAACACATATTTCTGCCCCTCCGTTTTCAAAAATAACGTTGTACACACAAGGTTGTTTTCAAAAACGTTTCTGTTTATATGAACCCGCATAAATACGCCGTCCGCATACGTCCCATAGGACGCTCACATGACGTGAAGCATCTTTAGTCGCATACTGTGACGTTTGACAACCTAAACTCTGTTTGACCTCGTTCACACGCAAACACAAAAACAGAGTTTTCAGAAATCTCCACGTTGGCCGGAGTTTTTAGAAATGATCGTTTTCCGTGATAAAACCTCCGTTTTTGTGTAAATGAAAGGCCAAAACGCATGAAAATATATGTTTTCCCATCGTGTAAACGGGGTCTAAATCTCAGCAAACCTCAATAATGCCTAACATTGGAGAAAAAAAGGTGCCGACATACTTGGCCAGCAGTAAGATGTGACAAACAGCCGGGGATGTGTTTCAGCTGTAAGAGTAGCTCATGTGTACTGCAACAGTTTATGCTTTTGTTTATCTTGCATTAAAAGTTTCATTGTCGTTTTGCCCTCGTCTAGCATGCTCGCAAATCCTATTGTTGTTATTGCCGGGAAGAGAAAGATAGCACTGTAGACGAGGACACTGTACGACGGGCGCGACTGCATGGCTGGTGGGTCTCCGCACTGTTAATTCAGTTATATGGCTGCTCTGCTAAAGCAATGGGGACTTAATTAAATGTCTCACCTAGAGCAGTGGAGGATCACGTTGCCGCTAAATCCGGTTTGTGGTAATGCCGCACTTTATTGTGACGATCAGTGCTTCCCCAGGGGTTCAATTACAGCTGAATCTAATTGAAGGGGAACCCTACAAGAATGCTGCCCAACCCCCACCTGTCCTTCTCCCTTTTTGTTCTTCATAATCAAAGTCTCCGGCATTTCAACTAAGTCGGATTACCTTGGGAAGTCTTAGGGAACTCTTTTGTGGACCGGAGACGAGCAGCTGGTGGCAGAGGTCCACAAACTCATTACCTGGGTCTGAAGCCGAATTGCGTTCACAAAGGAATGTAATATCCTCCGTTAATTGTCCTTAAATGAAGTCAATTAATTAACTAAAGCCATGATGGATTTATTTTTTCTGATCAGTCAAACAAGACTCGCACGTGTTAAATTTGAGTTATCGAGCTGTCCCCAAAAAATAATTTTATATTTACTAATTGGCTGACACTCTTGGATTCGCGAACAGTTTCCATAGTAACCAAGTTGAAGTGTTATGGACCAAAAAAAATAAATATCACGGAAGATATATTTAGAAACTCGCTGGAACGCTGATGGAAGGTAAGATGGTAAATGGACTGGACTACTTTATACAGCGCTCTTTTAGTCTTCGAACCACTCAGTGCTTTGACACATATAGGACGTCATTCACCCATTCATACACTAAATGGCAGTGGCTACCATGCAAGGGGCCCCAGCTAACCATTCATATCCAATCACACACCGCAGGCACAGCTTGCAGGAGCCATTTAGGGTTAAGTGTTTTTTGCCCGAGGACACATCAACATGGACTCGCGGAGACGGGGATCGAACAGCCAATCCCGCGACTGGAGGATGACCCCGTTTCTACCGCTAAGCCTCCGTTGCCACGGCATTACGCTATTTTAAGTGGTCACTGATCTCCTTCTCACAGGTCCTTCACCACGAGTTAAGAGGCTCAAGCTGCCAGTTACAACTTTCTCCACGGGCTTCATTTTCTAAAAAAAAAAGTTGTATTGATTCAATATTTAAGTAGTAAAGGAAATATATTGGTGCAGTCATTTACCGTGATGAATCATTGTATAAAGAAAAATATGCATGTCATATTCTGTTACACATCAGTGTGAATGGTTACTGCTGATTTATTTGTTTGCAGTTTTTGACTATAAATAAATATATTTACTTAAGTAGTGTCCATATGAATTTCCATTTTATTCTACTACATTTAACCCTTGTATGGTATTCGGGTCTGTGGGACCCGTTTTCATTTTTCATCAAAACAAAAATAATATCATTCATTATGTTTTTAAACTCAGACTTATTGGCCGTGGCTCATTTTCTGCGAAGAACATATATCAGATAAAATATTCATCGACAGCCCACCGTAACCACCCCCCCAACCCCCGGGCTAATAAAAGTGTGGAAATTGTTGGTCCTGTGTACCTTCACACTTACAGCAGGCCCAGACATAAGGAGGATAGACACTGTGTGTGTGTGTGTGTGTGTGTGCCCGCGTGTGCGTGTGTGTTCGCATGCGTCTGTATGTGAGTGGGCCTGCTGTAGGTGTGTGGATGTGTGTGTTTGTGGGCCTGCTGTAAGCTAAGTATGCTAAGCTAAGTATGTAAGCTAAGTATGTAAGCTAAGTATGCTAAGCTAAGTATGTAAGCTAAGTATGTGTGTCAGTCGACATAACATCACATGTGACAATTTTTGTACATCGTACAAGCTGGGACAGGAGCTCCTAAAGAGGAAACTGACCATGGTTGGAACGATGAGAAAAAACAGGTCTGAAGTCCCACCTCAATTTCTGCCTACAAAGAACAGGCATGTCAACTCGTCCAAGTTTGTTTACACGGCTGACACATCCCTGGTATCATATGTGCCAAAGAAAACCAACAATGTGGTACTAATGAGTACACTACACTGGGATGGGAGAATCTGTGGCCTGGAGCATCATAAACCAGAGATAATTATGGACTACAATGCCTCAAAAGGAGGAGGAGACAACTTGGACAAGCTGGTGTCTGCCTACAGTTGCAAGAGGAGGACCCTACGCTGGTCACTGGGGATTTGTCTTTGACATGATGGACATCTCGGCGTACAACGCCTTTGTCATCTGGATGGCATTGAAGCCAGAGTGAATGAAATTCAATACAAATTCAAATGAATAAAAGTCAATAGTTATGAACCACCTTGCTTCATTTGTAAATTTGTGGAATATTGTCCACTCATATCTTGTTTGAAATTAGTTTTCTTGATTTGATCAACAACTACAAAAAAAAACCACTAGCACTTTCATATTTGTTGAAATCATAATGTGTTCTAACAAAATTAAAGGGAAAATATTAACCATATTTGCTGTTTATATTGCTCATAATTGGGATGAAGAAAACATCTGTTCAGTATTTCAACATCAAATTGTTTGATTGTGTTGAATTAAAAGTCCAAAAATACAGCAGGTCCAACAGACCCACAACACCTTCTGAGTAACAAAAAAATACAAGGGTTAAAAAGAAACCCTCTTTAGGACAGGGCCCCAGAAGGAAGTAATTATGCATAACCAATAAAAAATACCCTCCTTTTAGCTTAGATTAAGCAAATAGTCACATGATTTATTCATAACAGAATTATTTAAATGCTGCTGATGCAGTTGTAATAAACCAAACAATATGTGAGAATATAACTCTGGCATAAGCCATTCTGCATCATGAGCACTTTGACTTTGCATGCTTTCAAGTGCATTTTTGCTCACAATTAAAACTTTAAATGCAGTACTCGATATTACTAAAGCATCTGAATACCTTTCATAATAGATCATCTAGTTTTCCTCTAGGGAATCCTTTCCTTTACTTGAATGACTCCATCTACTTGTAATATGCCAGCATATTATACACAATACTGTTCAACATAAGGCTAGGAATCTGTCTTTCTAAAAACAGTCCTGAACTTGTCAATACATGTGGAATTCATCGTGTCGGTGAGAATCTTATTTATACGTTCTCTGCAGGGATGCCGATCATTGCAGTTTCAATTCATCAAGCTTAAGAGGTAAACTTGAAGGGGCTGAGAATCCGGCGACATTAGTTCCGACCATTTCTTCTTCTAAGTTACTCTATCTGGCAGTACAAGTGCACAATATATTTACCACATAATTGTATTCTTGTACTAAAAACATAGTTCAAGGTTATTAGAAACCTTAATAGAAATGTAAAAGGAAAGAAATGGGACTTATGTTTGTCCCCAGAGGACTTCTTTTGGGTTTCGTACACACAAAGAAACTCTAAGTGGCTCAGTACTGGTTTCAGGTAAACATCTGTTGCTATTAAAGAGACTATTTATATATGTTTTAACGGTGTATTTAACGCTACTTTGGATTGCACGAACATGCGCACATCAAAATGAAGAAATACATGCTTATTACACAGGTTTAACCCTCCTGTTACCTTTACATTTACTAACATATTTTACCCACGGGGTCAATTTGACCCCAGCAATTAAAACCTCCAGAAAATTATTAGAATTAATATTGTTTCCCAAGTTTAAGTGTGAGGTAATCTGTTTGTTTTTTGACTACCTAAATAGCCCTTTAAATATATAAAAAAGTTGATATTTCTTATATGTTTGACAGTGAAAAACAGCCTAAGAACATCGTCATTAAACATTGAAAGGGGTCAAATTGACCCTAAAGGCAACAGGAGGGTTAAAAGGAGTGAATGAAATATGCAGTATAGAGTCGCATGAGTTTTATTCTTCTTTTCTTATTCGGCGCCTTCACCGCGACAGAGCTAATCAAAACCGTCAGGTCCTGTTTGGCACATTCTTCCACTTAATATTCATTAAAAGTTAAATAAATAAACATTCGCGACTACGCTGAATAGATGGGAGAAGAAATGAGGCAAAACACTGAGATCGTAACATCTCCGTCCCTGGAGACTAATATAGGAAAATCAAACGTAATTAATAAAAAAGACCTTAAATTACTTGGCATCTTCTTTGTTTGGCTCGGATTATAAAAGTTAATGCGATGTTGAAAGAAAACAAAAAAAGGCGGCGTAGAAAAAGGCGAACCGAATCTCTTATGATTGAGAGACGAGACGTAATCCTTTGTTTTTGTAAGATGGAGCCAGGTTACGATTCCAAATGTTATTTATGCGTTTTCCACTTTTTCTGAGAAGTTGGATAGAACCCCAGTAAACATTTTTTTCAATTTCCATCTTCTTAACACATTGATTCATTTATGAGCCATGAAGGAATTTAGGGTTCCTTACTTTGTAGAACATTCAAGTTATGATGGATGGGCGTTCATAAGCCGAGACATCTGCAAACGAATTACGTGAAACCAAAATGTTATTTTCCTTTATCAAGATAATAATAATAATTTGATTTATATAGCACCTTTAAAAACAATGTTTAAAAAGTGCTCCACAGAGAGTCAAAGCAAAACAGTAAGAAACCAATATTACATTTAAAAGTATATACTAAAATATGTTTAAAAAATAAAATTAAGAATTTATATAAATAAATTAAAAACAAATAAATTAAAAATATATTAAAAACAGTAAGAAACCAATATTATATTTAAAATTATATATATATTACAAAAATAAAATTTCAAATTAAACCAAATAAATTAAAAACAGACAAACTAAATTAGGAGAACCAAAGTTCTGCATAAAAAGACTAGATCACTTAAAAGCTGTTCTATAAAAATGGGTTTTAAGAAGTGGATTAAAAGAAGTCACTGATTCTGCAAGCCTTATCCCCTCCGGTGAGATGCCAATCTGTATACTGCTAATACACTTAGTCACGTAGTAACTCCAGGAAGTCATACCCCTACTTTTTTAACGATGAAGTCCATCTGTCTAACACACGATGTGTTCCGTTTGGTTTGTACTCTCCGTGAACTGGAGGCGTAGCGAGAGGTCCGTCTGTGGGTTGGGAAAGCAGACGCAAGGACACCAAGCAGATGGACCCCACTTCAGCGCCGCGACAGGGTTACTGATGGGGGGGGGGGGGGGGGGGGGGAAAGGAAGGAGGTCCAGCAGGCTCGAAGACCCCACAAGCGTTGGCCGCCTTCTCATACACACACACACACACACACACACACACACACACACATAGCACAGACACACCAACCCACGCACGCTTGCAATCCCTTGTCTCGGTGACAAAAGTGAGAAACTTCACACTCGATCTCAGAGGATGCGGGACAGGTGGTGAGGAGGATGGAGGGAGGTGAGAAGAGAAAAGAGGCAAGGACGCTCGCATGCAGAACCGTGTTGGCGGGGATATAAAGTCGCCGCGCGTAACTGTTCTCTGGCCCCCGAAGACGGCTTGGCTGATCGACTCGCTCCCCGAAGGCGAGAGCAGACGCTCGATCCGAGCGGAGCGGTGACATCGGTGTCAGACGTCCCGCTTGGGATTCACGTTCGGAGCAAGAATCTGGAAGTCAGAGACGCGATTTCAACACTATTGTTCAATATAGAGTGATCGATAGGTGTCGGATTTCACCGTCGGCCACGGATTTCATTTCAAATGCGACATCCCTGTCCCGGGACCTCACATCGGATCAGGAAAAACTCCAGAGAAATGGAAAGAAAAAACTTTCACGGTGGAAAAAACGGGAAGAATCCTAAAAATAAAGCAGGATCCCTCTCCAGGATGGACAGATGAATAGATGTCATGTGACCAGAAGGAATCATAACAGAGTTACATAAACACATTTAATGACGACAGATTGTATGAATAGTTCTTAGTGGGCATGGACCACGATCCAGACCTCCATGATCCATGAAACAGAAGGAAGAAGGAGGTAGAGGAGGGAGGGGGGGGGGGGGCATCAGCAGGGCCATGGCAGGAGGCACTAGACTCAGCCAGGTCCTATGACGCATAAACATGGATGCGATCGCCCGTCGTTATTCCATGAGTTATACATAGGGGTCTGTCGTCAATGTAAGCTATGATCCCAACTCCCAATCCCAATTATTAAAAAAATTAAAACAAAAAGTTATTGGAAAGACTGACGTGCCATGAAAACTAGCGAGCAAGTGAGCAGAAGTTTAAACGATTAGATGAAATAGAGCAGAACTAGAGTGAATAGTTAGAGCAGCAGTTATCAGTTATTCAATTCATGGATATACAGTTTAATGAATGAAGAGTAAAAAGTTAGCAGTAATGAGTAAATAATTGGAATAGTTGGCTAAAAGCAATGGATACATAGTGGAACAATACGCTGCAATGGATAAATAGTGGAACAAAATGCTGAATTAGTTTTGATTTAATGTCTAAAAGTTGTAAAAAGTTGAAATATCTCGCAAACAAAAGTGTTAGATAGTTTAAATGTAGAGCCTCTGCCATTCCATGTGTTTTTAGGGAAAATGCAAACTTGAAAACATACCTAGATATTTATACAATACAAAAATATTATTGATTTAATGAGTAGTAGTATTACATAACATTGAATAAACACAAGTACATATATTATCATTATAGTGTTGCAGGGCTGTACCCCCGGAGCATACCATTTGATTGAATACGTTTGTAATTATCACTCATGTGGTGGGTTGGCTGTATCGAGTGTGTTTAAGGAGATAAATATTTCAGGGGGCCTGGAGGCATTTACACATTCCGCCCATTAATCCGCGGGCGTGATTCGCCTCCTCCTCCCTCAATCAAACAACTTGTATTTCACACCCTGCTTCATCTGAGAGATGACACAACAGGGTAATTCACCTTATCTCTGGCCAGGTTCTCCAATCCAATAAACACAGTCCCCACATTGCCTTTTGAAGATGGGATTCCCTGTCGAGCACAGCCAGAAATTGGCTCTGTGTGGCGCGCAAAGGCCTAACAATGGCGCACACAATGGAGGTGTAATTGACAAAATTTAGAGGATGGTAGCAGCCATGGGGATCAAAGACCAATCATCTGATCACACCCCTTACAAACAACCTCTTACCATCTTCCCACATGGACAATTATGCTTTTTCTCCCCTGCTTGTTGAGTAATCCTTTGTGGTCGCAGCTGTTTGCTGCGTACTTTAATGGGTAAAAGGAGGAAAAGGAACCGGTCCGAGACATCCGACGACCAAAAACGAATGTGATGTGCTTCAGTTAGAGTTGCTCCTTTCTCCCCCCCCCTCCCTTTCCTCTCCACTCACCACCATTACCACCACCAGCCCAAGGTGAAACCCTGATAATTGGTCATAAGGGATGGGGGCTGATATTGCTCTGGCAAAGCCACTTGGTGTGTTGCTGAATAGGCCAATGATGAAGCCTCTTCCATCTGCCCCGCTTTTACACTCTTCAGCACAATTTAACGAAGATCATCGCCCCCTCTCATTTATGACATACTTTTTTTTTTCTTTTCCCGTGTGTGTGTGTAGTGTCAGAGTTGAAATTGCACGTGAACTAATCACTTACTGATTGCACTGCGGCTTCTTTAGTACCCAGAATCTCATCTATGATTTATAAATGATTGGAAATGAATGTTGTTTTCTTTGATTTATATCACGGTAATTGCGCGGCTTGCTCGGGTGATTTGAAATTTTTCTTTTTTTATTCCTTACACTGTTTGCTTGTTTAGCGTTCCCAGGTTTCTCCTCGTGACTTATGGGGTTCAACAGGCAACCATATGGACAGTGAATGTGGTTTCTGTCACCGCGAAACTCGTGTACACTTTACTAGTGCTTTGCTTTCTTAATCATGAGCTCCATTATCATTATCGTTGATGTAGCATTTTGTTTTGGTCGTTAGACTCGGGGCTTTGCATGATTAAAAATAAAATATATGGCACGGTGTAATCCGCGGCGGCTGTTGTTTGCTCCCGAACCAGCAGTTCTGCCCGCATTGTTATTGCTCTCGTCAAACCCTGCAAATGTATATTTCAGACGTCATCGCGCCTCCGCTGCGGGTTTATCATCTGGTTGGAGAAACGGCATATACATATTTTATATCCCGAAAGTCAACAGGATTTGCAGCACCTTCAGAAGGCCTGCAGGAGAAACGTTGGAGGGGTTACAGAAACGTTGATGTCGCCGTCATGTGCCTTTCCAATCGATCACATCCGAGATGCCGGGCGGATGTGCCGCCATCGCATCGAAAAGAAAAAGCTGGAAGTCCGGCGTCAGGGTTGCCAGGTCTACGGTTTTCCCGCGGAATTGGGCTACTTTTGAAGTGTTGCTGCGGGATGAATTTTTTCTCGTGGGTCACTTTCCTTTCTCAGGGGAGGCATCATGAAGAAGTTATGCTTGGTGGATATTAGGCTGATTTTTCGGCTGGTTTTATTGGCCATTGGGCTGGTTTTGTCACACAGATCTGGCAACCCTGACCGGCGTGCTCCCCGCAGTTACGTGACACCTGCACTCCGCTCCCGCTTTTCCATACAACATCTGCTTTGTTTGGGTATTTTTAGCCGTCGCATCGAAGCGTTCTACTTTTCAGCTTCTCTCTCTCCTCCCCCCCCTCCCTTTTTAAAACAATTCGTGTGAAGGGTTCTTTGTGGCGGTCGTCACGGGGACACTTCGGAGCTCCATAAAGCCACGCGGAGGCCAAATTAAAATATCAAACTCAAACGGAGCGGCTAAAAGTGACAGGATTATGGCACAGGAAGTCCACTTGCGAATGAAGGAAATGAAATGAACACTGAAGGACGGAGAAAGCTCCCCGTTTCCTTGGCAGAAACTCCTTTGAAAAAAAAAGAAGGTTCTTATACGAGCCTCTCCAGCAAGTGCGTCTACCGTCTCAAATATCGCATCATTCCGTTACACGAACTTAATTGCTTGGCATAAGATGTCCGCACATTTTATTGCGAAAAAATAATATGATTGTCTCCCTGAATAGGGGGGCGCTTCACATCCCCGTGGCAATTATCGGCCATAAGAAAAGTTAAGCTGGATTCACAAGGCGGCACTAATGAGGTGTCATCGCCATCCCGGCCATTGTGGAAACAACTTTGGGCACGATGGTGAGACGGACGCCTCGGCGGGGCGCTCTGATTTCTCTCACTCTTCATGGAAGTGGCTAATGGCTCGAGTACAGAGCCCAAATGAAGTAAGGACAAAGAGACGCGGTCGATCGGCGATATTCATACCATCTGAACGCTCTGCTTTTCTTTAGCATGCAGCGCACGCCTTTTTAATATTCCTGCTATTTATTCCACCGGAGACCACTCTCCCCGGGATGACAAGAGGATATGCAAACGACCCTTGACAGAAGGCATTTGATATGCTAAAGGTTCCCGATAAATGGTATTAACTTGGCCGGGTGCTTTGCGGCATTTGAATAAAAAAAAGGGATTCGAGAGAACAACAATATCCAGTAAGTGAGAGAAAAGGTGAAAGGAGTCGAGACGCGCATTGGGAATTATGTGAAGCCGCGAAGGAAGATGCACGAAAAACCAAAACAGCGGCACTTCATCTCTCGAGTATCTATCTATATGCTATAGTCGGGAGCTGCTCCACCACAGTTTGCATACAAATGTAAAATGACATTTCCCCAGACTATGGCAACGAGAGCCGACGGAGCATGTTCTCAACACGCCTACAAGTTCCTTTGAGTGCCCTTCGGATTGTAATATCCATGCCCCCACTATGTGATTTGGGTGTTAATGAAATTATTGTAGGACTATCTGTTTATTGTATGCAACCCAATAGATTTGCCTTAAGTTAAATCACATCGCCATTTCATCACCTTTGGTTCTAACCCGAAACCGGGTGCCCTTCCTGACCCCACACCGAGTCTCTGTCAATAGAAAATTAACACTTGCTTCTTCCGTCTGATTTAAGCAGAGGATGGGTAGCCAGGGCGATTGATCCGGGGCATATATCAATAGCACAAACTCAAGATACTCAGCACTTTTCGGGGGGGAAAGGAGGCCGCATTTCCGTTTCAACACGCGGTCTTGAAAGCTGAGAGAGGGCATTCGGATTCCGGCAGCGGTGCGTTCAGGTTCCTTCGCGGTTATTTAGCCACGCACGAAGAAAAAAAAGATGTATCGGTTTAACGCGCCCGTCTGAAGAGACGATGCACTTTGCCGTTTGTGCAATAGTTTGAAATTTTGATCTGGAGATCAATCTCCTCCCTTGCTGATGGAGGTGTTTGGTGAAAGGGAGACGCGAGACCACATATTGACCATGATGTCCTCTGCACGTCTGGCTGTGTATAAACACGTGTTCACACAACACGGACTCTGTCAACGGGTCAGAACAGCCTTCGAGCTTGTTTGTCGTACGGAGGCTTTATCGGTCGAGTTGGCGCATTTAAAAAATGACCTATCGCATTTTTTAGGATCATACACGGCGTTGACTGTTACAGATTGAACACATCATACCAAACCAAACCACGAAACAAACACGTATTGCACCAGACATGTACGTACACCCAGCTGCAGTCTAATCCATCACTTTCACATCCAGCGTTTAGTCTCCACCGAGGCCAACTTTGAACCCAATCTCGGGTTTTAACAGTCGGACTTACTGGGGAACGGAATAGTTCTTCTGGCCTGCGGGACTCTCGATATTTTTGTTTGTTGGCAAAAGCTGATATTCCCGAGATGAAATATGAGAGGGTTCTGATGTTATGTAACCAGCTCGAGACCATTCTTTTTGTATTTGCAGTTTGGAAACCGAAGCGTTTGACCCGCTGTCTTTGAGCAGATATGGTCTGGCCAGCATAGCTGTAAGCTAAAAAAAAAAAGAAAGACAACTGCACCGTGCGCTGATTCTATTCTGCAGAACACAATATTATAGGTCGGAAAAATAACAACATGTGTTTGTCTTCGCTTCAAATCACCTCAATCTTCTACAGAAGAGAATGCATTGTTTAACTTTCCATATAGAAGCCTAAATATGTATTCAACCTTTGCTTGAATTGAATTATTTCCAACGTTTCATTACGATGGGGGTCCAGATTACAGAATGGTATAACCACCGGGTTCTCTCGGCATGCTTTCTTCTTTGAAGAATAAGTGATAAATGTATAACAATTGAAAAAAATAAACATTCTAATACATTTAAGCTGCTTAAGCATCCTCAGCTGCACACCTGTGTCTGTAAAGTTAATGCAGTTTAGTCATCAATGGTTATTATACACCTGAGGGGCTGGGGACAGTAAACCCCAGGTGATTTATTTTTGATCAGGGGTAAAAAACAATCTTCTGTATACCTTCCCAAAGCCTCAGACTAGGGGTCGACTCCAGTGATCCGATTCACCGTTGGGGGTCTCGGATCACAGAAGCCGTGTTTTCTTTCCAACCTGCTGCTGGTTAAGATAGTATGGCCTGTCCATCTCTGGCGTTGGCATTACCGGCGTGAGGGGCTGCCTTGGGTGCCAATGGCCTCATTAATTCCACCACCCACTGGGTGAATCTGCACCATTATAGCCAGGGTCGTGGGTCCCATGCAATCGCTTGTCTATATTTATACATTCCGACTTACAATCCACCCGTCACACAGCTGAACAGCTTATCTTGTGTTAATACATGAATACATTGCTGTGGGGTGCTAAAAGTGAACAATTTTCTGAGCTGCAGCATTTAGAAAAGTGTGTGTGTGTGTGTGTGTGTGTGTGTGTGTGTGTGTGTGTAGACTGATTGAAGTGCTGAATCTCTAGTGGTGATTCAAATGTCTGCAGTTAATTTGATCCGTTGGCTGAAGAAATTAACGGATGCTTTATTACAGAAAGTTTCAAACTCTGAGCTCCTTCCTTATCTGTCTGGTAACCATAGTTATGGAACAATGGTTTAGAAACTCACCGATAGGCCGCAGACATACAGTCATATTGACGATACCGTTCCCAAACACACACCACGTTGCCATATCCACCGAAAATACTTTCATTCAAAGCCACACTGATAAACTCCAACACAAAAACAAACTTTAAAACCGTAGAACTCATTTAGAAAAAGCATCCGTGAGCCCCGCCCATCAGATACTGTATGATGTAATTGATCTGGTGTCCAAAGGAAAAATCAATCGGAGGGGCCCATTTGGTATCCATTCATTGATCCTGGTGATGTTCGCCAGTCTAACGGTTCACATTGCAAAGAAATGTGGCACACATCAGGTTTTATGTTATCTCCTGAGACACCGATCTGATTATTTCAGAGGAGCGTGGATATGCGGATGTCCTTAAATATGATACATGTATCCGATCGCTGACCGTTTGACCACTGTAGTTATCGGAATTTTCCACATCATACTTCACTGTGCAGGTAGAGATCCCTCGCCACGCGTACAGGGTCAGACCGCTCACGCCACAGAACTATAAAGCAGTGCCTCACGTGTCATAAGACACTTACAATACAATAGATGATACGTATTACCGATCGCTTCTGCTACATTCAGCATCATGTTTCACTCAATTTAACCAATTCAATAAATAAGCTGTTATACAAAACTGGCGAGCATCGTCTGCGAAACATGTTTAGACAGTACAACAGTTTCATAGCTTTATTTATATTTGCAGTTATTTGAAATGTAAATGCATTCGTCAACCTGACTTGTCACAATTCAGTCAGTTATTTTGTCTTCAATTCGTTACATTTCAGAAAGCAGAACTCTGATTTAATGGTAAAGACGTGTGTGGGCATGCCGACTGGCTTTGTATGTTTCAGGATGTCAAACAATTTGTCTTATATATTTTTTTAAGTTATTTAATGTCGGCTAATTACATCAAAAGAAGATTCATAGAATCTGGCTGTCAATGGGCATCCAACGGGTATTGTGTGTGTCTATTGAGTACTTTTGGACCAATGGGCCGTTCCCTGTGTGACGTTTTGGTTCTTATCAGGATTTATTGAATTATGGTATTTATCTGTCACTTCAGACGTGACTGAACGGTCCCGTCAAACCATTTTTTTGTATCTGGAGGAAGAACATTTTAATTAAGGGCTGAGCCCCTGGATTGTGACCATAGCCTCCGTGGAGATGAGATGAAATCACAAAAGTCATAATAATGCCGTGTTTGAGTAATTGAGCGTTCATTTCTAGTCATTTGTATCATGAACTTATTATGAAAGCCAAGTTTCCTTTACCACTTCAACAACAATGAACACAGACACATCTGCATCAGCACAAATATGCGCATACACACACACACACACACACACACACACACACACGCACACACACATTCCTCAAGGGCATGAACAATAGCACGCGGGAGAGAGGAGTGTGAGGAGCAGTGTGGCATATTGCTGGGACTAATTTACCAGTGGCTAGGGAAAGTGCTGAGTGGACACAGCTCGGCGGCTGAGTCGGGGCCAGGGCTGCTGGGGCCCCTCAGCGACAGACAGACACCGCCAAGGAGCTGAGGTAGCGGAAAAGTCTACACAACACACACACACCCACACACACACACACACACACAGGTACACTAAAACACATTCACACATACTCTCGTTGGCTGTTGTCTCTCACTTCGGTATCAAGGCAAGGCGGCTGCATGTCAAGGATATGCCACCCCCGGATGCCAGCTACATCTCCCGTCAATGCGTGTACTTTTTTTTTTTGTTCCCGTTGTTTTTTTTTTGTTTTTTTTGGGCATCTGTCGCCCTGCTCCCTGTGCATGTCCACGCTGTGTCCCGCCTCAATGACAAGGGCATCCCATTGTGCCAGATGGACCTCCCACGTAGCCAACCTACATTCCCTTGATACAAGTTGATCCTGTCAAAATTTGGGAAAACAAATGTCATTTCCCCCCAAATAACTTTGCACAAACACATTGTGGTCATGCTGTGTATTTGGAGGTGCAGGTAATCAGTCACATCATCAACACATTCTGTAATCCAAGTATGGCTAATATATATATATATAAAAAACAATATATATCCTATTATCTCTAGTTTGTGTTTTAATTGTTTAATTCTTCCTTAATATTCAAAAAATATTTAAAAAATAAATATATATATATATATATAAACATAAATATATATATATATATATATATATATATATATATATATATATACACTGTATGTATATATACTTTGACTTTGAATTCTCAAAATGTATGAATTGCTATACAACCAGAGAAAATATATTTTTATAGTGAAGGTTTTGAAGGATTGAACCGCTTTAACTATAATTCACAAAGGATATAATAATTTGCATACTGAGATCAAACAAAGACTTTCAGTTAAATATTTAACTTGTAAAAGCCCCATAGTCTCTGAACATACAGTCAGAACCTCTGCACGGTACGCAGCAGCATGGACAGCACCGGTAAGCCACTCAGACAGGCCTTCCTACAAAATAAATAAAGGTAATCTTCGTGACATTACATTCCTCATAAAAATCCACAGTAACAAAGCCTTGCGTTAGCTTTAGGTTACCTCAACATGGAGTGACAGCTGAGGGGTCGACAAGCTACACTTGATATTGGAAGTGGGCATGTATACTTCTGTTATTGTAGTCTTTGAGTGGCTTTGATGTGAGGCGTTCTGACTTTGTTAGCGTCAAGGTCAACGCTAGTGTGAGAATGAAGGCGTAAAGCAAGACCCTGGGGAAGACAGACCCCCCCCCACACACACACACACACACACACACACACACACACACACACTGGCTCTGCTCCATCGCTCTGGCTCAACACTTCTCAGACAATCCCAAACTAATATTTGAAACCACCCCAGAATCCATTCCGGTACTTCGCACGCTGCACATGAGATTGCTCGGAGCGTTGCAGGATGAATTACAGAGCTTCGCTTTTATTTTGAAGATTTCAAATTAAATGGATTCCTGTTGTAATATTAGAGACATTTTCTTATGTACAGTATTTCTACACTCAAATAAACAATAATCAAATTCAAAGAGAGTTATTTAACAATGTGTTGGAGGAGTTTATAAAGTGTTTCCGGCCCTTTAAGAGGGCGGCCATGATGCTGATGTGGCCCTCGGTGAACACGAGTTTGACCCCCCTGAACACCATGCATTTAAAACATACATATTTAATTTACATCGACGTCAACATGTGCGTTAGTTAACTCCATTAGACATACAAACAAAATGACATTCCCATACAAATAATATTCATTCTTAATTATATTTCAAGTGTTTTTTTATGTTTGAAACACCGTCAACTTTCTACAAATTTAAACAAATTAAACAAGACTAGTTGAATAAGTTTTTGCAAGAGAACCACATTGTTAAGTCTACTTAGTTAAGTAAAAATAATGTCATGGTTTGGAGTAAATTATGCAAGTATGTTGTATCTGTTAATTCAGTTAATGAAAATAAGTGAACGTTGACTTTTGGTTTCATATGGGATAAGAAAAGTTACTCCTATGTTAGTTCAACTCCCCAAGCACCCTGTATACAAGTAAACACATGAAATAATAACTATAAACACGTTGAGTGGAAGTCAAAGGCTAAAACTCACTTCTGACAAAACGCCAACAATTTCTCCATTTCAATGTGAAACCGAGGTCACGACCCAACTCTTCATCTGACAGTTGCTGTCTCGTCAAACAAAAGAGAAGAGGGCAATTAGATCTTCGCTGAATCCGAGGAGTAAGAAGTACACTCTCTTATGATGGCGACATATCAATTGACTGCCATTGTAAGGATACTTTAATGGAGTATTATTGGCCTATTAGGGATTCAACACGGTCCCAAGTGCAACAATAACTCGGCGAAACAATAACATGTCTTTAGGAAATGGTCGTCTGGTGGCGGGTAAGAGAAAGCGATGCATCTCTGGCACATTTCCAAGCATTACAAAAGCAGAATAATAACAGTTAGAGTAATGGAAGACCACAATAAATTAGAAAAAGAAAAAAAAAAAAAAAATTCCGTCTCCTTGTATTTTCACTCAAACCGTCACGTGAACTCGCCTCGGCGTCACATCAGCGCAACTGATTTTCTGTCTTTATCTCCGCGTGTCCCCCCCCCCCCCCCGCTGAGCCTTTGATAATAACCCGTGCTTGACCACAGAGACCGCGTATACCAATCGGTTGTTTAATCAGCGATCAATCAATCAATCAATCAATCAATCAAACTTTATTGCATTTCATACAAGGAAGTAACACAATGCGCCTCACAGTAGGAAAGAAAAGGGGGGGGGGGGTTTACAAACACTTGTAAAAAAACACAGATTTTCAAGAGATAAATAAATAAAATAAAATAAACGTACTAACCGCACTGGCACCGTAAAGGACTACTCAACACGGTCATATGGCACATGTTGCTTTGCTTTTTTTTTGCATTTTAAGTCGTATATCTACGACTTGTTGAACGTTCCTCCCCGCTGTGTGCCAGCGCTCGATGATTTCGAAAAAGTAGATCCCTGCTGTCGTCGGGATGATAAAGTACAGGAGGAAAAAAACGTAAAATAGAAACTGCACTGGGAGATTAGGCAGAAATGCAGCTCTAATTAGTTGGGAAACGGATAGTTTTAGGTCAGAATGTACCCATACTGCTCCACAGCAGGGGTCTATAGGGGATTTTACCTCAGCATGCATGAGGGATGTGGAAAATGGGTGGTGTTGGTGGTGGGTGGAGGAGGGAGGGAGGGCTCTGATCTCGGCCTCCCACCTTGAAGCTTCAGTTCGTACAAACCTATAAATATCTCTCTAGGGCAAAGAGATAAAAGAGACATATGCAGAGGTTTAAAAAAAATATATTGTTTCCAGTGGATCCCCTGGCTCAAGGGACGGCCTGACGGAGCTCCAATGGTCCCAAATGGAAACTCTACTAAATAACACTACATCATAATTGAGGTGCAGAGATCTTTTGATAGTTACTATGAATATCTAGGCTGCACAGGAAGTGTTATATAACGTTAAAACGTTGTTAAAAGTTAAACTTTCCATATGCCCACTGATCTTTAGGCACCCCTGCTATTATGTTTTATTATATTATATTATATTTGAGTCATGAAATGCAACACTGAGCACGACAACTGTTTTCTTTCCAAAACACTGAGGCAATATATACACACACGCAGGGATAAAAGAGTTTTGATTTGGGCAGGGGATATTTTTTCCCGTGTTGAGCCATAACTATCATCATCTCCTGTTAAAAGTTAATCTAACTACAGAAAACATACATTATTCATGCTTCTTTTCCTTTGATACGTTGGAACAAATGTACCGGTTCTGTTTTTTCTTTGTTTGCCGCGCTCAGAGTTGTTGTTGCTTTGTTCCTGTAAATCTGCAGTAATGCTCCCTGATTAAAATACATTCTCCTCATATATTTATACTGTTGTCCTTTTTTTTTCTTTTTGCTGAACATATCAGAAGAAGCTGTGAATGCAGCCAAGTGGCCCTGGTGGGACGTTCCCCCCTCCCTTTGGAAATAAACCTCTGTAATAAGCGCAGGATAAATTCGCAACAGACCCGCTCTTATTTTAATAAATGGACACCGAGTCCGTCTCTCGCTGGTCGTTGGAGATCATTATCGGGCGCGATCATCGGTTATGTCAGGCCGCGCAACAAAAGGAGTGGACCCAAATGCCAAGCAGCCGTGTAAAGCAATTTATTCTAACAAAACAACAAAAAAGGGCGATCATAAACAGAGGAACCGACGCCGGGAAGGAGACAAACAGGTGATTAGAGACAGGAGAGACGATCAGGAGACACAATCAGGGACAGGAAGGGAAGGCAACCGATGACCAGGACAGAGAACTTCAAAATAAAACTGGAAATCATAATGATATTTTACTGTTCCTGTGTGTTCGTCTTGTCTGCTTTCTTTTTGTCTTGTTCCGTTTGTCTCTTGTTCCCTGTAAGCGTCTTTGGGTATTCAGAAAAGCGCTATATAAGTCAAAATTATTATTATTATGAATAAAAACTCAAGACATGGTTAACAGTCCATAGACCGGCACATTGATCAAAAAGCACAAGTAATTTATTTTTCCATAGGTACAAACATAACGTGTGCATACTGACACAAAATGTAGGAATGAGTTGGATGGCCCCGCCCCCAAACCTTTAACCCCGCCCCTCCCAGCTACTACAGGCACACAAACAGTACACACACACACACACATGGATCAAAACATAAAATGTCGTACAAGCAACAACAACAAAAAACAGGAAAAAGAAAACAAAAAAAGAAACATAGTAAAAACAATAATAAAGGCTAATGTGAAGTACTGATAATTTAGAAAAAAAAATATATCACGAACATCAAGGTGTGCATATAACATTTTATTTAAATATCTCTTCTCTAGTGTTCTGTGCCGCCAGGCTGTATATCAATAATAACAACTTTTAAAGTGAAGTGAGATGGCGTTTAAGGCGAGAACCACAAAGATCTGCTCCTTAGTTATAAAACGTCATCTGCCTTTGGGGAGACGCTCGGCAACATTTGGCACGGCACGTTTTTACCCCCACACACACACACACACACACACACACACACACACACACACACACACACACAAAGACACTGTACCGTGTGTGAGCCACTGCTGCCTACAATCAAGATCAGTAGAGTAGTTTGCTTACATCATAAACTAATTGCTTTAGGTTTACACAGTGACCAACTGGCAAATTGGCCTTGTCAGCTAGTTTCAGCCGCGTTCCCCCCCCCCCCTCCCCCCCCCACGGGACTTCATAGTGGCGGAAGCACGGGCGACTTACCGCCCGAAAAAAAAACCCCTCAAACATAGCATCTTAACCTTTTTCCTCGGTGGAACAGGCTGCTGCTGAATGCACAAAAGTGGCTTGACATTAAGGAAAGTGAAACTGCTGGCATGGGAGGGGGGCCGGCGGACGTGGGATGAAGACCTTTTGCCGAGGAGTGTGTCAGCAGGAGTTCTGTAGTGTATGGAGCCAGACCTTCGAGGTCGGGATAATTCCAGTGCTCCAACACAAGATGGAAAAAGGTTGGATACCGACTGAGCGAATGCAGGCGGATGATACCGATAAATAGCTAGCCAGGCTCCGTATACGGCTGTTTGTCATATAAAAACATATATATGGGAAATAACATAGGAGCCATCTTGGAGGAGAGATATCATCTATTTTGAGCAAGTCATCGTAAAAAGATTCGAACCATTTGCTCTGTTATTCTTAAAATGATGCACAGCAGGGTTAATGGGTTTCAAGGAGATGCCACGTTTCTGACTCTCCTCTCTATGAAGGAAGATTACTTCAGACATGTCATATAAGAAATTAATAGCCCAAACTCTGCCGAGTCAGTTATCAAGTCATTTACCCTCTGATGATTACAATTGGACTGATTTCCTTGTCTGTGAGGGTTTTATTTTTGGCCAAAATGAGATTACTTTGTAATTAGGCAGATCATTTCATTTGAACAAAGCTACCCTGCTAGAGTCAAATGGCCTTATCACAATATCAGATTATTATGAGTAGTTTGAAAGATAATACTGACCCACATTTGATGAAAATTGGCTTCAAGTAATTTCATCTAAAAATATTCATGTTGACACCTGTTTCTGTGGTACGATTATATATATATATATATATATATATATATAATAAATATATATATATACAGTATATATACAGTATAATATATATATATATATATATATATATATATATATATATATATATCCTATTTTGCATGTTTGTGTTTTAATTGTTGTGTTTTAATTTTAATATTCACACTGATGATCCGAATACTCACTCTTATAGCGTACTCATTTATAGTTTGCTTCTCTAGTTAATGAAATATTGGCATTAAACTATTACCAATTTTCCTGGGGACCTTATTGAACTCCTGTAATGGTTTCCAGCGCAAATGAAAAAGCCGACACGCTTCCTTCAAGGTGCGGTGTGTACGATGTGCCGTCGCTGAGCAGAACAAACCTCTCGTGCCAAATATGACGGCTGAAGCTTCTCATGTAGATTCAAAACCGCTCAATCTAAGCTAACAATAACATGGCAATACTATTTGTTGGTGATAACATAGAGGAAAACACATTTATTGTTATTATTATATTCCATTTCTGCCAATAGCAGACCTCTAAATGCTAAATCCTGCCCGTTACCAGGGATATGTCGATATTAAAATGGGGAAAAATGTGTTTTCCTTGGAAAAAAAAGGTAAAAGGCTACATGGCAGAATGAGTCCACCCTCCTGAAAGTGACGAAATGACACTTCATAAAACCTCCTTTTGGTGCTCGTTAAGAGGAATTGATCACCGGACGATTCTGGAGATCCATCCCAATTAAGCGGTTGTAATTGGTTGACGATTAAAGTGGTGATTAACCCCTCGAATCACGCGCCGACTCACCGCTGACGACAATGGCACGGCGTCGCAGAGAGACTTGATAAAATATCCTTATTTCATTGCACAGAAAAAAAGGACATGCGGATTAACAAATCTTTGTTACTAAGACCCCGTTCACACGATGGGAAAACGCATATATTTTCATGCGTTTTGGCCTTTCATTTACACAAAAACTGAGGTTTTATCACGGAAAACGATCATTTCTAAAAATTCTGGCCAAAGTGGAGATTTCGGAAAACTCAGTTTTTGTATTTGCCTGTGAACGAGGTCAAACAGAGTTTTAGGTTGTCAAACGTCACAGTATGCGACTAAAGATGCGTCACGTCATGTGAGCGTCCTATGGGACGTATGCGGACAGCGTATTTATGCGGGTTCATATAAACAGAAACTTTTTTGAAAACAACCTTGTGTGTACAACGTTATTTTTGAAAACGGAGGGGCAGAAATATTATTTTCTGTAAATACCCGACTATGTGTAAATGTGGCCTTACTCAAAGACGCAGATGTTCAGTGTCGCGGTGGCCAAGTACCCGACCTTAACCCTACGGATGACCTCTGGTTGAGGCTTTGACGAGACCAGATGAGCGGCACTTCCTGTCAAACATTGTCGCACTGACAGGGCTGGAGTTCCTGGAAGTTCCTGGAGTGGAACCGGATAGATGTGACAGTGTGTCACACACTTGATGGCAAGAAGGGATGGAGCGGCACTTGGAAGTAAAGGAGGACATATAAGCACAATAGATTCAAGGGTGTACTTATCTTTGCAAACCTAGATTCAAGCAGAGGTGCCCGCCTACTTTACAGATGTTGATGCCATATCTGTCGTTGTTATCTTGCATATGTTTAATACATTTTAATCATCTTTCTATGAGACTTAATAATCATTTCGAATGAATTATCTTTAAGTTCAGAGTGCTCATTTGTGCTGAAACTTCAAGTTTGTAATAAATGTTTGAGTTTTCATGTTATTTATGAAGATTAGTTATTCCAATGACCAGAAGGAAGAACTAATTCAAATATGGTTATATTCTCTAAAAAGAATAATCCTTCTATTGCTCTTTGATTCACCACTGGACAGTTTAGTGTCGTTGTCAGAGAACCATTATTTTAAGACAAAACCCAAAGGCCATTAAATTGAATCTACAATGAAGGCCGACACTAAACTAAACTGGAATCACCCGCCACGGTTAATGTTGGCTGAATAAATGTCAGAATGTATTTCTTGATGGACACTGAATCAATACACAGTCCCCCGTCACCTAAAAAGCTTCCACGGCTTGAATTTGAGTTGTTTTTAATACACTAAAAACTAGTTATATTTAAGAAACCTGACATTTTCATGACAGTTGTGTTATTATTATAAGTTTCCCTGAAAAGGAATTGACAGAAAGCTTCCCCTCCATCCCTGTTCTGATGATAAATAATGTATTTTATTTTGATAGACGCTTTTGTGATCATAAAAATATGTATATCATTTTGCTGGATGACTACAACCTGCAAATGTTAAATGTAATGGCACAACTAACAGAAGTTAGCGGTTTTATTGTCAACAATATATCCTGAAAAGAGGCTCCACGGGGGCTTTTATTTTGAAAGCTCTCTTGTGATGATCCTCGTTCTTCTCTTCAACCCACTGGATCGCGTTGCCCTTTACTTCCACTCACTTTGGGAGGTCTCGAGCGTCGCGGCGGCAGATTTATGTGCGAGAAATAAACGCTCACAAATTATCTCTTGTTTCATCCACAATGAGCTCGCCGGGCAATTTGTAGGTGTCACGGAAATGGAACCGCAGAAATGCAACCGACACAGTTCTCAGACGGGTTGCGACCATATGTTATTGTTCGGGAACGCAGCTCGGAGATCCCTCTTGGTGAGGAGAGTTATGTAATTATTTCTGGGCGGTAATGACTCCGGCAACAGTTTATAACTCGGTGCCGAGGGACGGCGCCGCATCTGGACTTCCTTTTTTTATTCGTACCTCGGTCAGCTGTTTCGGTGGCCTTCAATGCAATTATTATTTTTATTAATTAGAAGCTAATCCACAGTGTGCCTTTAACCCTCTTGTTACCTTCAAATGTACTAACATCTTTTACCCTTTTTGACCCCAGCCATTAAAACAGACAATTATTAGAATTAATATAATTTCCCAAGTTTAAGTGTGAGGTACTTTAAGTTTGTTTGACTACCTAACTAGCCATTTAAATAAATAAAAAAGTTGATATTTCTTATGTTTTACACAGTGAAAAACAGGCTGGGGTCAAATTGAACTAATACGACATTGAGTTGTGTTCAGGACATTGAAAACATGTCAATTGTATGTCTTCACAGTTAAATTAAATAAATAAATAATAAATATAGAAAATCATTAAATATTTAGCCAAAAGAATTGATAATCATTTTTTTTAGGGATGTCAAACATTGAATGGGGTCAAAAGTAATAGGACGCCAAAGGTAATAGGAGGGTTAAAAAAAAAAAAAAATCCCCATCTATTTCTTCATTCTATTACTTTCCACACACACACATACACAAGTGTTCCAACACACACAAAGTTACTCACGCTTAGTCCACTGAGCGAGTGCTCATCGGATCACTTTAAACCAGCACAGCCTCGTTAGCGTGCTAGCTCACCGCGGACTACGGGAGGGAGGCTCAGGTAGCTCGGCGTCTTCGGCGAAGCCCGCGAGGTTCATTACGGAGACTCGAGCATCCGGCGGGGGGGAACATTTCCGAAACCAGAGGAAAGTTTATCGTGGCAATGATTCATGTGGCCTGTATCTTTCACTCAAAAAAGATTTCCTTGCCTTTCCTGAGGCTCATTTAACAAATGGTCGGGGGGGGGGGGAGATTCTCAAGACTCTCCTTCATTATCTTAAAGGGGAAGCGTGCCGCTGGAAATCAACAACACTAAATGTGCACGTGCCCCGGAGCAGACGCTCAGGATGTGACACAGATGTGGATATTTTGCACACGTAATTACAGACACCTACACGGCGAAACACACGCAGGCAGTTTGTTCCCAGCAAGTACTTTTGGGTCCTCGTGTGTTAGAGTCCTGGCTCCGGCACACAGGTCGAATTACGAGGGAAATATCATTATCCGAAGGCAATTCCTGACCTTGGCGGGCGCATGAAGTACGTCTCCTCCTCCGAAACGGGAGAGCGGAGCGGCGGGAACAAACACGTCGCCTAATCCATGCTGAAGTCAGCACTCTCGAGAGATGAAATGCAAAAAAAAAAGAAAAGCGTAGTCCCCCCCCCCACACCCCAGCCCTCAAATCTGTTCCCCCTTTTCGTCTCTTTTCCTATTTTCTCCCCTCTCAAGAGCGGTGTCACTTTCACTACTCTCACGGAAAAGTGCTGTCAGCGCTTGTCTCAAAGTGCTGCGAAAAAATTCGGAAAGTCTCTCAAAGTAACCCTACACTTGTCCGCTCTAAGTGGTACATATCCGGTACATAGCAGCCTCAGAGAGTCTAAAAACTACCGCTAATGGGGCTTCTGCAGATTGTTCAGTGTCCGATGTCCAAAAAAGTCAAAACTGCAAAAATGAGGCTCAGTGAAACTTTAAGGGTGCAAAAGGAAATAATATTTCATATACATCTACTTTTAGGGACTCATTTTTGCAATTCTGCAAATATAGTTTTCCAATTTTCTTTTTTCAATAACTAGTAGCCTAATGCCTATTTTCTGAAACGCTAACAGGATTTTATATATTTTTCTTTTTTGCGAAAGTATCTTTGGATGAAACTTTTAAAACATTTTTCTCAACAAGCACCCTTTTTTTTGCAATTCACCATTATTGACTTAAACACTTTGGAGCAGCTTCCTTTTGTACCCAACCTAATACATTTAATAAAAAAGGAAACGAAAACAACCATTCATTAATAAATTACTCACCGTGTACTGCCTCGAACTCTTGAAAAGAAACTGTTTTGCTTACAGCCAAAAACAAATAAAATCCTTGAATTGAAGAGGCCAGATTCAACAAACTCTCACGCTGCACGTGCCGCATGATCCGAGTCTCGTGTATTCCAACAACACAATTTAAAACTAATCAACGATTATCGTCTCGTGGTCGTACATAACGGTTAACAGGTTTGTCTCTTTTTGCACCAAGTAACATATGAAGTAGTATATGAAGTATAAGTAGTAACATATGCAGAAGCGTAATTTTGGAAGTTCTTAAATCAGAATTGCGACTACAACAACAATAGCCCCCAGCAGGTGTACTGCGGCCATTGGATTTGAGGTAGTACTAGAAAAAACGGGGAAAAAAAGATTTATAACTACATTATTATTCCAATTAGTATCAACACAAGAAACTGAGGTATATATTGACTTCATAACATGCTTAATTCCAATATCGCCTAAATGAAGCATCTTAGATAACTCACCTCCGTGTCGTTGCAGCCGGTGCTCATAACAATGATTTGCGTGTCACGGAGGTCACTTGAAAACAACCCACCTGAAAAACGCACGTGTCACCTGCCTCCAGGAGGACTTCCTGTACACACCGTCACGTCCCGTTGAGTGAAAGACGACTCGCTGAGCTTATAAATCTGCTCCTTGTTTGGCTGCATTTCCATCGCCTCCATAAATCGCATCTCTAAATGAAATTAAATGGGTTTTTTAGCACTCCTACACCATCTATATACTTTTCATTAGCCCACAGTCTTCCTTAAGCATTAATTAGTTTGAGTGTTTTATGTATTTACTGGGATTTTGATGAAATGCCAGCGAGCAATTGAGTGGGGATAAAGGGGAGGGAGGAAAAGGGAAAACACTGCATGTGTGTGTGTGTGTGTGTGTGTCAATGATGTGCAAGCCAGCATGGTATCTTGGGCAAAAAGATGCCAAGCTTGTATGTTATTTATCGAAGCTAACAGACTTAGTTCTAATGGGGTGAGGAGATGAGTAATCATGGCCTCGAGCATCTACAGTACAGGAGATCTCAGATGTGCCATTCATGCCACAGTAAATCGTCTTCTCTCTGATATTAATCATTGCTTGCCTTACTAATGCAGACACACACACACACACACACTCTCAGTTCTGCCTCTCACTTCCTCTCCTCTTTCTTCTCCCAGTCTGTCTGGATTTGTGTACGCTTCGCTTCCGTCCTCTGGCTCCTCATGTGTGTAGACGGGAAGTCACGAGCCTGTCAAAACCAAAATGTTACAACGGAAAGAGGACGAGCGAAGTGAAAGAACATCACACGAGCGCTTTTAATCATTTTTCTCCCCCTCTTATTTTCTTCAACTGTGAATCCGATGCTATTTTCATCGTGGCGGAAACACAAAAAAAAAAAAAAAAAGAAGAAGAGATTGAAAGGTCGCCGTGGCGATACTTCAGGCAAATGTCAGGATAAGCAGCAGCAAACCACAGTCTTGCATCCTCGTTTTTTTTTCCTCGCACAATGCTTTTCGCCCGCTAACCCGTTCCCACTCTCGTAAATGACCCGCCGCCCACTCCTTCGTATATATGCAACGCACATCTCGACGTACGCACTCCATCCCCGCTGCAATCTTCTTCATGTGATGGTGTGTTCCACTCCCTGAGCACCTTTCCCTACAATGGCCCACTGAATCATGTGACGCCGCCTCTTAAGCTGCTGTAATACCACTGTAATACCACTTCTTTAGCTGGCGGCCACTGGAAAGGGGAGATGACTCTTTTAAAAGACCCTCCAGCTTCGGGGAGAGGACGGTCTGAATGGCATATACCCCATGGACGGACACACACACACACACGCACACATATACGCTCGCAGCTCCCGGCCCCTCGCTAGAAGAGGCGCTGTTGTTCGCCCGGCGAGCGTCCCACGCCCTCGTCTCAGGGAGGGATTAAAGACGAAGGAGTCAAATGATCCGTAACGTATTATTCTGTCATTTGAAAACGGCGTAATAATAATGCGAGTCGCCTCACCCGGCACCTAAGGCTTCTGCTACCCCTCCCCCTTCCCCCCTTCCCGAGGCGCTTAGGTGACATTTGCCGCGTTATCGTCAAACAATGAAATCTATTAACGCCTGTTTTTTTTTTTTTATTATTAAAAATGTGCAAGGAAACGGTGGCAAAATAATGCGTCGCAATAAATACGTGGATTAGCCGACCAGCGAGCGGCCGTCGTACGGCGTCCGACTCGAGGACGCTTCGTCACGGATGGACACTCACTCGGTGCCGATCGATGGCGTGACCTTTCGCTTTGGAGGAGGAAGAAAAGAAGAAAAAAAAACAATTGCCTCCACCCCCCCCCCCCCCACCCCTCCTCATACATCCATAAACGGCTGAGGATGTGAACTTCAATGACATGTAATACCTTTAACATGATCCTATTACTCCGCCAACACAACGCCGGCGTTCGCAAAGCGTGCGCCAACTTTAATTTCTCGTGATCCTGTTCGCACCGAGAATACGGCGGAAATCTTCATACGTAATCCTCTTGACTATACGTATCCCCCCCCCCCCTCCCCCTCCATCCGTGTGGCGGGAAACACACGGCCTGATCTCTCACTTCCAGCCAATCAATGCGTGTATCGGCGCCCATCCCTACAAAATAAGAGCACGGCTTCTGAGTGGATTGAAACTTCCTATTGACTATACCCATACAAGATAAAAGTTCAAAGCAAAACTTCAGTGGGCGGACAGATTCCTTTGTGGTTCCCCCTCCCCCGCTCACCGGCTCAAGTAGATCTTTCCATCTCAACAGGCCGTGTCCAATCATTTGTATGCGGCCGCGTTTTTTCGCCGGGCTTCATCCGACGCTGATCGATAGAAACGGTGAGAGTGCGAGTGAGCCAGGGTTTCTTGTCACTCTGCAAATTAGCCCCTCCGTCAGCAACTTCTCCCGTTTCATCTCCGAGCTTCTGCTCGGAGGAGGGAAGAAAAGAAATACGGGGGGGGGGGCGGTAACGCATACCATTTCCAGCCAGACAGACCCCCCCCCCCCCATTGAAGCGCTCCACCTCCACATCCAGACGGTGAAAGCAGAGGAGCGGTTGAGCCTTTTTGAAAACAGAGGAGGAAGTGTTTACACATGCCTGGTGGAGTGGTTTGAATATTAATGTGGGCCGGGGTCATCAAGTCATTTATCTATCCTGTTAGGCAGGTGGAGGAGGACTCAGGGTGTGTTTTTTTTTTGCATGGCTAATTATTCTCAGTTGTCCCAGTTAATCCTTGCACACTGATCTACAGGCAGATGCAGCCGCTGTGCCAAAACAGCACATCTGGGCTGCAGGAAAAAAACAACAACAACAAAAACGAAACATCCTATAATACCAACATACAGTCAAGATCATGCAACATACATTAATTCTTGCCATTACATTTGCATAGAGTAAACATTACCCTTATGCTTCATAATACATTAATAACAATATCAATATTCTCCTTAATATTTTCTATTATATCTTTCTATATTTATCAATTTAAAATATAAGACCTCTGCAGATGTTATCAAAATAAACTATTACAACCTAACAACACACACACACACTTTTGCCATAGGTTGTCACCTGCAGGTATCCTTTAGAATATCGGATTAGTTTGTTGAAGTAACCCGGGATAACGTTTGATGTATTAAGGTGTAAATGAGATAGACGTGTATAAAATCAAATCAAAGCGTTTTATTTGTTCCGAGCGTCGATAATAAGTGGAGAATAGCCGCAATCTTCAATTTTTTTTTTATTTTCTTTTGAAGGCTGATTTCTCCAGAGGAAAACCCCCCCTCAATGTGCGTTATATTTCTATTGAATTGTGCAATTAAGGCAGAAAAATCTGCTCTAATCTCGCCTCTCCTCTGCGGCATCAATTGTTCTTCATTAGTGCGGAATTCATTTTTGAAGTTTATGACTTATCCTTACAAACAAATAATTGCAATATAACCCACTGGGAATTGCACACATTTTAATCAGTGCTAACCTCAAGCTATGACATGGAAAACTCATCTCGCTGCATTTATTTGCTATATTCCTTTAGAGATGTATGCATATTTAATATTCATTTTCGTTAATGTCTTCACCCCCACAATGAATAATAAACAGCACCGCTGGAAAGGAGTTCAGGAGCCGACATGGATGCATACAATTACTTTTTCATTAGTCAATACAGAATGTCATATCCGGAGTGTGCCGCCGCCACTCGGGGTCAGAAGGATGGAAAGTCCACGCTCTGCTCGAGTTTGTGGACGGGAGGAAGTGTGTTCCTGTTATATTAAACTACAACATACTAAAATATTCATAAGTTCAACTACCACCTGCTATATTTCCACTAATAAACTATTTCCATTCCATCTTTTTCAAAGAAAGCAGAATTTATAGAGGGCCGAAAAGACATTCATTCTAAAAAGAAAAAGTAAAAAAAAATAGCCGAGCGATAAAACCTGTAAAATATTCAATCGAAAACTCAACTCAATGAAGACATAAAGACACCACGATGAAGAAACTCATATTTAACGGCTGGTTTTTAGCTCCTGGGGCAAAGAGCTCAATAATTCAAGGAGAGTGAATTATATCGTCCGTCTAGACGGCCTGAGGATGACCGGCTGCACCCAGGACTCGTTTTTATTTGGCAGCAAACATTCAAGTAACCAAACAACACACTGGTCCCACCAGGAGAGCGTTGGATTTTTTTATTGTTCTCCAGGAACAATAAAACCGAAACTACGTGGCTACATACATGGAGCAGTAAATGGGATCATCTTTATTTCATTCTTCCCTCCGGGCGAACTGACCCTCTCGATTCCTGATGTTTACATGATGAACACCAGTGGCTTTCATCAGCCCCTCTGTGACTACCAGAAAGACATGGGAGGCACTCCAATTACTTCCCCGCCTTTAATTGCGAGCGTATCGAGGGCGAAAGAGCGTCGCCGTGTGCCGGAAATACCGCGACGCCCGAGAGAGAGCGAGAGAGAGAGAGAGAGAGAGAAGTCGCTTATAGCGGGCCCTCCCTCGCCCCAGCTGTGGGAGCACATGTGCAATCCCGCACACGTATACAATCGCAAATATTCACACAGGTGGAAACCGGCGTCCCCCGCGACGACCGCGAGGCTCGCCCGTCCGTGCCTGATGCCATCAGCGTACGCCAGAGAGAGCCCATAGCATTTTGGTCCCGCGCTCCCCGGGCGCCGCCTATTGACCCGTCCCTTTTGCTCCGTCACAGGGGGGGGGGGGGGGACGGGGACGGCGTTCAGGCCCGAGCCGCTGCAATACCGCCGCCTCTTTTTCCCAGAGGACGGAGGAACCGAGCGCAACGGCGTTCAGAAAGCGTCAATTCAGGCGTAAAATCAAAAACGCATGTTATTGGATATTTACGGTAGGACTATAAGCCCCCCCCCCCCCCTTCAAACTACAGTAGCGCGGTGACCCGGCTGCCTGTCGTCGGTGTCAGCTGTAACTCTCAGACTCTGGAAGTGCTCGTCTAGCAGCACACAGAGACAACATGATTACCCTTTCCATCATAACTGTGAGGTCTTAACATGAGCTGATTCCTCTCCCCTGAAAGAACTGCATGGAGCCAGAGAGAGAGAGAGTTAGAGAGAGAGAGAGAGAGAGAGTTAGAGAGAGAGAGGATGATATGATAACATCATAACACATATGAATATGAAAGGTGGTGGTTGGAGCAGTTTCATTACTTTCCACCACTTTCAGACAGAAGGTGTAAGCCAATGAGAAATCAACATGATTACGAGGTGTTAAATATTTAAACCTCACATGCATCACTCACAATAACAATGAGAATGAAACCCACACTTTCAAAAAAGGTAAATTATTATCTGCACCATGTGTTTATTGATTTAATTACCAATGTATTGGGGGCTTGCAGTGGGGTATTGAACCATTCTGTATTGCCCCACATCGTAAAAGAGAAACACTACCTAAGTCACGCCAACAACTGACAAAGGTACAAACGTAAATCTGTTTCATGGTGGGCGATTCCCCTCTGACCTGAGGAAGTATCATCTCTTGTTTTGGGGATTGGGAGCATCATTAGCAGAGATTCCATCCGTGTCACTACATGTTGTCAGTCCCCATCTGCTCCACTCAGTTACAGTCGGGATTAATGGTCAGGAGTGGGATTCAAACCAAACCCCCTCCCTGCAAATCTACGGCCTCCTCTTAATCCTCACTCACATCCCTTCAATCTGATAAGTGTGAGTTAATGCATGTAAAAGAATCCACAAAAAAACACAATTTCACGACTCAATTAGGTCGCTACAATTTTGCACGTATTGAGCTCAGGATATGGGACGCATTAGTTTTCGTCTCTCCATAGATACGCTTGTAAAAAAGGAAAAAAAAAAAGGAGAAAACGCGTTCACATTTTTTAATTCTACTCACATTTTATCGTCTAAGCATTACGGAACTAACCGCGGCTTTTCTTCAGGCGTCTCAAATAATTTGAAACAAATGGCTTCTAGCTTTGCATAAAGAATAAAAAAAAGAATAGATGAATAATTTCCAGTCTCTAATGAACAATACACTCGAATGTACATTGTAATAGCCGCTCGGTGGAATAGATCCAGTGTGGCCGCGGACACCGAACCCAATAGTGCTCTGTAGCCACACTGATAATTAAAAGACGCATTGATCCCTTTTCCCGTTGCATTTGGACCCTCCCCATTCAAGATCTAGTTTCCATTTCCTCCAAGATTTATTCATCACCCACAAAGCCACTCGGGTGCTATCATTCACGGCGTAAAGAGGGGCGAGAACTCTCGAAACAAGTAGATAGAACAGGAAAAAACGGTGCTCTTTGTGCTCCCGCGTCAGCATCCAGATGGATGGCCCATTAGTCGACAGGGGAGCGCGGTTCACACCTTGATATTAACACAGGTGACCGGGAGCGCATCTCCTGAATTACCCATGGCGGTTTAATTTATCTAAAGGAAACATGCACGTTCGTAATTTCTTTTTTTTTTAAACATTACTTTTTTTCCTTTTTTTTTTTTAATCGCTCACGCTATTCGTGGTACAGAGAATTATTAACGGCATCATCAGCTATTTCTGCAGTAATTGGAATTCCTTGAGATGGACTGGAATTACCTGCACTTCACGTGGCCGTCGCCACTCGTTAGTGACTCGCGATTTGCCGCTAGAGATATTGTACTTCCAGATAATGCTTAATTTCCTTCTGCCGATGTTGTTGGAATAGCGTTATTATAATTGGCATGGAAGAAACCTCGCTGTCGGATGGGCTTCTGGCGGCTTACACCAAGGACAGAAGTCAACGTTGGATAAAGCCTCAATATCCTCCACAATGATTAGAATTGGATTGCGTTGGATGGTTTTGCAGCAAATTAATCAAGATGACATAAATCCAGCCTTGTTAGTTTACATTCCATTAATCCCTCCATTGTCTGATATGTATGCATGCAAGTACGTGTGTATACACATATTCATGATTCTTATAAACATTGGGTTTATCACAGAAAAATGATGGTCCAAGGCTATCAACTTGTTTTAGTTGGATTTAAAAAGACATATTTTGCTCTGATAGTTGTTATTTGGGTTTACTGTCTACCTGGAAACTCACCAGTCAGAGAGCATGCTGCATTGACTTCAATTCATTCATATTCTTTTTATTCTTTCTTATTTATTTATTTAAAGCATAACACATGATATAGTCAATTTAACTGTGTCTTTGTTTGAAATTGAAATGAACTAATCTTGAGGGACTTTTTGACCCGGTGAGAAATTGCGCTATACGAGAACTCCGGTATACCCAATTAATAAAATAACATACGTGTTTGGGTATCAAAGGCACATTTACAAAAGTGGCCTTGCCAATGGGTGTAAGAGAAAAAAACAGGCCAAGGGCATTTCTCCTTTTCATCTCAACTTTTTACTCGGTTGTGGTGAGATCAACGGGATGAACTGGCAATTTAGCCTTGAGAAATAAATTGGTTAAAAATATAACAAAGTATGGTTCTGAATGCTTTATTGTTAGTGAAGTTACAAATCAGAATTGATCAAATACATTATTGGAGAACGGATTTATAAAAACAAAAAAAAAACACATCTCAATATCTGTCATAATGTGACGGTTTATTTAGTCATTAGCGCATTACTTTGTGGAAGGCTTCTTAACTCGGGATGTAGCTTCAAGCTTGTTATGAGCCGAGTGGAGTGTGCGCATGGAAACCAAGTCAAGGTATGAAATTGTGTTCATTCTACTTCGCGAAAAAATGACAAGCTGTAAAAACTGGGCCAATTAAGGAACATAACAGTCTTTGTAACACTGTGTCGACAGAAAAGGCCTGAAAATGTGAATGTCATTCACTTAGATGAAAATATATTTATCTTCTGTTCACACCCCGGCAAAACTTCTAATTTTTCAAAACCATACAGTATATTGAAATCATTCCATACGACAATAACACAGTAATCACCAGAGGCAGCATCAATAACACTCACATTGTAGGCATCTCGGGGGGGGGGTTAATAAACACAACAGCAAACATATTGCTCTTTTGACCTTTAAAACGATGCATTTAAACCTATAAAACCTCATGAAAACTTGAAGACTTTGTATAAGTCACGCTTTATTAATTGTATTGTAGTCTGCCTCACGACTCGGAAATGGGATATTTGACAAATGTATACAATGGAAAAGTTGCACAACAAAAAACAGCATCTTACTACCCAATGGCATATATATATATATATATATATATATATATATATATATATATATATATAATTATTAGTCTTATCTGATTTTAATCCATCTGTATTTCAATGCACATATTGTATGAGCATGTGACCATTAAAACATTTTAATAATGAATGTTGGAGTATGCACTTACTAGTTTGTTACAAGAGATTTCTCTTTGGTGTAGTATTATTCTTGCATGATTGGTGATGCAAAGCAAAACTCAAATATAAATGTTGTTTAATAACCGAGAACCATCTAGATTGACCGCTAAGACCTGAAGAAACAACAGTGGAGAGGCAGGAAGGACCCTTCCACAATGAAGCCTTTCTTCTCAACCGCTAGTGAAGCTCTTGAAGTGAATATCTTCCCAGTTTTAAGCCAAGTGTTCCAGCACATTTCATCATGATGGGCATCAGCCACAATGGCTGAACACACACACACACACACATACATTCAGGGCCGATGAGCACCGGCTCTCGGGAGACAGTTTGGTGAGAACAGCGAGGTGGAATATTCATGCCACTGAGCAAAGGGCTTGGAATCGCTCGAAAAGCAGTGAGCGTTGTTGTCAAGTCATAATGGTGACAATTACCAAACTGCGAAGGCAAGCTCGTGAAACAAGTTCTGCCTCAACATCTAATTAACGCTACGATGACTCGCACCAAATTCCCAGTGTTGGCGCGACCGAAAAGGTTATCCGCACAGTTAGGCCCGATGCCCGCCGCGACATCTAACGCCTTCCAGAGCCTTCTCATCCGCTGACACGGGGTCGCCTCTCAACGCGAGCCGGATAAATTGCGCATTATGCAGAGGGAGCCGCTTCTGAATGGCGCTTGAATTACCCAGGAGCCCTTATAGGAGGTCCATTACAGTCAGGGTATCCAAAATCCCCTGATTCATAGCTCTCATTCTCTTTTCCTATTGGGTGTGTGTGTGTTTATGCACACACACACACACACACACACACCCGCCAATGATGCTCACAATAGCAGAATGATGCAGGAAACAATCCTGATGGGCAGCAATGAGTGTAATCAGGGGTAGACACACTCATGAGCCTTGCTGAATTTGATTGGATTATTTCAGTTAGAAAACACATTACGATATGACTGAACCTCAGGCCTCCACCAGATACCCATACTGTGTGTAGTGGAATCTCTTTTAAAGATGTATTACACATTGCTCCTCTTATATTCTATCTGATAATACTGCGTCCATGTAGGATCTCATGTATATACCTATTTTTGGCCACTCTGCTTTCGTACACATGGGGGTTGTAGGTAGCCTATACATGTATTCATAGCTTGATGGTATATACATTGTGCTTCATTAGATAGGCATTGAACGCATTGTTTGGACATGTGTATCTTCAGGTACGTGCACTCACACTGCAACTCGCATATGTGCATTTCAGTAAGGAGCACTTGTCAACTCGTCATCGTCTTTGAAGACTCTCGCAGCAGCACCACTTATTTCCGAGATTCTTTCTCTTCCCGTCTACCGTTAGCTGCGCCTTTGACTTTCAGAAAACAAAAAAGACTTTCCATCGGAGGCCGAGTACTAATACGTTATTATTTATAATCCCTCGCGGATGCTTCGGCAGCGCGAAGAAAAACAATTTCAAGCTAATGGCAAATAGGTAAGACGGTGAGAACGCGGAGGCGAAAGGGTCCAAACTCTCGAAGGTGCGGAGTGCAGCGGGATCGAAACACTCCTTGACTGAGCATCACTACAAACTAGCCTCCTCCAACCATTCCGGCCATTACTGCCTGCGCTATCAGTGCTATTTATAGGGGGGTCTAACCTTTTGTTCCCGGGCCCCCGTCCAAGCACTCTTACCGCGGCTCTGTCACCGAGTGGCCTCCAGATCGCCACGTTCCTTCTAGTTTGGAATTGGAAGCGACAATTATTATGACTCTTCAATTCAGAATCCACCACCGTTAACCCTCCGGGGGCCACATTCTGATTTCAGGTGAACGAGGAATACGACGGCCAAAGTCTACAGCTTCAAAGTGTGAACTACTTTTCATTGGCAGGTTTAGCTAACGTCTAAAAGGGCCTTTAGCGTAACTGGTGCATTGCAGGATTGCTGGACCCGTCCGATGTAGTATTATTAGAATCTGCTAAGTGTAGTAGTACTATAGGTGTCATGTGTTGTTGTGAGAGCTAGAGAGAGGACCAAAGTGATGACAATTCTTCAAAACTAATATTTAATTCTTAATTTACAGGTAACACAGGCCGACAAACGGTAACAAAGCCACACTGGGAATGAGACAACAGGGTTTAAATACACAGGCAGGCGGAGGTGATTGGACAATGGGGAACGACACAATGGACACAATGAGGGCGGGGCTAGCAATCACACAGATGGAAACAATCAGGACCAGGGCAGAGAATCACAGGGAGACAGGCGACACACAGACTTCAAAATAAGACCCAAAACGAGACAGAAACTCTGGGTCATGACAATGGGCGCGGTCCTGGGTACGGTTTTCAAAGTGATGGAGCATTCATCCGTTGTTACAAATTAATATAATGTTCTTGGAACCCTTTCTTTCTTATTTGGAAAACTGAAATAACTGGCAGTGCCTCCAATATAAGTCCTTTTAGCTTGTGTTTTGATTGTGATTTAAACAGTTCTTTAAACTTTGACACACCCAAGATACTTCAACTGCCTTAAAGACAGTTTTGTATTTATTAGCGAGTATACAACAACACAATGACATAAAGACCTGTTATGAAATACGTATCAATGAAGATACTACACAATATTAAAAAAATCAAAAACATATTATATATTCCATTTTTTTATTTCTTTGAAATGGGAACAGTATGAAAGCAAAGATAACCATAGTAAGGCTAATACTACTCACGAGTAGCAACACAACATTGTTTTAGAATATACCATTTTGTCAAAGTATAGAAAACATTAAACCTCTTTTATTCACATCTTGTAGATCACACAAGTCCAAACTATAGAATGAAAAACTATTTCCATCCTGATGTCTAAATCATAATTTGTAGACAGAGCTACATTTTGTTTATCAGTTATTATATTTTGTATGGTAATTTTATCTGAATAAAATGGACGTAACATTTCCCGTTACGATTTTCTGATGTTCTGTGCAAAACGGTACGGTTTGTTATTTCTGGCTAAAAGTCGTGGTGATGCAGCAGTTTTCCTTGGCTTTCTCCCGGTCCAGATGTCTTTTGCATCGTGACAGCTGCACTCACGGATGATCCATTTAACTAATAGACCAGTCTCCGAATGCATCTGTTCAGAGGAGGCAGTTGTTTTCCAAACAGGCACATCGTGAACTGCTGACATTTTCTCTGGAACAGGAAGCAGCTAATGTAAAAATAGCTGCTTGACGCTCATTGAACCACCTAGCTGAGACAGACGCCAACCGAGAGGCGGTGACATTTAAAAACCTATGTTTCATACTAATCTTTGCAGAAAAATAACACTCACCGAATTTTAGCGACAAAAACGGTAAAGTACAGTTGTTGTTGTTGTTGTTGTTGCCTTCATATGTTGTGCTGTCAATCAGTGTGCTGTGCTTCGCTTGAGTGTGCGTTCCCATTCCTCTCCTCTGCCCTCCCAGGACAAAGTAGTCCATTAGAGGAGCGAGGTTTATTCTGATCCTCGGTCTGTGAGCAGAAGCGAGACATGCTAAGCTCCACAGAAGAGAGGAGTGGAACTCCTGGAGCATGTTAGAGGGTCTATCCTCATAAGGCTGCGGTTGCATTGCATAACCACCTTCTAGCTTAAAGGAGAATCACACAGCGTTGGCCATTGGTTGAATTGCTGTTCCAAAAGGGATTTGTGTTACTAAAAATATGTGCAACAGACAAGCAGTGAGATGGTAAGAAACAAGGTAGCCAAACCATCGGTTAAAAACATCTAACACAGATATGTCTACGTGTTTAGCTTAAACTTTAACTATTTATATTGTGCATGCACACAGTTTCCATTTGCACATGTGGATTGTTATCATTTTGGGAAGCGCTCATTTGCAATTCAAAAAGGGCACCCATGGGCAATGCATTGTGTTCTTCACTGGAAGGGCAGGCTAAAGAGCAGATCATCGCGTTTGGAAGGGCACCCTAGAGGTCACGATAGCACGATAGCGCGTTATCACTTTTTCAAGGGCAGCTTCAAGGTCACATTATCATGTTATGTCCACTGGAAGCACGGCATCATGATGTAGCCACTAGATGGCCAACCTAGAGGGTACTTTATCACATTTTCCCCACTGGAAGAAAAGCTCCAAGGGCATGTTATCACGTTTTCCTCGCTCAAAGGGCACCTTAGAGGTCACCTCATCACATTTCCCCACTGGAAGAAAAGCTCTAAGGGCATGTTATCACGTTTTCCTCACTCACCTTAGAGGTCACCTCATCATATTTTCTCCACTGGAAGGGAATCCTAGTAGGATATTCATCATGTTTTATCTCTCATAGCTCCAGAAGGAAAAGTGACCCTAACTTCAACTCCATACCTTCTCATTATTTATTTTCCTCAGATCGTTTTAGATATGATTGTGCATGCAGCTAGAGCAGTTATCCAGGCAACACTAAAATAAATCATTACTGTGTACATCATCTACACTATAACGTATGTGCTTATATTCACGCTTAGATATGTGGACACACACACATATGTCACATGCATACATATGTATTAAGGTGCCGAATATGTTCACGCACATTCATTTCACATCTGGCAACACAAACAAGCACGTTTTTCAGATTTTTTTCTGAATTGGCTCAATTCCATTTACTGTGACTACATTTCTGTTTTTCTCAAGTACTATACGACTGCGCTGTGTTTATGCTATTTTTGGTATTGTCTACACTTCATCCACTCCATCACCTCTCAGCCAGTTCTAGTGCTGTGTTTTTCCACACTTGTAACCATTTGCAGAGAGGAAGAAGAGAGGGAGGAAGGGGAAACAGTAGCGCAGTGAGAGGCCGTCGCCAATACAACAAATCAGCATTACTTGATATGCATGGAACGGCCGTGGTGTTATAACGTGGCATGTGGAAGCAAGCCAGCAGTGCATTACATTAGTCAGATGCCCTCCAATGTAAAAAAATAAAAAATAAAAAAAATGCCAGAGAAGGAAAGCGATTGATATCTGATAAAGGGAGCTGCGGAACAATATATCTCAGCAGAAGCTCAGACCAGCAGAAAAAGATCCTATCGCATACGCTGGACTTAATGAGATGACATTCATTTTGACAAATAATTTCCTCCTGTTGTGTGCATAGAAAAATAAGGAGTTATTTAAAACTGGGAAGCCTGCGTGTGTACGGCTGCAGGAAGAAAATGTAAAGCCGTTGTACGATCTCTTACCGCTGTGCATAGAACGCAAATATACCTCAGAAGGATGAAAAAGCATTCATCGGTACCACATTTGGGCTTCGACGAGGACTTTTGTATTGTAAATTCATTTGTGTGAGAGTGAAGAAAGGGGTTGAGTTATTGGAGGTTGCTGTTTGACAACAAATTCTGCATCTGGTGTTTTTTTGCCTTGAAGTAGCGCGGATGGGTTTGAAGGTCTGCCTGAACTTTGCCCACTCGTCTTTTTTTAAATACTCTTCAATACCATTGCGCTAGTTAATTGGCACGCCCGCTCACGACATCAAGAGTCCATCCGCTGGTAGCAAAAGCATCAAAGTGATCTATTCCTTTGCATGTACCTGCATCTCTACGTAGGCAAACACCTCGGATACAAAGGATGAGCTGCACCCTCCCTCCACCTGATTATGCTCATACGTGTAGATGTCACTGCAGAAGATGTGCAAAAGGTGTGATGGTGCACACTGTGATTGTATAGAGATAAGGGCATATTACTTCTAATAATATCAACAACCCAGATAGGTGTTGAAGTTCAAAATAATATTGCATGTGTTATATCTAGTTGGAATAATCATCACCGGAGCAGCGGCTGTATGTGAGCTATCATCTCTTAGACGTGTGGTTCCTGGTTTTATAGGCTTTAAGAAAAGGATGCTCAGAAATAACTGAGTATAGGACGTAATTATCCCATTAGAACGATCAAAAATAAATTCTGATTTAATGCTGGTGAAATTCCCCTGTGTCCAGGGGATATGAGTATGTGTGTGTGTGTGTGTGTGTGTGTGTGTGTGTGTGTGTGTGTGTGTGTGTGTGTGTGTGTGTGTGACGAGCAATGCTTGTCTAGTTTAGTGTGTGCTAATTTAGAGGGTCCTTAATTGAGCTATGAGAGCCACATTAAGGGGACAGCAAGATGACATTAAATACTATGTCATCTATTTAATTATTGAATTAATAATTGTGTGATGTTAAATACAAATTAATTAAAACAATTAATTCACTCTGAAGTTTATTTGATTTAATCTCTAGTTGGAATCATCTTACATTTTCAGTATTATATTTTTAACAATATCTTCATAATCAATAAAAATAATACACATATCTAGTCCTATTCTAATTATTAGTACATTATGCAATATACTACATTAGCACAGTATATGCCGTCACTTAAAAAGGCCTTAATATATAGTTAATATACATTATACAGGCAGTTGACGACATCCAACTTTGGAACATAATATTTTAACATCTGCAGAAAGTGTCGAGGGAAGCTAGGTATACTCCTCCAGTATTTAATTTTGAAATCCATTTTGTGGCCACAAATGATTGCTTTTTCTCATATTTAGTGCATCCACTGGCAGAATTTGATGAATGCTGAAGGAGTTGATTAGAAACTTCTAAAAAAAAAGCAGAAAAAAAAGCATTAATATCATAGTTGCTGAAGGCAATATTTTTCACTGGGTGGTGTGCAATAGGATATTAAAGTAATATACACTTACAATTATTTGTAAATAGTTTTTTTCAAACTATTTAATACATTTTCATTTTACCATTTATAATTATTTTCTCCCAAGTTTTATTTTTCTTGCACACGGAAAATAAATAATGACGATGAATTAGAAAGGGCAGTAAACATAACACAACTTGGAAGCATTGCAATCAATATAACCTTGCATTCTCATAAATGACTGACATCAATATTGTATATTATGCACAATATGATCTGACTCCTCTTACATCTGCTGATTAAAACCTTTCGCTGCTGTTAAATTGCATTTCCTTGTGTGTCTGTGTTCTCTCTGCTATGTTGATCAATGTTTTCTTTGAGCGCTCAATCAATAATGTGCAGTTACTGCGGTGCAGCTCCAGCCTTTTTGCAACCACTAACTGTTGGATTAAAAAGCTAAAATCCCAGAGTAAGTAATCATTAAACATGTCATTAATCACTTCCTTCTAATGTACGAAATGTATTTTCCCAACATTGCAGTTTTCGCCACTTTGTTTCCTGGCCCCCAGACATTTAACTGTTTTTCTGCTTCTGCTGTGGTCCCTTTTAGTTATATACTACTCCTTTGAGTGTTATTGGGGCAATATTGTAAACGATGCAGTCACATTTCCACCATTTTTGCAGGACGACAGAAATTCTCTATTATAAGCCTTAGCTCTGGTGAAAAAAAACATCTATATTTAAAATATTCGCTCTTCCTGTTTTCTGATTTGCCATAATGCACTTTTACTCTAATCTAATAGATTCAGAATCGTTTTATTCACTTTTTTTATTCATCTCTTGCGTCATTATGAATAGTTTGAAAACTGTAAAAAAAAATGCCTCTTAATACACGCAGCAAATGTTGGACCGCTTACAGAAATATCAAAACAAATATATATAAATAAAGAAATGCATGTGCAAAGGTGCAATATATGCCACATTAAATAAGTTAATATTAATTGGATTAATTTAACGTGAATCTTTTTTTTCATTTTTTTTGGCATATGAATACACATCACTCTTTATTAAAATCCTCCCTCTAACATACACTCGGCTACTGAACTAGATTCAGAGCCAACCTCCAGAGTCTTTATTTATTCTATTGCACTCTCTTTTACTGTGTATTGTACTTTGCACTCTAAACTGTTTATTTCTTGGCTCCTGTTACTGCCAAATCATTTTAATTGACTACTGTACTGCACTTTGTGACACTTATCTGTGATAAGTGCAGTATAAACAAACTGTACTTACTTCCTCACTCGCAGGCCATGCTTATTTTCAGAACTGCCGCTGGGTCAGCAACTCCAAAAAAAGCTTTTCCCTTCAGTCCAGCTCCACTGATGCACCTGAATGATGTGCAAGCTAAGCAGACTCAGCCACCTGTCGAGCCTTCCGAGGAATCGGCATGAATGCGAGATAATTCTGATCCCTGGCTGTCACTTTGTATTTTGTGTTTCCGCCTCCATCGCCTGGAATGTCTTCATTTAATGAATGAGGAAATCCGCTGTAGTCACGGGAAGAACCTTCGGCTCGTGCCCTGGCGGGAGTGCTGGCCTTGCTCCTTGTCGGCATGGATTTAGGAACTTGGCAGAGGTTGTTGCTGTTAGATAACCGCAACTGTCAGGATCTAAAACCAGTTCAACATGTAATCTACTGTAAAGAAAAATCATTGATTTCTGCTTGTCATCGTGGGTGTTTATTGTTGTGCGTTGAGAAACACCGGTCACAATTAGGATGAGCTCCACACACTATGCACACAAGCTTTAGACCCCGTTTACACGATGGAAAAATGCATATATTTTCATGCGTTTTGGCCTTTCATTTACACAGAAACTGAGGTTTTATCACGGAAAACGATCATTTCTAAAAACTCCGGCCAAAGTGGAGATTTCTGAAAACTCTGTTTGTGTGTTTGCGTGTGAACGAGGTCAAACAGAGTTTTAGGTGGTCAAACGTCACAGTATGGACTAAAGATGCTTCACGTCATGTGAGCGTCCTATGGGACGTATGCGGACGGCGTATTTATGAGGGTTCATATAAACAGAAACTTTTTTGAAACGACCTTGTGTGTACAACGTTATTTTTGAAAACGGAGGGGCGGAAATATTTGTTTCTGTAAATGTGTGAATGTGGGTTTAGATGAACTCTTATTTCTCTGTCATATCCTGATATCTTTGCATGATATACATAGAAAGAAAGGCTTTTGTCAGAATGCTCACGATGGCAACGCACTGACGTTTAGCAACACGGTATCTAATGTTGGAACCTCGCTCGACATCTAAGATTAGCATGTTAGCAACTACCCACAAAAGATGACACAAATGTCTTTTTGTTTTTGAAGGTTTTTTAATACAATACAATCTATCCTGAGACGGATATTGAATTTCTCTCTAAAGTCCATGGTAATTCATCCAAAGTTCAGGACAAACCGAGAGACCCACACCGTCACCCCCTAAACCACTATAACACCAACACACATTTGATAAATCTATAAACAAAAATAACTTTTTTAAAAGCTTCACCACGTTGGTCTTAAAACAAGTAAAGTGGCCCTTTTTGCCGACTGAAAATAATTTCTCTTAAGAGAGCCCTTCATAATGCGTGTTGATGCACTTTCAATGTCAGGCATGATTGAAAAAAATCCACAGTTATGTTTACAAAACAAAACACACAAAAAACACACTTCTAAAAAAAATATAGATTTTTTAACCAGCTCTATGAGCCATATAGGGAGACCATATACAACAAGAAAAATACACACCTCAAGCACACAAACACCAAAGATGAAATCAGGAATGACATATACATAAAGTTTTCGAGATGTGCAAACACAAGCACAGGTAAACACACACATACACACACACACACACACACACACACACACACACACACACTTGCAGAAACACACTCACTTGTTTACCGGATGAGCAATATTGCAGATGCACTAGATTGGCCGTGCCGGCTGCTCCGGCGTTATGGATTTATGCTTCATCACCGCGGCGTCTCTTTTAGCGTTGATTATAATTCCCAGAAGCCCTTAATTAAACCGTGTGCAGCGAAGCCCCCCTTTTTTTGTTTTATATATAATTATTTATCTCCCTTAGATTTACTGACCAAGTCTCGCAGTGCAGTTGAGAGCACCAACAGGCCAAGTACCTCATAAATTGCCCAGACCACCACTAGCACCACCATACAATATTTTGCTTAAAAGGGACATATTATGAAGATTCCCCTTTTTTAGTGCACATAACTTTTTCGATAATTTACTCATATGAGTACCGGGAGATGGTGTTTGGTACGCACTCAGCGTCAGCTTTTGTTTGTGCCGTGTTGTTGTTTGTGGGGGGGGGGGGCAGTACGCATTGGTGATTATTTTCGCGCATGCGTACCTGCGTACCAGTTATGTGCACCCCTGTCTTTATACGTTCATTCCAAAAACGTCCGGGATTTCGCTTCGTCGGATATTTGTGTTTCTCTGGGTTTTCACAAACTAGTATTCACCCCTTACACGTTTTGGAAATGGTATCTGCCGTACGTTCCACCTTCTTGCGCGAGATCTGACGGTATAGAGAGCAGTCATTGGTCGACCGATCTCAGGGTTGCCAGATACACAATAATAATCCTCCAAATACGACCATTTTGAGCCTTTGGTACGATACTTCACCATCTCCAACCTGGCAACACGGAGCACCTCGCCCACTCAGAACAGGTCAATCTGTGGGGAGGTGTTTCTGACAGGGTAAAAAGGCTGTTTGAAATGATTCTTGTGGTATTTTGACCAAAATATGTTACAAACATTACATTAAGACCCCGAGGAACCATATCAACTTGTGGAAAGATGGGCATACTATGTCCCCTTTAAACTAAAGTGTACTTATGAGGCACTTGTTTGTTGCTTTGCATGTAATAGACTCTCCCCTGTCTAATCACTGTGTGTGTGTGTGTGGGGGGGGGATGTTTACCAGCCCTCGTTGACTGTGATTGTTTTCTTTGGCATTTTGGTGAGGCCGGAGCTCTGCTTAGCCTTTTCAAGGAGAGACGTGAGATCCCCCCTCTGCCGCGTAACAGCCGGTTGACATTCAGCCAATGTGATTTGGCTTTTAAAAATATCGAGGACGCTTGTTGTTTTAATTACACGACATTTCAGTGTCAACTGCAGCGTTTAAATGGCCATATAATATCAAGATACATTAGCGGTTGGCACAAACTGTTTTACAAAACAACTACAACGCCATTAGCGTTTACGACGACTCGTTCATCGTTCAAGGTTTATTTTTCCTGATGTTTATTCTCTTCGCACATCAGTAATGTATACTACTTTTATTTAAAGCTTTGGCAAAATGTATAAACAGACAGTTTAGATGTTGAGCTTGTTGAATTTTCAGCCGTGCGGCACCTTTTTAGAAAGGTGGATATTTCACATAATCTCGTTGGTATTGATTCTGCGAATAATGCGAGCAGCGTCGCTCCACTCCTCTGCCGACTGCTCCGACCACACTGACTGACTTGCTGGAAGAGTGAGCACTTTTCACTTTCCAGTATGTATTTAAAATTGCCCTACGCATGCATGATTGCCACCGCTAATTCGGTGCCTTGGGTACATTGATCACACTCTGTTTTTTCAAGAAATATTTAGCCCTATGGCAAGCTGTTGCACGTCAAAGAGATTGGTTAGTTTTCATCCTCACCATATGCTAAGACGTAGAATGAAACTTTAATGCGATAAAGCTAAAGTGCAGCTGAGAGTAAAACTGAATTTCAGACTTTCATTCAACTTAAATCCACTGAGTTCTTTATTTATAGCTCTGCCTTAATTGTTTTACTAGCCTGCTAACAGCACTGCATCAGCACCTCCTGCCCTTTTAGTATTTTACTGATAATGCTTTCAACATTTGATGCATAATGCTGTTGAGAGCAAAGGGTGTGCCGGAAAAATACTGCCTAACCTTTCCATTAAATTACTTAGGAAGTTTGGAGTGATTGAAACGCATTAACCGCAGACATGCTGCAATAGATCGAACCAGAGCCACTGGTATCAGCACAGTTTGATCCTCGGTGACGACTGCGTGTACTCCTTTCTATTGCTTATCGATCAGATTTCTCGTAAAAGGGCTGGGTTTTCTCTTTGATTGCACATGTACCGCTTTCCCTCATATTACCCAAATCATTATTCAGAGAAAAGACTGAAATCCCTCATGCATCTTTAAAGTTCTTTTCATTTCTCATCTATAGTTTAATGGCTATTTTAATACACACGTCGACGGCATAGTCAAAGACGAGGCGGCAACCTCTCGTTGTGAAAAGTGAACTTATATTCGTTTTAATAGCCAATATAGAGTGCAAGATTAACGCCTATTGGACAGAGGTCTATGAGAAAATGACCATATTTCTCACTTTATTTATTACCTCAGTAAACATGAGTTTACAGTGTCCATCACTAGATGCAAGTCTTCAATATTGAGTAAATTATAGTCCAATTTAGAGTAAAATTTACGATAAAGCGGGGGTATCAGCTCTTTATAAAAGAAATGTCACCCATAAAGTTCCCCTTTAAAGACATGCATGATTTAGAGCTGCATGAAATATTATTGTAATGATGCTGAACTCTGTCACGTCCTTTGATAACTTTAATAATCCATCAAGCGAATATTGCATAATCTACTGCTGAACCTAATCTATTGTCATGTCCCTCAATACTACCTCCCACCATCGAACATGTTGCATTTAGTTTCTTAATAACTCTTCTCTATCCTTATTTATTTGTTTAGGCATCACCCCGGTGTTGTCATTCATGAAATATGAACACAAACACCAATAATTATAATGTGTATATCCCCTGCGCCACGCTCATGATTGTCTCATCGCGGGACATTACGAAGGCAAACAACACTCTGATGCGATAGATCAATTTCTTTCCGGTATTGTGCAGTCAACAAAACAAAATCAGACACAGGTGCAGTATCAGATGAAGAGCTTAAATTGTGTATACATCAATAGAAAGTGTAATGAGTAATTTAAGCCCCGATCCGACGGCGTGAACTGAGACCAGCAGCGTAAATGTTTAGGCGTCCCGAATGTAAATACAGAAGCTGATTACGGGCGACATCCCCGGCAGCAAATAAACATGGGAGGCGTGTTCGTGTTAACACCTAGAAACACAATCAGAACGCCATCAAGCCCGATGGTGATTCAGCTTGAATCGGAAAATAAGCGCTTTCTGTCTTAAAGCGGTATCGCCACCATGTGTTCTCAGTGACATCACAAGGTGGGTGGCGGCTTACAAGAGGTCATAGAATTAAAGGCATTGCAACACCGGCCGCAGGGTACTGTTGCATCCGTGTGTTAATGAAGCGGTTTTGTTGACACACAGACCATTCAACCCCCTCCTCCCCAAGCCATCCTGATGAACCACACTCAAAAAAAGCCCTTCTTAGAGGTAACTCAATTAAATATTATTCAAAACATTGAAATAAATCAATTACAAAACAAAGATATTTATATAACATGGGTGTAACACAGAATGTAGGAATACTTTCATTTATTAGATGAATTTAGGTTGCACTTACAAAAACGATTCAAGTCTTCTTAGAGGTGACTCAATTAGATATTGTTTGATACATTGAAATAAATCAATTACAAAACAAAGATATTTATATTGAATGTGTGTAGCACAAAATGTAGGAATACTTTCATTTACTAGATTTATTTAGGTCACAAAAACGATTCAAGTCTTCTTAGAGGTGACTCAATTGAATATTGTTTAATACATTGAAATAAATCAATTACAAAATGAAGATATTTATATTTAATTGGTGTGACACAAAATATAGGAATTCTTTCATTTATTAGATTTATTTAGGTTAGATGGTGTGCATATCAACTAAAAATTGTTGTGTTTATTTGGGGACTACCCTTTGCGCATGGGCCAGCTGAAAATCGGTTGTTTTCACAAGCTGAACACGCTTTCAGGGCTGGTGTAGTGGGTAGCACTGTTGCCTCACAGCAAAAGGGTTGTGGGTTCGATTCCCGGGTCTGGCGGTCCTTCTGTGTCGAGTTTCCCCAGCTTCCTCTCAGTCCAAAGACTTGCAGTCAGGTTAATTCATCTCTATATTGCCCATAGGTGTGAGAATGAATGGTTGTCTATGTGAGCCCTGGATGGACTGGAGGCCTGTCCAGGTGACCCCCCCACCCTCAATGTCAGCTGGAGTCGGCTCCAAAGACCCAGATGAGGATAAGCGGTACAGAATAGAATATTTAATTTCCAATTTATATTTTGAGTTGGACAAACACTAATTAATTTAATTGAATGAATATTGTTATTTTATTTTAGATGTGTTTGATACAAATGAGTTGGACTAACTCAAATTAATTCAATTTAATAAATATTGTTATTTTATTTTAGATGTGTTTGATACAAATGAGTTGGACTAACTCAAATGAATTCAATTTAATAAATATTATTTTATTTTAGATGTGTTTGATAAAAATGAGTTGTACTAACTCAATTACATTGTATTGCACTGATGTGCTAAATTTGAGTTGGAGTTGCATATAATTATTGGATGGAAAACCTGCCAACACTTTAATTGAGTTCATCCAATGAGACATTTCTTTGAGTGCACGTACATCTGTTTCCAGCATAAAGGGCAACCATAGGGTTAGTTACTCATGTCCTGTGGCTGCTGATGCTGCTGGAGGTACAAAGGGACTGAAAGGGCTTGCAAAAATAACAGAATTTTATTTAATTTGCTCTTCAGTGAAATGACCTTAAAATATCTTCTTGGATTCCTACGACGTCACCACATTATTAGGCTGTACCCCTCGAGGTCCAGTGGATCCACTCCAGCTGTTGAAGAGAAGACCAATTTTCAAATGAATTAGTCTGGTAATGTCCAGAAAGAAATAAAGCAGTATTCCCATTTGTCCATATTGTACCAAAAACAGAAAATCACTTACAATCTGAGGAACTTGTTAAATAGCCAGAGCTAATACATCCAGGGAATCTTCCGATGCTTCTGAGTCACCGTGCGAGTGATTGGAGTCTTACTGAATGGCGATCCTTCTCTAAAATAGAAGAGTCCCAAAGGGGGATGTAATTTGAGACCGAAATCTTCTTCAACTGGGGCAATCTAGAAGGTAATCCTATTGAGAGCGGATGCAGTGATACTCTGCGTCGCTTTATACGAGGATGGATGCTGCATCTGGAGAAGGCAAGAGGGCAGACGACTTGTATCGGACACATTGTAATTATACAGAGGTGTAGCCCTGTTTCTTAACAACAAACTAGAAGCAATGCCAGCGCCATGGCTTCATATGTCGGTGTGTCACTCTTCAACTTTGGTTCAGATTTAAAGATCATAACAAATATTGGACACATTTCCAGAAAAGGTCTTTACAGACATGACTTTTCCTCCACCGCCACTAAAATGTCATTTTCCAATCCCCGGAATTATCTAAAGTGTAGAGCATCATGAAATTCCTTACAGACCTTCATGGTATCACATCTATGATACCTACTGACATTGGGCATCGCCTGATTCTCCCTTTCAAGTTCACATTTGTGTTTTTTAGTGAAATTAGCACATGCTAAACTTCATACCTGCTCATCGTTCGCATGTTAACACTCTCCCTGTTTGCATGCTAACGTTAGCATTTGGCCTGATTTGACTGTACATGGAGGATGAGGATGATTGGTACCATCTTCAAACAATGTAAAGCACTTATTAGGGAGTTCATGAATTGTTTATAAAGCATCTGCAGTGAGCCCTCCAAGAGTCTGTATGAAGTGTACTGTATGAACATATTGATTTTATAGTATCTGTTAATGCAGGCTTGATGACTAATAGTACATTGGAGTCTTAACCCTTGTCTTGTCTTAAAATCATTCATTGAGTGGAAACAAATGAAGGGAAACCACAACAGTCTTTATTAGCAAGAAAGAATATTTATTTTTGTCCGAATTCAACCACACAATACTGGTCCTCCATTATTTTCCAATCAATGCCCCCATTCACAAGGTGTATTTGCAACAATGAATGAGAATAAAACAAGATAAAACATATTTAACTAGAAAGGGTACTCGGTAGACCGCATACCTTTGCATATCACAAGATTGGGCATTGAATTATGAACATTTTGGCATTAGTTGCATGCCAATTGGATATAAATTGGTAAACATAATATGCTTTGACCTTTTCATGACCTTGACCTTGACCTTTGAACCGATCGATCCCAAAATCTAATCTAATGGTCCCCGGATAATAACCAATCATCCCACCACATTTCATGCGATTCGGTCGAATACTTTTTGACTTATGCGAGTAACACGCATACAAATAACTAAATAAATACACAGCGATCAAAACATAACCTTACGCTTTTTCAATGCAAAGGTAAAAAACGTGAGGAACATAACCCAATCTACTCTAATTAGCACATATAAGATAATATGCACATCTTTGTGCATGGAGTCTTTGTGTCGAGCACTGAAACGTGCACTCATGGCTCTGGTGACGGATGACCCCCCACTTTCTTTCGTCTGTGAACTAAAGTCATGTGTGGGGTCGTTGAGGTTTGTAAATGATTGTATAACTGGCGTCTAAAATAAATGACCATCTCTGTCTCCCGGTGGTGTACAGCTTTAAAGGAAATATAAACTATTGCAGTGTTTCACTTTTTCTGATTTTAAAGGTCACTTTGGGAAGAGTCATCAAACGACCAACGAAAAAAAAAGAGACGTTTATTCTGTTGTGAAACAGAGTGAAGGGTAATCTTTTTGCCTTTCAAGATAACACATGGGTTGATTGAATTTAGAAAAAAAATTGGTACTGACTGCAGTCATCAAGTAATTAGTTTGACTCCCAATCACAGTTTTCTTTTTGTCGCAGCAGAAACACATAATCCAAAAACAACAAATGCTCAAGAGACTTTATTGACTATGCGTTCCCCTTTGGAGCACTGAGGCCGTACATCTGAAACATCAGTCCTGAAATTGACCTGTCAAAGCTGTCACGGAAAACAGCCGATTTTCAAAATAGGATTCAGAAAATAGGCCTCTTACGTTTTGTGTGCGTGTGTGTTTGTGTGTGTGTGTGTGTGTGTGTGTGTGTGTGTGTGTGACCTCAGGATGGATTTCATGCAGGGGGGGTCTTCTAACTAAAATCACAATGACCCTGGTGGAGGTTAATGTCGGCCCACCCATCTGCTGTTTTCTAATCATCCCTTGTTATCTATGAAAAAGGAGCGTGGAGGAATAAGGTCGCGGGGGGAGCAGCCATCTTTTTTCATTTACCTCTTTGCACTCTTGGCCATTTCACCGTCATTTGTGAAATCAGCTGTAGCAGCGGGAGGAGAGTTTGCACAAAATGCACTTCCCGGAGTGTCTGCTTCGTGCCGAGAGGAGAGGAGGCGGCGGCGGCGGCGGCGGCGGCGGCGGCGGCGGCTGAGGAGAGTAAAGTGAGAGAGGTAGCGGTAATGAATGGAACAGTTGGAAAGCTAGCTCGAGACGGCCCCGTGAACATTTGTCACTTCAATAGGAGTCGTCTCTGTTGCAAGATTGGATTTTGTTTTTTATCATTGTTGTTTTGCAAAAAGAAAAAAAGGGTGGGGGGGGTCGTCGTGAGCCCGTATGCCGTTGTTCTGTCATTTTTTGCTGCCTTGTCAAAATTTGCTACCCGCTGCATAAACCGATAGGTGTGTATCGATTCATGCTACCCTATCTGATAGGATGTTATTGTACTATTACAATATGCTTTTCTTTCAAAGTTCAATGTTTCACTTTTCACTGTTAAAGTGTTTATCTTCAACACTAAATACCCTAATAATAAACCAGTGCTTTATTATGATAATGTGAACAAACTCATGTTTACAATAATTTGTTGACACAAAAGAAATAGCAACTGCTTATGACTCATTAATCTACATGTCATTACTACATATTATTACTACCTGTACAATATACATGCTGAATGTACTTTTAACGAGGGAAAAATCGGGATTTTGAGGATGTCACTCCCCTCGGAAAATCGACTCGGCGCATGCGCAATACCACAAGGTATCGGTTCTCGACAAGTAGCATGAAATGACAGAACACCGGCGGAGCTGCGTGATCGTGGCCGGGTGCAATGTTTTGATGGGAAAGACGCCGGGTCGTCGCCTCACACTGTATCCATGTGGGATTCCGACGGTATTATGCGATTCCTGCCCTTTTTGCTCGGCTCGTGCGTGAGCACAGAGCGAAAGCAATCTAATCCGAGGGCCCGCTCCGCGGGGGGGGGGGCCCTCGGTGCAGTCACGCTACCTTATTGTTCCTCTGGGCGCAAAAAAAAAAATAGGCAAGTGGTGGCTGTTGGCACATCAAGTCTCAACACTTCAATACATTGTGACTGGCCTCGCTAATGCAGAAACACAAAGGAAACGACAATCGGATTAAATACAAAAAGGTATTTTAAGTCATTCTGAATGGATGTTCTTTTCGTAGTTATTTAATAAGGCTATACCACTTCTCTATATTCTTTTTAAATTTGTGTTTCTCCCTGCAGCACTATTTTAATCACTCTCCCTATTTGGCCTTCTGTCTATTTCTCACTCCACCATGCCGCTCTGACTTCCCCTGTTTCCTCCTGCCCTCCTCTCTCTGGAGAAGCCCTTGGCTTTAAGCACTCTTGAGAAAATGAAGGGGGCAAATATACATGTGTGATGTTCAGAACTGGATAATGGTGCACTTGTTCAATGTAATTGGCCTGGAAAAGCACTGTAATTTGTGACTGGAGAACCCTGACTTGACTTGAGAAACATGTAAATGTGCAGCAGAGGAGCGCCTTGGTTAATCAGTTCTCACAAAGAGAATACTTTAAGTTCATTAGTGTAGCATTTGCATATTCACCCTCATAAAGGATGTTAATCCCAAATGAAATAGCGTGTTTCTATCATAAAAATGGGCTTATTTCATATTTTCCCTCTGTTGTCCCGACTGGAATGCGTTTCGTTGAGATCATAGTAAAACGTGATGTCTCTCAATTAACAGTAACTGAGCTTTCTTTAATGCTCAATGTTTTATGCAGCTGTGCTATAACTTCAAACGGCAACATTATACAGACAATAATAGGCGTACTGGATGGTGTTTTATAGAATATGTAGGCCTCCTTCAAACATTTTAAAATGTGTTTTCATGCGAGGTGATGTCTTACAACTCAAACAACCACTCCCACACACAGAGAGAGAATTATGTCAAGATGGAAGCTGGAGTACTTGGAAAATACACTTCAAAAAATAATAACTGGACAAAAACGACTCTAGAGCGAACAAAAGGAGCATGTCTTTGAGGATTAACGATGAACAAAAAAGGCTAATTTACCAGCTGATTATGGCCATCAATTTGCCAGATTAGAGAGCTTGAAGGCGACGGGCAGAAAAGCTTTGGACAAAGGGGTTAGAAATAATAATAAAAAAACATTGAATGAGGAAGGTTACAAATTCTAAGCCAGTTTATTTTGGGGAAAACAACAAACAATCACTGAGTAGATAGAACAGAAAGGCTTGTTTGTATATATATATATATATATATATATATATATATATATATATATATATATATATATATATATATGTAGGTATGTGTGTATATATATATATTTATATGTATGTATGTATTTATATGTATGTATGCATTTATATTGTATTGTAGTTGGTGTCCCAACTATATATATATATATATATATATATATATATATATATATATATATATATATAGTTGGGACACCACTCGGTTGATTGTAAGAGTTCATATGTGCTAATATTCAAACAACTGAGAAAAGAGAGACTCAACAGAGCTACAGCTTGGAGGTTTATAGACCTAAATAATCTCACCTTGTTGTGATGACTCCGTGAAAGGATGAAGATCTCAAATGACTCGTACATCCAATCCATAAACCTGCAATAACAGAGTTTATGGCCACTTGGGGCAGCAGAAACAAACACAAAATTGAAATGTTATTGCCATATAAAGTTGATATGTTGGACTTGTTAGAAAAGTGTTACCTTGACTCATTAGCATTCATTTGGAGTCGTATTTCTGTCCAATTGAGGTGTACTCACTCTCCATCTTCCCTTTATCTATAAATCTTTATGAGTGGGTCAGCTGTAGCTCATGGGGGTTCAAGTCCCATGTCAAAGTGTCCTTGAGCAAGACACTGTTCCCCGGGCGCTTCACTGCAGCCCACTGCTCCATAATAACTAAGGATGGGTCAGTGGTTGCCGCACCTGCAAAACACAGACTAAGCAAAACAATAGGAGCTGGCCATGAAGGCAATACAATAAGCTGAGAGATATGACGATAACCAGGCACGTGTACAGACATATTGGGGGGCAGGTGCTTAAACCCCAGAAAAGGGCACCCATTGCCAAAAAAAAAATTCTGACAGTTGAAGCATAAGCAGCAATACACTGATGATGCTGTCCTCGACATGCGTTTCCTATGGGCAGGATTAGACAGCTAGCTTACATTATCGTTATGAATAAAGATGAATTATTGCATGGCAACAATACAAGCATTCTGATTGGCTAATAGGTCGTCATGCCAGCCACCATCGCCCTCCTCGCCGGTCTGATACAGATCCGTATTGTAAGCGTCGCGGACCATGTCAAATAACTCAAATAAATGCCCCGTCAGATATTAAAACACCTTTGGGGGGAAATTATGAAAGAGAGATTAACTTTTATTCTTAAATACTGATGAATGAAAACATTTGGCTGCAGCAAAAAGGGCAGTTTTCTCATCCAGGGCAAAAGGGGTGGAGCTTCAGCACCACTAGGGCTCTATCTGTGCACGTGCCTGACGATAACCTTATAGTTATTCTGTTACACATTAAACTCCTGCACATATAAGGGCTGTTGTAATCGTAAGTATTTAGTCATAACACATTAAACACATCTTTGAGATCCAAACCTTTTAAAACTTTTACAAAAAAAATGTGCAGCTCCGATGACAACACCTTCCACTCAAAGATGTTCTCCCCTGATCGAGGGCCCGTGTGAGGATGGTCTCAATTTGACTCGGCAGTGCTGGCCGTCTCCCAAAACATCTCTTCGGGACTCGTCCGCCCTGGATTCCTGGATGTTACCCGCGCTGCTGGAGGAAGTGATGAGACGGCGGACGAAAGGGGTTTGAGAGTTGAAAACAAAGCCATCAATATGATTGGTTGTCTGGACAGAGGCCAAAGCGAGGACAGGAGGAGGTAGAGAGAGAGAGAGAGAGAGAGGTAGGGATGGAAGAGACGAAAGAGGGAGGGTGGGAGTTTGTCTTGAAGCCTTTTAAGTGCCCTCCGGTGGGGTCAAGAGGATGCCAAATCTGTGGGACGTCTCTGTGCCGGCTCCCAGCGTGGGCGAGTATCCGTCTGTATACCTGTCGCTGCCGATCTGTCCGATTGTCCTTTGTTTGTACCTTTTGTCCATATGTGTTGTGAAGAATGAATAATTGCCCTCAAGGGTACGGATGCACGTACCCTTCTGTACGTCATGTGGGGAATGTGTCATCTACACTGTGTGGAGGATTGTGTGTACTTGCACGCGATGGCACGTCCGAGTGCTCGCTCTTGTCCACCGGTGTGGGCAGCCAGTGAAGCAAAAACACACTCTCTAGTTGAAGATTCAATTATGCCATGGAGAGTGTATGGAGAGCTACGTCCAAATAGATGTGGAGAGGGCTAGACAAGCCAGTCAGTGGATAACCTTCAGTGTCCTAATGTGTGAAGCTTTTCTTTAGATAGATAGATACTTTATTAATCTCCAAAGGGAAATTTATCGTTACAGTAGTAGCACCAATACACTAAACACACAAGAATAAAATATAAAAGACAAGGATGAAAGATATAGATGTATACAAGGGAAATATAAAAAAAATATATATATATATATATATATATATATATATATATATATATATATACACACACACACAGACACACACAAACAAATATAATACAATGACTGTGCAAAGTATACAAAGTAAAATATCAAATACAAAATAAAAAAATATATATATACGTACACAACATGCATGCATACACAAATATAATACTAATGACTGCAGTGTAAAATTAAATTAGACAGATTATTATTTTTATAAATAGTCTAAAACATAAAAAGTGGTAGACCAATCGATATGCAAGCGCCCGTAAAGATAGCATCTAACAAGCCATGTAGGATCAGTCCTTGCAGTGAAATTAAAGCCATTCATTTAATATTAATTGGTGACAGATATAGGGCACATTGACCTTTTCAAGGGAACAGTTTTTTTCATTATAAATCGTTAAATGAATTGTTTGATTTGGTGTCAATTGAGTGTGAGCATCCTTCACCTTTTTTACGGTCTGCATTCTCACACAGATCGCTTTTCGTGTAATGGAGTTACTTCTGCACAGGATCCTTTCTCTCAAATTCACTGAGAGGGGATTCAATTCATGTGGGCAATGATTGGGATATCACATTCATCGTTTAATCTCGGCACGTTAGCATGCTAGGGTTTGCACATTAACGGAAAATTGAAAAACAAATTGCAAAGGCAGAACATTTGAGGGTGGAAAGTCATTATTTTTGTGGAGATTTGGTCGTCAACCATCGTAGGACAGGATAGGAAACACATTGAATGTTGACTGATGGTGTTGGGTAAAAAGGTAAAGAATCACCAAGGTAACACAATTTAAGGAGGCTTTTCCCAGATTGTATGGCGATAAATCCAACAGGGTAGTCGAGAGGTTTCACTCCAAACCCCAGATGTCAACCTGCTGCACTTGAGTTACAGACGAGGAGATCACCAGGTTCATCCTCAGGGGACCTTGACCATTTGCACCCAGTTTTATAGCAAGCCACCCAATAGTTAATGAGAAATTTCAGGCTGGACCAAAGTAGTGGACTAATCAAGAAATGTATCCATAAAGCCACGCTTCTTGCAAAGCTCCTGCACAAACATGTGCACGTGAGCACATAAACTACAACTATTACTCAATGACATGTCCCTTAATAAATATGAACTAGAACATGCACTCGGTAGAGCTCGTACCTTCACATATCACAAGATTGGGCATTAAGTTATGGACATTTTGGCATTAGTTGCATGCCAATTGGATAGAAATTGACCGCGCTATGGTAAAAAGAAGATGTTGACCTTTTCATGACCTTGACATTGACCTTTGTACCCGATCAATCCCAAAATATAATCAAATGCTCCCCGGATAATAACCAATCATCCCAACAAATTTCATGCGATTCGGTTTAATACTTTTTGAGTTATGCGAGTAACACGCGTATAAATAAATAAATAAATAAATACACGGCGATCAAAACATAACCTTCCGCATTTTCAAGGCGAAGGTAAAAATACTAAATACATGAGCAACAAAACAAAACAAATTTAACCTCGAATATGAACAGGGATTCAGGATAAAAAAGCATGCTCATTTAAAAAAATAAAAAATATCGTAACTAAATACAATCAACGATCTAATAGTCAATTAGCATATCAATGTAGCGAAACAGAGCGACCGTCTACACAGCGATAGCCGAAGCGTCGTCCTCTTTTGTTGTCTTTGTCCTCGACGGAAGTTTACTCATTGGCATCATCAAACTTGGCCGCAGAAGTCGGTCCATATGCGGCGTTTCGCCACAGAGCTCTGACTTCTCCCGTCATACGGTTTGTCACCATAAACCCATCGCGCTTCCGTCTCCGCCTCAAGCCGTGCCAAACAAAAGTTGCATTTCACGGCCAAAAAAAAAATGGGTTTGTGCTCACACTAAGCATGTCCATGCTGCCGTTTTCACCATCTTTTTTTTTTTTTACTCACTCCTTCTGTTTATCCTTCTGCGTGTCCCTCTTACTTTCTTTTCTCTCGTATTATTCCATATTAAATCGACGTGTCCATTCTTCGCGGTTTTCCTCAGCTTCTTAAAAAGTTGATTTCCGTGCATCCCTCACACTAGCAGGATAATGCGATCGACCGCGGTGAACATTTTAAAAAACGCCGCAATGACAGATGAAGTCAATGCAATCCATTCGAATCAATCACAATTCATTACATTACATTAGACGCAGGCTCCCGTTCAGCCGTCCATTTTCAATTTTTCTGAGAAATGGCTACAATAGCCACACACACACAAAAAAAAAATCAGTATTCACGCCAAATTAGTTTAGCTACAGTGAATAGCGGCCATTTCCATCAAGGGTAATGGTTATGAGGCGGCAAAGATTCAGAGGTGTTTCAAGAAAGAATGGAATAATAAGAAAAAATAGAATTATACACACACACACACACACACACACACACACACACACAAACATGAATGAGACAGATGTGGGCTGCCACGCGTGGCCTCCAAGTGTTCATAATGAAGGGCATTTACCGTTCTGTTCCGGCTCTCCCACTGTCAACACAATTCTTTCACACTGGGCCTCCCCCCCCCGGTACCCTCCCATATATCTGCCCCCTCTTTTTTCCTCTCTTCCATATTTCTTTCCAGTTTGGGGCAAAGGAGGACAGAGTGTGGAGAGGGGGAGGGAGAGAGAGAGAGAGAGAGAGAGAGCAGATCTGCAGGACAGCTTGGAGACCAGCGTGGGGGCCCATGCTTGTCACTTCTCCTTCCACTGGCGGGGGGGGGGGGGGGGCTCCATGTGCACAAGAGCGCTTACTGTACCTCCGTGGGCATCTGCGGAGCTCCACCAGGTGGGTGAAGGGGAGGGCGGGGGAGCACCGCGGGCCTCAGCACCTCTTTAGCGGCCAGGCAATCTGCTCCGAGAGCCCGGGTCTGGCTGTTGGACTGCGGAGGACACACACACACACACACATACACACACACACATACATACATACATACGCACACACACACACATGCACAAACGCACAACGCGCCCGCCCACCCACTGAGGAGCGTGGTCAGATTTGAGGCAAGATGGTAGATGAGGCACAACAAACACATTTGCTGACGCAGTGTCTGCTCACTGGTTCCAGTGATTCCTAACGGGGGGGATTTGGAAAGATTGTGGAGGAGCAAAACTTGAATCGGAACTTGATGAAAAAAAAATTATGAAGATATCCACAAATTGGTGGTTACGTAAAAAGGAACAATAAATCACGATTACAAATTGGTCGGCGACCAGCTACAATAGGTATACCATCTCCCAGTGGGCGGCAATCCTCCCACAAAAGTGAGATAGTTGTTACTTTTTAAGATTAACTTTTGCCAAAGAAACAGCTCTTTGACCATGAGCAAGAAAATAAGTGATGAACTAGCAATTAAGGAAATTCCGGCAAAAAAACAAGCTGAAACTAATACAATAATTTTTAAAAGGTAAACCATTAAAAAAATATACTAAATGTACTGGAGTTCAAATATAGCTATGGAAGTGATAATTAGACAAACTATTGCGAGAAGTTACGGATAAAAAGTTGAAAAAGTTAGCCAACATTTTTGGTTTTCTTTTTAAATATATTTTGTTGCATGAATATTGAACTGATTTACAAACATGACAATGACTATCCCACAGCCAGAGATAAGATCCACACACACACACACACACACAACCCCCCCACACACACACACACAAAAACTGTGTTTAAAACGTTCTTTTAAATCGATTAACTAAGTCAAATTTGTTGTAGAATTATTTCCAGAGATTAAACAGTGCTTAATATAATTAATGTGCAATGTATGAAAATAATAACAAGCACTTTATCATAACCTTTTGAGGACCTGTCACGTTGGACATGTGACGACGCCTCTGCCATTGGCTGTTGTCCCTGCAGGTGGGCGTGGCACAGGCTCATCAGGGGAGTGAAAACACCTGAGGTAATCAGCAGCATTGGCAACACCTGGGCCTCGTCACAGCTGGGCGGCCCGGCTAGTTTTACACACAATAGGATGATGTAATCACTCAAGTTGTCATTCAAGAGATATTCTTTATTCTTAGTAGTAGAATACTTTAAATAGGTCATAATTATGAAGTAATAATATGTCTACCTGAGTTTTTGTTCACCCGCTTTAAAAGAGAGTAACTGATTTTCAGACCCGGCGGGTGGTGTTGATGAAGAGGGAGATGGTATCAGGGTTACATCAGACTCGTGGTTAAGCGCCATTCTAGTCAGTCAAGCCCAACAGGCTTAAACAAACATCCGGCACATTAACAATTCAGTGCTGGAGTTTATTGTCTTTATTTTTTTGTGTGGCAACAGCTGCTCAGGCCATAGCAATTTGTATGAAAGTCAGCAAACAAAACAGCCCAAACCTTGTCGTTAACTAGCAGTTGACATCCTTGTATCCCTTGAGGTCACTTACTCCCACGCCTCCAGAATGCTTTCTCCACATAGACTTGGACCCCCCCCCCCCCCCATACTTCCTTTTCCTCAGTGGAAGTGCTCAGGGCGTCGGGAGTAAGGAGTGAACAGCTGTTTGAATTAAATCTGCAAGAGTGAGTCTAGACGGGGCCAGGTTTATTGAAGCGATGTCGACTGTCAGATTGATGGAAGACAAGGGGGAGATGGCTCGGCTTGTTACAGGCGAAGCCAAACTGGATTCTCTGGCTGTAAGCTGCTGTAAATCCAGTCTGTTTGATGGGGAGATTAGTTGTAATTCTGGGGACATAAATACAGTGTTAGCGTGGAACTGAAGCCGGCCAGAAAACATGAACATAAGGATAAACTGAAGAGAGATGGCCCACACGTTCTGTAGCTATTTGGTCTGCTTGACAACAGAAGGAGTTACTGTCGAATCTGTATTTGATATCCATTTAAAGAAGAAAACAGACACACGCAAACAATCCTGATACCTGGCAGACACCAAAACAAACACTCTCTATCTTAAAAAATATATATATAACTCTTTATTCCAGCTGTTGTAGTTGTCAATTAGACAAAAGCAGTCTAATTTGGACTGTCTATGGGCAGAGTGGTATTCTTGTATACAGTCATGTGTGACATTAATCTCAATTATACTAACTCCTTAGTTGTTAGTAGGTGTGAATTTAAGCGTTACAACTGGATTAAGAAAAAAAGTAGTTTGAAGTTTTCAAAGTCACAGTGTACTATGTTTTGTCTCTGTTTCTATAAATTCAAATATTGTTGCTGTATTGAGATGTTTGGATTCATTTTCATAAGTGCTCTAATTTAATTAGTCATATTTGTTGCATCAATTAAAGCATTAACATGAGACATAATTACAGTATGTCCTTGAAGATTTTTCGCCATTCCGATCTGACACAATTGCACAACTGCATCTATATTGGGTAATGAAATGATTGATTAAGTCCTTTTAATTGCAGTGAGATGTTACAATGAAATTGGGTTCGGTGCATAAATTAACCATTTCATTCGATTTGTGTGAAAAAAAACGGGGTCAAAGACGGAATAAAAACTATATTTTACTAGAATTGCTCAAAAGCCTGTCACTTTTATTCATAAAACAAGTTCATATTTCTATCTCATGAGCTTGACAGACATTTTATGATGCGAAATAACATATTTAAACATGCACAAATGGTTTTGCTCACAAACCACAGTTGCAGCGCTTTGCCACAGTACACAGTAAGTATTTGTGTGTGTGTGTGTGTGTGTGTGTGTGTGTGGGTGTGTGTGTGTGGCGTCCTCTCACAGCTTCTCTCCCAACCGAATGTGTGTGGTAGCATCTGCAGCAGTGTGTGTGTGTACTGTGTCTGCGTGAGAGGTGTGGACACCGATTGTGTCACACCAACTCTTTTGAAAGTGACTCTGACAGTTTGGATAACAGTGCTACCCTGCTTCCCCTTCTGCCCACACACATAAAGACACACACACACCGCCGCAGACACATCGCCTTCAGATGGCGGGCTCCTCCGACGCCAAGTGTTCGGGGGCCAGCTTATAATTAACTTGCCTGCCAAGTGGTATTATATATCATCAAGGCTTTCGACATTGGCCTCGGGGAAGTCCAAAAAAGTGCCATTGTTCACCGCCTAATAAGGTCAACGAAGTGGCATGGTAAATTACAGTTATTTCTACCATTTCGACAACAGATGTCGCGAGACGTCGACTCACGTGGACCTCTCCGGGCCTCGGGGAGGAGGCGGCCAGGTCCTGTGAGTCGGCAGGGGTAGAGTTCATGTGTCACGGCGAAAATACCGTTCAATTAACATTTTCTCAAGGAAGAGACCGAAATACGGGGAGATAAGAGAGAGAAGGAGAACTTGTGACTTTCAAGCCAAATGATGGCAATTACTGTTGTTTATCAGCTTGAGGCAGATTTTTCCTCTTCTTCAATTAACCCAGTGTGAGCGCACTCGTGTGGTTTGATGAGCGCCTTATCCATCTAAGTGGACACACTTACACATGCACTCTCTCTGTCTCCTCCCACCCTCCCTGCAGTGTTTGTGTCTCAAATCGACACTTGATTTTTTTTTTTCTGTGAAGCATCCAGTAAACTAGACTGTATAATACATTTTCAGAACCTGAATGTAGTTTGTGATTTTTATGCAAACGGGAAATGATAGGTTACGAGACGTGCACAGTGCGGAAACTGATTCTCGTGTAAGATCGGGTAGAAAGTTAGAGACGCAATGCATAATGTTTATAATAATAACCCTTTTCCAATTTGTTCTCATGACATTGAAATTCCTGTTACAATTAGTGTGCTGTTTACTTTTGAGAAGATTACCGCTCTCATGTCACGATGCTGAGTTGCAATACACCCCAAAAATATAAAATATAAAGAAAGAGGCGGTTTGCATCCTGTGTGCATCTTCTGCTCCAGTGGTCCCACACCTGTCCTCCAGACCCCCCCCCCCCCCCTGCAAGCTTTTTGCATCACCTGACGCGAGACACACGAGAGGAACCTGTGCTAGAATATGTTGCTAGGCAACCAACCGAGACCAAGGAATGTACTATTTACCTCAAAAAAACCCTCTTTTCATACTTCAGATTTGAAATAAACAAAAGGGATATCACTTGTTCACCAGTGGGCTTAGAGGTGGATTTTAGGCTAGCTGTTCCCCAGCAGTATGTGTGCTAAGGCTACTTGATGTGGTCTTATTCTCTTCTAGGTTTCTATTAAAAAGCAAATGAGCATCCTGCCAAACTATTTATGTATTTCCTTTAGGATTGAGTCATTTTTAGCCACTGAAGTGGAAAATTTGTGTGATTGACATCTAGTTGATGGATTGTGTTGGAGCGCATTTTGAGATCCGTTGTGTCCTTTCCTCATAAATCAAAGGCAGGATGTTACATTCCAATATATTGAAGATATTTTTAGATGCACTAAGCTGAGTAAAGTTGGTCAGGAGGAGGCTACCGTTCTCTTCTCGTTCATTTGGATGATGTAATGGGGTTGAGGCGATTCATTGATTCCCAGGGACAGATGGCCTGTGTCCAACACAGGAATTTCTGTCTCCATCCAATAATATGGTGAGTTTCCTTGCTCCATGCATCATATTATATTTTTGAGTGGGTTCCCCCTCTTGAAGCTGAAGTTGTTTCCCTTTCAGTAAAAAAAAGTCAAACATGAGTTTGCCGCTGCCGTGGAGCGTCTGCCTTTTCTTTCCCGGCGGTTCCTGTATTCCATGTGGACTCCTTAACTCCTTTTAGTCTCGAGAATTAACATATTAAGGGCAATAGAGATCTAAATTGCATTCATCTAATATTACAATTGCCTCCCGTAACTACACACAATGGATTAAACAAATCATGTGAGTTGGGGTAGCTGTTCAAGTTGAATGTCACCTCTGCACGAGTCACTCCCATAAAGTCCACCATTGATTGAAATGTTATATTATCTCCAGTCGGTGTACGGCCCCACTGGGCCTCTCCATCCACCGGTGCTTGAATACACACCTTTTTTTTGGTGATGGATGCTCTAGGCATACTTAGGTTGTAATGATCTTTTTAAATGGTAGACTCCCAGTTGGAACCAAATGAGCAAGAGGGGGTGTTGCAGAGTTTAACCTTGCTGCTTCTCAATTAGAGTTTGCACAAAATTCCTTCGTCTTAGTCGTTGTTTGGTCCCGTCATATCCCCCCTCCTCCTCCTCCACACCCCCCCACACCCATTTTCTCTGTTCTAGAATTACAATAAACTAATTCCAGCCGGTTTCCAGACTATGAATAATGGGAGTGACAAAAAAAGGGTCTCGCAGCAGCAATAGTCGTACAGGCTCTAAGCACTGTTTTGTTAGGCTTGACTAGCTTTTGTAATTATGTTTCCCTCCCAACCTCCCCTGACCAGCTATAGCCCAAAACTGCAGAATTCAAATTACTGAAGTATAAAAAAACCATTCCACTTTGCAATATAAGCAAAACCAAGTCAATTTAAATCGTAGGAGACTGTTTCATTTCATGCATAGACCATTTACGGGTGTGAAAATGGGTTAATTTTTCTTCTTATGTATTTGGACTGCATTGATTGTATTGAAAAGCTGAAATGTAAACTAATGTGAAGAAAATGGTACGGACTAATCACGTGTTATGCTATATTATCATCCCGCTATGGTCTAATCCATGTCATACTTTGAAAGACCCCATTTACAAATCAATACATTGTCCAACTGCATCGGCCGCTCCATCCACACTGTTGAAAGGAGATAAACCACTTTGGCTTTGATGTCTCTAAGCTACTCGTGTAACATCTTCTTCCTATCGGCCTTTGTGCTTTGCACAGTGGCGTGATTATTGTTAATGGTTGGTTCACATGCTGGTATCTTCACAACAGCAATGTGAGAAAAATGTCACCAAATCCTATACAAAAAAAAGTATGTAGCAGGCCCTAATTACCTCAGCGTAATGACTTACAATCAACAGATCTTGCCAGCTTTCTCCCAGTAGCGTCACGGATCCCGTTCGGTTCGGAGGGTGGAGATGGTGTAGCGCTGTTCCTTAATGAAACCCAGCATGGAGCCCCCCAAAAAGCCGAACACAGTGATTACAAGCTTACACAAACACAGAAAAGGCTGCAAACAGTGATTAGCATATAATTGTAATCCTGTAAAGGAGAAAAGGGATCTCCGTTGTTGAATCAGTAGAAGAAGAAGGGGTTAATTAAGAGCGTGAAGCACATGGAAGATTACGCAATGGTCATGAAAGTACCAGAAATATTTAATATTCATTAATACTCATTTCAGTTGCTGCAAATAATTGCCGTGTTGTGACTTTGCAGATTACACTTTGAAATTGACTGACGCAAAACAAATGGAATAATGTTCTGTTCGTAGAGACTCAGCCGACTACCCGCTGTTTGCAGACACTTTTTCACGTCTGAATATCAACGGATGATATGCCGGAGGGAAGAAAGAGAGCCGGTGGAAAAGGATATCCTTGAACAATGATGTCATTCAGACTCTCTCGTCGTCCAAAAGGCCATTCCGGGGTCAACAGCTTCTCTCCGCATGTGGTCAATTAGGGCCGGTCACTGCCGACCTGGTCAAGGCCGGATCTCTTGACCTCAAAAAAAGCCGAGCCACCCACTCTGCAACCTCTTCGGCTGATCCGCTTCATCCCCCCTCCGTCCGTCGAACTCGTAGGGCGGGGTCGAGCCGGAGCAGTTCCCCCCCGGGAGCGTCTAATGATGACAAGGGCTTTCTCCGAGGCTCATTAGGAATATCATCCATAGGAGACTCCCTTTTAAAACGCATAAAAGCTGCCGTCTGGATGTACGAGCAGCTGATGCGTGTTCTCGCCGGGATTACGGCCCAATTTACCGAGTGTGAATTAGAGCGGCTTCTCGAATCCTTAACCCCGGCGCGTCAAAGGGTCGTTTCAAGAACTAGCGAGCCTATTCGACAGACTGTACGTATAAGAGTGAGACGTTGGCGTTTCACGATACAACGGCCGCTTCGACAAAGCAGCGACTTTGGCGTTGCCGGCGGCATAACATGACCGTTGCCCCTGACCCCCCCCCCCCCTCCCTCCCTCCAACAGGCCCGCCAGCTTCCTCCGTCTCTCCCTCTCTTCCTCTCCGACTCCCCCTCTCCTTCTGCTCTCGTCGGCTCAGAGTCAAAGTTCTCCCTTAATCAGCACAATGCTCTCGGTGGCAGGTGTTAGTGAGTTTTTTTCTTTTCTTCTTCTGGCATCTTGATCACCCCTCGGGGAGCGCGATGGCCTCCGACGCTGGGCGCCCAGCAGGAGATGTCATCGAGGAGGAGAGCCACCCACGGCGGCGACAGAATCAGGCAAATTGCTCTCTCCGCAGCGCGAGGGCAAGGTTAGGGCGGCGGGATTAATCCGAGCTGCGATGCGATAGAGTTACAGTAAGAAGGGGGGGGTAGAGAGACGCGTGGCGCAAATGTGGCGGAGTGCTAACAACGTGGTTCCCAATAAATGTGAAGGGGAAACGAGGAAGAAAGTTTACTCGGCGAACAAGTCCCTGAGGACGCAGCGTCTCCAGTTAGACTAAAAAGTGATGTCAGACGTTGTTGGAATCCGTCCTCATTGGTGGAAAGTACATTTTCTTGCAGTGATAGGCTTATTTTACATTTAATACATTATGAAAATAAAACACTTTATTGAAATAAGATCAGTGGCTTTTTTTTGCAGCTTGATTTTTTTTTTTTGATTTTTCTTGCGAACCTCTGGAAACAAATAGCCGAAACTACCAAAAGTGTATAAAGTAGTACAATCTGGCTCAAATGGTTGCATCAGTGTTGACAGTCTAATAATATCATTCAATCATCTGAGGTAGTTTTTGAAAGTACCCATCCTTTTCTCAACAGTTTGCAAAGACGGCTTCTCAGATGGTTCTGGCGGATCAGGTTTAATCAAACCGTCAGTTTATTAATTTTCCGACTATATCTGGATTAAAACACAGATTTGCACTTCAGTGGCTCTTAAATATCTCTTATTATGGTACTTTTGTAGTTTGACTATGTTAAGGAAATGTTACTTTCTGTATTCTTGTTCTTAGTTTGTACTCTATGTTGAAATGCACTTATTGTAAGTCGCTTTGGACAAAAGCGTCTGCTAAATGACATGTAAGGTAATTAATAACTCTACTATAGCCTACTGTAGATTTAATACCTAAATATCTTAAAAATGCTAACTTAAACAGTCAATTTGCACATGTATCCTCACCTCACTTCACTTCCCCTCATCTACTTTTCTTCAAAACTAGTTTTCTTCCAATGCTAGGGGTATACCAGCGGCCCTAGATGTGGCCCCCCGTGCTGCCTGAACCCAGCTTTAGATGGCGGTGCTAATTGGATGGCTGCTTCATACATATTGTATGTATAAAGCGGGAAAAGCTTTAAGACCATCTTCACCTGAGCAGTTTTGTTAATGACTATTTCCATAAATTAAATTTTGGAAAATTACATTACGCAGGTGATGTTAATTCACCAAATATCGTCTTAATTTTCCGCAGTTAATTTCACAGTGCTGACCACCGGTGATTGTCAAATGGCAATGTCAAAAAGTTAACTTTCTCAACTGGCACTGTGACATTACTTGTCGGAACATTTCAACTTTTTCTTGTTTTTTTTTCCTCATATTTCTGCAGCATTGTTGTGACATTCACTTAAAAATGTAAAATCTGGTCAATGTAATACTTTTAGTAAAGGCTATTTTTACCCTGCTTTTATAACCCAGACTGCGCGACAACTCTGCATAGCTGACTCAGAGCACAGCATGGTCCTATAGCTCAATTTTGCAAGCGCAAGTACAGGTCTGCCTATCTGCGCCTAAGAGGCCCAGGAGGGTGTCTCCGAGATTTTATGACACTGCGGTGCAGACTCTGCAGAGCGTTCATGCGCAGTGCTGTTCTGCTTACAAGGTAAATAGTAAGCCGTGCAGCCCGACGGACACATCGCTCCCAGGTTGTTGCCGCTTTGCTCTTTTGACTGTTTGTGTGCACACTTTTTAATCCACTTACTGCTTACTTACACTTACTCGTTATCAGGATGGACCAAAAGGGAGCCACACACTTGCAACCTTTTGAATGCGAAACAAACATTTAATTCAACCCTCATCCCTCAGGGCAGGGGTGTCACACCAGCATCACGCCTGCCCTCAAAGGGCCGGTTGTAACTGTAACACTGTATAAACTACAAAAAAATATTGTTAAATAACTCTTTGCATTTGATTATTGTTTATTTGAGTGTAGAACTATTGCACATAAGAACATTTCTTTAATATTATAACATGAATCCATTTAATTTGAAACCTTCAAAATAAAAGCAGGATATTTGTCTTAGATTTCTTGAAGAAAAGGTAATCAAATGTCTTTCGAGGCGTCAGGGGGCCACTTAAAATGATGTGGCGGGCCGGATTTGGCCCGCGGGCCTTGTGTTTGTCACCTGTGCCTTAGGGGGAGGGGGGGGGGGAGAAAGAGAGAGGGATGAGACCATCCATCACGTGTCTTCTGTGTGTTGACATGCTTTGACGTGTTGTTGTTGTGAAGCTGGTGGCTAAAGTACACAACGCCAGTGTGTTGTCTGTAATGTGCTCTGCTGCCACTCCTACCTGATGGCATATGACAGTTGTCTTTGTTGGCAGGGAGGGCCCGGGCCTTCGCGCCCCAGTCTAAGCAAGTGGAGTTTGTGTATACGGGACGGCGTCGTCGGGCGAAAACCCGCCATCGTTCATCCGGTTGTTCCCTCTCCTCCGTCATGGCAGAGGGATATTACTACATGTGGGGGAGTCGTGACTCATTTCAAACCTTTCTCCGGGTTCATGATTACAGACCGCGATGCATTCGCCGATCCGCCTCGCTTGTTGACTACTTCCCTCGCCGTGAAACCCGTCCCGTCACGTGCTTCGGTCTTTGTCTATTTCCATTGACTTGACCTGTGGGCGTGAGGCCTTGATTACACAGTGCCTGCTGCACTACTACCATATAAGAAACGACAGGTCGGGGAATCCCGCATACTTCTCCCAGACATTCTTTCACGATGATGAGCATCACCACAGAGATCCTTTCCAACTTGTCTCGTGAAATAACGGTCGCGTATCGTAACGCCGGCTCTGTGACCATAGGGAGAGATTTCTTCCCGTTGATGGTTTCCACTTAATGGATGAGTAGCACAGTCTATGAAGATATAGGTTACTACAACTATCTGAGCCAGGACATAACAAGAGTCTGCAGCCATGCTGGCAGAGCGATGAACTATATTTCAGGCTCATGTCAGCAATGAAAAACTGCTAACAATGAGTCGGACACTATGCTGATTACTAAAAGGTTTAATGTTCGCCATTGATCAACACCTAAGTGTAATGAGTCGGCATCGTAATGATACGAGTCCACAGGGGAGTTCTTAGAGTCGGCCGGTCTCTCTGCATCCGACACCTGATTGGATGAACTCTTTCACATGTAGGCCGTCTGCTCCTGGAGTTTCTAACCGGACCCAGAGCGGCTTGTTCAGAGAAAATAAACAATCTTAAGATTTGAAAATACTTTCACCGTTTTTCTGTTCTATCTATGCCTAAAATATATCTAATTGCTTCAGATCAACAACATGGAAGTAGCCTAGAACTAAAAACGTAACGCAGCAGCCGACACGGCGCCCCGTCTCTAAAGCGGCGAGGGGGGCGCCACCCGAACGTGGTGCACGGCTGCTTTCATAGACAATTAATGGGAATCATGGAAATGCCAAATCCCGTGGACATGAACCATAACATTTGCAAATTGGCACTCAACACAGAGGCAGATGGGAATGTTAATAGTTTAGCTGATATTTGGTCATGAATCCAATTTATAACAAATTATAATTTTAAATTTGATGAAATGCCAGAGGATCACCAAAGTTGTCCAAGTCATTCTGACAGCAACATGAACGCGTGTCCCGAACTTCGTCCAATTAGTTGCCGAGGAACCAGGAATGTGGACCTCATGGGCGAAACCAGAGGCGATCGCCGACAGACGGGACGTCAGAGCGGTCGATCCACCAGTCAGACCTCTATAGAATCATCATATAGCCAGAAACACGACAATCTGTGCATCATGCAACACTTTTAATAGTTTCCGGCAGTGGTTTTATCATTAATCTGTTATATTTCAGTCTGGGTCATATTGTGGATTGACCAACATCCCCATGTGCAACGCCAGTGGCGTTAATTATTAAAACGGTTTGGTTTGACGGTTTAGGAGCAGACCTCTTTTACTCGCTCGCCTCTCATCCGTTGCCTTGTACGAAGCCTCAAAGATATATTTGAGTGGATTTAAGGCAAATGTGGGCCGTGCATTACTAGCCCCCCAAATAAAATAAAAAACTACAGCTCTATCTTGGGTCTTCCTCTGGCTGCCCTCGCTCTTTCCGCTCATCTGCGCGCTCTCTTACTAATTAGCTCCTACAGAGCATGCTGACTGGACAGGGGCCCATAATGTAACCAGATGTTTGAGGAGATTTCCCCCCCCGCAGGGGAATGTTTTGTTTACGACGAGATGAAAACCGCCCTCTTGCTCTCACTTTTCCTTTCGGGGTTGTTTATGAGCGACGCCACGTTTCCCTTTTGGTTTCAGAGGCCAAGAACCGGTTGCATTTCCATTTAAAAAGTCGTTATTTAGTCCATTGAGAGACCCGTCTGAGCAAAGTGCAATGTTATAACTTAAACACATCAAAAAGGTTGTCGTTTGTATAAATAACACAGTGCATGATCTATACGCCACGGGAATCCATATTGGTCGCATCAGCAGAAAAGTCGTTCTTCGCCCTCTCTGTTTTCCCCTCATCCAACACAGCGTGACAACCATTATCCAGCTCAACACTTATCACCACAAAATTGACATGTAACCCATTTATGGGATGATTAATTTAGCTTTTGGTGTGGCCTGACGGAGGATCAGTCTTTATCAGCGCAGAGAGAAGAAGAAAGAGAGAGAGAGAGAGGCACATCCGCGTGAAAAAAAAAAGAAATGAAGACACTTGGATTCAACTCCATCTGCATCTCAGACTGACTCTCGGAGAAGGATTAGGAGGCGAGGTCGATGCCGAGTGTCAGTGCCGGGTGTCTGATTGGACAGTAATACCCTCACACTCGTCAGCATCTCCAGATCCACTGAGGTCGTAATTGGGGAGTGTTCTCGAGACTCACACAACTGATAAGGTTGATTAGTTCAATAGCAGTGGAGGGCAGCCGAGGGCTTTATAAGCATCGTAGAAATGGGATGAGCTACACGAGCGGATCCGAAGTCGACACCGAACCAACTCCGACTACCAAAACCCGAGATGGAAGTATGAACGTTTGGAAAATAGTCGTATTCTTAACCCTTTCTGTTACCTTCAAATGTACTAACATCTTTTACCCCTATGGTAAATTTGACCCAAGCGATTAAATCCTAGAGACAATTATTAGAATTAATATTGTTTCCCAAGTTTAGGTGTGAGGTGTTGACTACCTATATAGCCCTTTAAATAATAAATAAAAAAGTTGATATTTCTTATATTGAATTGAAATTGAAATATACTTTATTAATCCCCAAGGGGAAATTTGTTATATGCTTTACACAGTGAAAAACAGCCTGGGGTCAAATTGTACAGGACATTGAAAACATATCATGTGAATTTTAAGTTTACCCAATTGTCCCCAATAAATTAGGAAAAGTCATGAAATATGATTTTTTAAATACGTCAATTTTTTTTTTTAGAGACGTCAAACATTGAATGGGGTCAAATCGACCCGAAAGGTAACAGGAGGGTTAAGTCATCAAATGCATTGTGGTAGTTTTCATTTCATCTTGAATGCTTTTATTTTGAGTAAGAAGGAGTAGGTGGGTCAGTAGTGCAGTATATATTAAACTGTATTGTCTTTGTTTTTTTGGGTAGAAGGTTGTTCCGCTTCTGTATTCCTCTCTCAAGACAACTCTGTTAAACTCTTCTCAGCACAAACCACACTTTCACTTTCCTCTGCGTTCCTACCCGCCTCATTCCGCTGGCTGAGCCTAAAGAGAGGAAAAGCACAATCACATTAGCATGAAGTCAAATCTGCCTTTTGTGAAATGCCAATCCAATTAGCACATTCTCCTTTAACTCCCTCTTCCCAAATGGAGGCTTTTGCATCTTTTACTAGGATGATGTGCAGTAAAAAGGCACATTTAGTAAACAGCGCGGCCCTCTGGCTTTCCTCTGGGACAAATCCAGCTAGGTGGCTAATGAAACAGATCCATAAAAAACCTGCGGGGGGGCGTTTGGGGGGAGGCCATGTGGAAGACGAGTGCACGGTGGCACCGGGGGACTCCTGGGACGGGGAAGAGAAGAACAGGATAGGTGTTGCTTTTAAGGCCCCGCAGTATTGATTGTTGATCATTACCCTGAGGATTGGTATCAGGATGTCGAAACTGAATGAATAAACTATTATTATCAAGAGGGGGAAAAGTATGTTGTCTGTAATTTCTTAAACCTTTCACGGGATGAATGAATCTATTTAATAAAGCTCCAGGTCCTTGCAAACAACCACCGACGTGACAATTAAGTGGACGTAAAATAGGCTTTAAATATGCAAAAAGGTTAGCCGGATACACCCAAAAACACTCCAGCAGGTTCATATTTTGATTATGCACATAACCAATGCAGAAGATCAATCTGGAAATGAAGAATGAGCCTTCAGAAGACTTCTTCTCTTTTCCAATTTTTTCTTCCTCTTCAAGCTTCAACATTCCCAAACATGCGTGATAACTTCATAACTACTTCATAAGTGGTTATTTCCTCAGACTTGACAAAGCTCCAAATGGGTTACAGGAGTTAAGGAGTCCTCCTCATAGAGAGGGAGAGAGAGAGAGAGAGAGAGAGAGAGAGAGAGAGAGAGAGAGCTTCACACAATATTTTACAGATACAAACGATGACCAATTATGAAAAAGGGTTTTTTGCCACCAAAATGTGTCATTTAATTAGTGTGTGCACCAGGGATGAACTGTGTTAAAGGTGTTAATCTCCAGAACATTTTTTATCCCACAAAAGGGTGCGTGCCATACGTTTGGTGTGAACCACTAATGAGTAGCTTCACCGTGTTGGACTCTGGCCAAAAGGCTCCCGGTCATTCGTGTTGAACTTTGAGTATTTTTTCTTTTCACCACAAAGTTTGTGGAGTGCATATATGGCTGGGAGGAAACCCAGCAGAACTCAAATTACCCTCCTCCTTTCTCGGGATCTTTTCATCATTTCGGCTCTCTTGCACACCATTCCTTTACTCCTGGACATTTTACCCACAGTTATATCTGTTCTTGCTTTGCACATTATTTTTTTTCTTGCTTTCTTCTCCTCTTCCTCGCTCCGGTCCCTGCTCCTGCCAATTTCATGCCAGGCCAGTCCTTGGAGAATCACCAAGGGCATTTGGAAACAATCAGACCGCTCTTCCCTCTCTCTCCACCCCCCCCCAAAAAACAAAAACAAACCTAAGTTCTTCATAATCAACCATTTACTTTCCTTTCTGTCACAATTAAAAAGCGAGATGGGAATTATTTTTAGACATGGCTTTCGTTTTCCTATTTTGCATTTCACAGTTCAAGATTATTTATCTAAACGCAGCGCTGTGCGAGTGTAGCCTTCTGTGGCCCGCAGCTATTTTCCACATGGGCAACCGTGAAGTCATATTGACACTAAACATATGGTCGGCCCTGTTTTGAGATACACTTGCAGACTCCCAACGTTTCACTTGTCTTAATGAATAATACCATGGTGGATTCCGGCGTCTGGAATCAGTGGAATTTTTTAACAGCACCAACAGTGCTTTCATGCATGAATTAGCGCTGTGCATTTCCATTTTTACATGGTGCTGGGGAACACAACGGTTTGTAATTTCATTTTCAATATTATGCGGGAGGAACTAAAAAAGAGAATCGTCCCGCTTGTAATAAGTGGCCCGTTTTATGTTGATTTTTTTTCATTCCAGTCCAGCCGAGTACATCCTGGTTAAAGGATTGAAGCATTTGAGCAAAATCAATGATATTTTACGGTACTAAACCGCCAATCCTTGGAGATATATCCCTTTGTTATTGAAATGCGTCTCTTTCAGAGGACCCTGGCTTCGCATCAAGACTGGAGCTATTCCTGTGCCCGCTGAACGGAAGAAACCTAATACTACGTGACGGGATAGGAAATGAAAATAATGAGATCTCACGAATATAGTTCGGAAGACTAACCCTCAACTCCGGCTCAGACAAAAGGAGGTATTTTATTTCTGTCCGCAGACCTAATTTCAGTGACCTCTGAGATGCCCGAGCTAGAGACGGGGAGGTGGACACGATGTGTGTATTTGTGCATGACAGAAAATAGTGTACGTGCATTCTTGTTTATGTTTTTGAAGGTCATGGTCATACCAAGCTGAACAGGAAATGCAGTAGAGAGATAAGCTCACATGTCTAATTGGAGACCATCAATATATATATATATATATATATATATATATATATATATATATATATATATATAGACACACTACAGGGGCACAAAAAGAGGAACTTACAAGTATACCCATATGTGTAAATATATCTGCCCTCTTGTTGACTTTCAGTGGTTGATGATCTTTACGACAGCTTGCTGTAGCCAGCCCAGCTGATGAAATGTGATGATGTCAGTGGATTGCGTTTTCCTTGATCTTGACAACTCATAACTTTGAAACCGTATAAAGGGTTGATTAGCAATTTGTTGAGCTTGTGCTTTTGTGTGCATTTCTGTCACGCATACGTCTTGACAAACGGCCTCTCGACGATCGCCACCATCTGCATGACGGAGTCGGCCACGCACAAGTTTCGGAGCTCGCCGATTGGCTCGCTGCGTCTGACTTTGGTCAACTTTAACGTAGACGGACTAATAGAAAAGTAAACTGGAGATTCTAGTCAATAAAAAGAAAGGGTAAAAAAAATAACTCTGGAATTTGCTCATTAGCTTCTAAAAGCAAGTGCAATTACATTATTTTTATCACCTCTGCTCACATTCATATCCAAAAGATTGACTCTATTTTTGCTGAATCCAATCACCAAAACCAATTGGTTATAAACACCTCGCTATCCCTATTCCCAAATCACTACCACGGCAAACACAGTGCAAACGTCGGTGCATACGGCTGACATTTTAGTTTTAATTTCACCCCCGACAAATGAATTGTCCAATGGAAGAAATACGATTTGTGGAAAAGGTTTTGAAAATTAAAATTGAATTTGCTTGATACAAGGGACGTATCACAACATCTTTTGATGCATTCATTAATCCAGATAATGATCTAACTCAGTGTGTTTACCTGATGGAATAATTCAAATATTGCTTTAGTCGGACTATGCTATCTTTTGGGGGATCTGCTATTATCCCAATATACATGGTAGTGAGTAATTCGAATCATTGGCCGAAAGCATGTCACCTTCGATACGACAGGGGGCGCTGTTTTCATTACAACTCGTGGTGATACGGCCATTCCCGCTTGCGTGAGCATGCGCAAAGACGCAAAGTCCAGTTCCTAATCCAATTCACCGTTACATGCCGCTATAGTCGGATTATCAACCGGATCGGATCGAGTTATCCAGGGGTGTTGATCGGATCGTAGTCGGACCGCACATAGTCGAACAAAGGTGTTTACATGAAACGGATAATTCGATTTCAGTCCGACTAAGCCAGTTATTCGAATGCACGTAAACACGGTCTTTGACTTGGCTTTGAATCCAAATGCGAAAATCTCCAGCACACGTTGCCCTCCGTAGGGAAACGAGGCAAAGACTTTGGAACGGCATCGGCCTCGCTCGCCATATGCTTCTCAAAAGTTCCCGGTCAGCCGTACCCACCGCGATAACTAGAGCGCCTCCGTCTTGAGATCTACTTCATTAAGAGCGGGCGACAGTGGTAGAGTAGAGGTCCGTGGGACGAAGAGCCAACATAAAGGTGCAGGTTAAGTGACGGGCCAGATGGTCCACGCCTCAAACCAAAGTCACTTCAGCTCGTTGGACTCCGTTCACCTTCCTCTGCTGACGCACTGCAGATGCTGAACGGGGAACATAAAGCACGTTGGGATCGGACACTGTTTGAGGTCATTTTTGATTGGATCAGATTTTTTTTTTTTTCATGTTGAAGATTCAAAAGTCTTAGAGCCCCGTAGGATGGTCTATATTTACATTGAGAATGAATGATTTTGTTATGTAAATGTCGCAGCACAAAAGTGTAAAAATAACCCCATTTCAGATCAAAGCCCTACATTTAAAATCCAATTTAAGTAGCAGTGATGCATCAGTGTTTGCAAAGTTTGTTCTAACTGCTTTGGGTATAGTTTTAATTTGGGTTTGGGTTTTTTATTTTGATCTTTTATTTGTATTAATGCTCTAATGTACACCCACTGCCGTGAACCTGAAATGTCCCTATTGTGGGACTAATAAATGAATATCTTATCTTATCTTATAGTTAGTGTCGTCCAATGTTTGCCAACTCGAGGGGTCAGATCCATTCTCAAGGGTCACAGGATTTACTAAACTGATGATTAATGTTGCAGGGACGAATAATAAAGCAAAGGTGTGCATGCAAAATCTGATAGTTCTCTGATATTTGCTTTATAAAAAGAATAATAGGTACTTTTAACTCTTAAGTGATGTTGAAAAAAAGAGAAAAGAACAAGTTAAAATCCTACTTAACTACAATGCATGCGTGCATTTACCGTTAATTTTTTTCCGTTCCGATAAAATCAAAAGTATTATATATTATTTCATCGCCTCATATGGCAAGACAGTGAATGAGTGTTGAGCAACATGCCACATTATTCTAAGATATTTTCCAGCATGTCTGTTCAATTTGTTACCATTTATGTAATTCCTGGGATTCAGAAACAACCATTAGGGTAATAACCAAAGCCCAAACCCCCCGCAGGTTTAGCCAGCAGTGAAGACACTGATTATGAATCATGGTTGCTCAGAGCATCACAACACCGTTCCCATCTACCAGGAATAATTCCTTTCAGATTTATTACCGTTGTTTTCCTCTTCTGATATGTTTTGATTGACGGCTTAGAATGCGGTTAGCGGAAGTAACTGACAAAAATAATCAAAGTCTCACTGTGATGGATTATTACCCAAACCCAACGTGATTAAGTCCCTGGAACTTTCTGTGTTTGCAAAGCGCGCTGAGAAAAGAAAGTGCTTGAGAATAGAGTCGTCTCGGAATAAACACACGCCCACGAGCGATGATGCACACGGGGACAGTCTAGACCAGCTGCAAAAAAACAACAACGGCAAAAACCAACATAATCATGTTTTCAATGTGCTTAAGCAGTAAATGGGCGGGCGGTGTCTTTAAAGCGAAGGGAAAACTCAACGTTCGTATCGGTATCAAACGCTCTCGCCTATGTGCATTTTATTGGCACAATTTTGCTCCGAAGATGAAATAATTTCACCGTTCTCCCGCGCCGCGCGAGCACTTCCGCTAGCCGCCACACGGGGATTGCGTGGCGGCGCAGATGGATATTGATGACGGCGCGATGCCGATTGGTGTAATTAATGTCCGGGTTATGTTGGGAGGGACGTGGACGGCGATGCGGGCCATTTATCACCGGTGGGGGCCTTGCTTATTCTCGCCCCATTGAGCCATCGGAGAAGGCTGGCTGAGCGGAATCTTAATTGCCTGGCTCGACCCCCCCACCCCCGCCCCTCATCGCTCACCCACACTCCCCACGTGCCTGAAGACAAGGTGGGACAAGACGGGAAAGTCAAACAGCCAGCCAACCCCCTCTCCTCCTCATCCTCCTCCTCCTCCTCCTCCCTTCCACTTGTCGTCACTTTGCCTCCGCACAGTGTGCAACGAGGGGGAGAGGAGTGGTATTACATGTGTGACGGTGAGAAAAACACACACACATATATATCATCTGCCGGAAATGTGAGTGCAGACTGGGGGGGAGTCCGTCACACACGCCGCAGGACTCAGAGTAGATTACAGGACTCCTGAGGAAATGTGTCTTAGCACTCCCTCAAACAGACAGTCGAAGTGGATTGACCGCTGTCGAGACCCCCAGAACAAACATTCACACCGCGCCTGCAACACACGACCATGTTTAAAGGAACGGAAGAATAGAAGAAAAGAAAAAAGAGAGGAAGAAGAATCACGTTCTGCCAAATGGAAAATCAACAGGGAGCTCGTGGTCTGTATTTACCTCCATTGGTGTGAAAGCCAGAGTCATTGTGGAAGATGTGCCCTTTTTAAAATGTGTTTCGGCAAGAGAGAGTGTTTTACATGGGTAGAGGCCTCTGCCAACATCACCTGGCTGTCTCTTTTTTTTATTATTTTTAATCCCACAGGTCTTCTTCGTTTTTTTTTCATATAATCTTTTTAACTCCCACCTCAACGAAGAGGTTAAGGCGGCCGTCAGAAGGACGCCTAATTGAAAACATGAATGTCAGCGATGAAGCGAGGCAAAGCCCGGTAGCATGTTAGAGGAGCCGACACACGGGGAATACCAGAGGAGGGCTCAATAAATGTCAACGCGTTTTTTTACTGTGTAATGGGGGTGTGTGTGTGTGTGTGTGTGGGGGGGGGGGGGTGCGTGGGAAATAACCTGTGGACACCTAGAGATATAAATGTTAATATATAATAGTATATATTAACACTGCATTTTACTTTGTTTTCCCCCTGTATATTTAGTATCAGTATTTACTTTTTAGTATTTAGTTTTTTTAATTATTTTTATTGATGCTCTGATCTGCACCGCTGCTGTGATTGTTTTAATTTCCCCACTGTGGGATGAATAAAGGTATATCTCATATCATATCATATCATGTCATATATGTTTCTAAAAATGTTCTTTCTCCGAGCAGAAATACAAGTATTTGAGTATTTTAAGCATATAAACCCTACATGAGAAGTGGACATCATCCTCTTTTATTCTAAATGGGACTCATTGTTTACAAAATGAACGCCACGCTGTATTGAAGAGGACTTGAAACTAGAAATTGAAATTAAGACCATAGACTTCTTAATTTATGACGTTTATAATGTTTACTGAGGTAATACATCAAGTGGGAAGTAGTATCTCATGGACTTCTACACAAGCTGACTTTTTTTCTGCATTTTAAAAAGAGTCGCCCCCCGATGGCCATTAGACAGAATGGACCTATCATGTCATCTTTGTCTCCGCTTCCTCCACGGCCACCGCCTGATTCCAAGCCGAAAAAGTCAATAACCAAGCTCTAGCACTTCTCTACATCCCTTCCGCCTCTTTGTGTCATTGTTCTTTTGCACATCACAACATCTCTCTCTCTCTCTCTCTCTCTCTCTGTCATTGTATCATCAGTTCACGTCTCCAGTGGCTAACTGTCTGCCCCCGGCGAACAATGCTAATATTTCAACTGCACTCAATTATGTGATGCACGGCAAACAAGACACAAGCCCCCTCCTCCTCCCCCCCTCCCCCTTTTCCTCCAAACCACTTGTGTCAATACAGGGGAGGAGATGTAATGCGATATGATAGACTGGTGACCTTTCTCTCTGCAATCAGACGCGTCAACGGGATGACAAATAAGATGTTAAGTCAGGTGAGAACGCTGACGGCGAGCAACGCGCAGGCCCGAGAGTTCCCGCTCTCGGCTCAATCGGTCTTAAACATACCGTAGGAAGTAGAGTCCACAGAGGGGAGGAACGCATTATTTTGGAAACGTCCGGTCAGCACTTTGGTGTCTCCTGCTGACTTGTGTGGCCCACCTGCACTTTTGGATTTTAACAAGCAGCTAGATTTTTGCGTTGCATAAATGTGGGCGTTGTGACTGTGTGAGTCATCGGCTGCTCGTGTTGCATCCGCCACCTCGGTGGTAGAAGTTTGGGGAAAACGATAACTCGTATGAAACAACGTACATTGGGGAAAGTTGTGTGGGCCTGAGGGTCACGCGCTCTAACGCGAGCTTTCCCCTCCCTCACCTACAATCAACACCAGCGCCACCTAGGGGCTTGGCGGGGCTCCTACTACTGGCGAACAAAGCTAACATTTTTAAACATTTAGATTTAAAACATTATTTTTTTTAAATCGTGTCATTAATTTCCTTTTTCTATCATCTGTAAATTACCCTATCCTGAAATTGTCCTTATGCATAAAGATACAAGCACTGTTGATTCATAGATTGTTTATCATTTGTAAAAAAAAAAAAAAATAGAATTTCTATGAATACAACACAATACAATAAATAATATGTATCTCACGATAATGAAATATAAATGCGCTGAAGGATTTTGTTTTTCCGACAGCAGGATAGGTGGAGGAGACATCAGCACTGTCTACAATGCAACTCCCCCTCCTCCCTCCCCCCCATCTATTTTCTCAACCCTCCGGCTAAACACACTCTTCATCGTATTCCTCGTCTTGACTCGCGAGATAAACTGTCACCATGGCTCTCCAGCCCCGTGCCATCATCTGGGGGGGTGGGGGGGTCTCTGTGCGTGCGCCCGCATGCCGTTTGCATGTGTTCGGTGGGTGGGCCGCCCCATCCCTCCGTCTCCGTTGAGCTGATTGGCGTGGCAGTAAAGCGAGAGCAGACGCTGATCTCATGTGCCAGGGTGAAGGCATCGCGGGGGGCCGCGATCACTTCCGCGGGTAAACAAGTTGCCCGTACCGAAGGGTCGACTCAACGCGTGACGTTGAGGGACCGAGAGCGTCGTGCGCGGAGGAGTCAGCGGCTTGACGGATGACGAGGATGTCCGGAGGTTCAAGAGTTCAGCGACGAGCGAAGGGCACATATTTGTCTTGAGTGATACGCGATAGCGTCACTGGGGATTGCATCCGTTTGGGAGGTTTCTGCCGGATTAACGTCTGTCGCCCCGAAGCACGATGTTCTCACATGTCAAGACGACTTTGAAATGCAGGTTTGGGAGGGAAACCAAATTGATGGGTTTTTTTTGTAAAAAAACCGTAAAACTGAGGTTAACATCCTGAGTTCGGTGGCGATTTAGGTATTTTCGAATGGCCCACACAATAATATCTGATAGAATCTGATGACATAAACATAACATACATATATGCGATTGCTGTGACTATTGTAGTACGAACAACACAGATGACAACATTCAAGCCACATACGGCCATATCAAATCACACAATAAAGATGATGACATATAATACCATAGTATAATATATATTACCAAACCACCATATAGGTTCACCAAAGGACAAAGATAAATATCCTTCAATGTTAAATAGCCTCCTCAGGAACATCTGTGAATGGTGTATTTTTCCATCCACGGGGAAACCGTGTCCCGGAGAACGCTGTATATGAAATCCAAAGATTTGTGTAGAATAATGTCTGAAGTGCCCTTTACACAGCGTTGAGCCTGGAGTCTGGAAAGAAGAAGAGGCTTATTCTCCTTTTGCACCAATGGCGGTTAAACTATCTCTTTTTTTAAATTGTTTCCTTCTTGAGATATGAATAATTAATCTTGTCGATGTGGTAAATATATCATTTCCGATGTTTTCTCTCGGGGTAAAGTGATAAATCGTACCGTGGTTAAATAATCCACTTGAGTCATCACTATACGGTTGTAGCTTTTGTTAACCTAAGTACAATATCGGTCCCTCTGTACAACGCTTGCACCATTAAAATCCACCAATGGGGACGCTAACAGAGGCCCCGGTCATCACTCACGATCTAAAAAGCAACCGTTGAACGAGCGGTTCGTCGGCCCGGAGCCACGAATGCAGTACGGCTAGTCCCCCCCCCCCCCCCCCCCCCCTCCCCTCAAGTGGAAAACAACAAGACACATCTTACACACAATACAAAACAATACGAAGAGATTTCATTCAGAATATAGGATGAATATTGCAAAGCAATTCAGCAGGTAAAGAGCGACATATTTCCCCCGAAGGGTTGGTAGAGACCCAAGACCGAGCCGAAAAAGACACTCGCCAGGTATCCAGGAACAGAACGCGAGTTGAAACCGACACGTCCGGATTGTGTTTTCGGCTATACCTTCGTGTTTTTCGGCTATACCTTCGTGGCTACCCGGCGAGTTTACATAAAGCGTCATAGCTTGAAGCTGGAATTGAGAATATTGATACGAAAAAACCCTACGCGCTTGAGCAACTTTGGCAGCACAAACACACACACACACACACACACACACACTGGATCCCCCCCTATGTGAAGTACACACAGCGTGTACACAGTGTGCACTTGTATTGCCTGGTAATATGGCGGTGCTACTTTGAAAACCTTGAAGGAACCGGGGGGATTTTTCGGAGTTGCATGAATCGACACATGAATTAAATATTTCTTCTCAGATATTTTCAGTGCTGTACCACATCACTTTGCTATTACCTGCCAAAGCTAAGTCAATGCAGTCTCACTCACCCCAATCATGCATGCCACCCTCAACACATCCCTCCTTCGAAGCCTTTAGAAAGCGCTGTGTTATTTATCCGGAGAAGCTTTGAGTTATATATCCCTTTCTTTTTCTTTCTTCTTTTTTCTTCTTCTTTTTTTTTCTTCTCAGCACCGCTATGCTTCAAATTCATCCCGTGCGATGCACTCGCTCAACCTCAAACACAGTCTTACACTCCTGGTAATCATACAGTAGAGGGGGGGTGCGGGTGGGTGGGGTTAAAGGTCTTGCTCAAGGGCACGCAGGCAGACGTTGTCGAAGGAGCAGCAGATCCCGCTGCTATTTGAACAGGCATTTGAAAGAGATGATGAAAACCTGACAGCATAAATCCTGAATATCCCCAGCGGTGACATAGGTGGTTTTTATCACACATTTTTTTTATCCCCCCCCCCCCCCCATCCCACAGCGGTAGAAACATTAAATCAAAACAGAAATTGAAGCCCGCGTACGAGAACCGTTCGCTTAATAAAGAGGGTAGGAGCGTGGCGGCTGACACTAGGGTGGCGCATAAACATCTGTTTTGTTTTGTCAAGACAGGCTGCTCCCTCGGGTGCCTGCTGCTTAGCGTCATCGAAATCCATGTGGATTTATCGCGAGGGTGAATTTGTAATGCACGTTGCGGGCATTTCCTTGCGCGTGTGCGCTTATTTTTCAATGGGCTAATTAACTGTAGCTCCTGAACAACACATTTCTTTTTCCTCGAGGGGGAGGGGGGGGGGGGGGGGTGAAAGGGTTCCGGACACATGGCCTCTGGTGGGATGCACAGTGAAGCTACCCACCCCCCTCCTGTTTCTTGCTCTTCTCATCCCATTGGGTGGAGCAAGAAAGGGAGAGACAGGAAGTAAACAAGGTGGCCAGAGGGACCTCATGGTTCACACTTGGATTGTCTCTGTGTGTGTGTGTGTGTGTGTGTGTGTGTGTGTGTGTGTGTGTGTGTGTGTGTGTGTGTGTGTGTGTGTGTGTGTGTGTGTGTGTGTGTGTGTGTGTCAGGAAAGACATAGACAGGATGCAAAGTAATATCTAGAGAGAAGAAGGCTCTTGTTATTCAAAATCAGACCTCTTACATCCGACCTTAAATGAACCACCGAACAAAAAGTACCATTGTAGCACCTGGATAGCCTGGCGCTACATTTCAACAAGTTCGGGTTCAGGACGCTTATTCCAGAGCCACGGCGGCCCCATCACATTTCCTATGCGTCGAAGTCCTGCAACCCCAATGCATCAATCACAAAGATGCTGTGATCGTCACACGCCGTTTGATGTGTCACATGTAAAATACCCGACATGCTTCTCATGCTTTTGTTGTCAAGCGCAGCTTCTTCTAACCTAAATACTTCAACAATCAAGCCACCCTTTCTATTGTGCCATCAGCGTTATGTAAATAAGTAAATAAAACATGCGCGTGTACGTGCTTGACTGATCGCACACATAGACACACAACTTTGCAACGTCTCACCGCAATCAGATACGTGATATAAGCACGCTGTAACATGCATGCAGATTGTAAATACGAGGTAGCGTATTTTCTGTAAAACATCAAAGACAATGGGCTGGCCTTGTGTGAATAATGCATGCGTGAACAGTTATTCCATATATAACACAACAGTGTTGTGGCTAGCTGGTGTCGAGTGTGTAGCGAGGAGCAAATAAAGCAGCGAGCGAGAGGCGAATCTCCGTGGAGAATTCGCCCGACAGATCTCGGCCGTTTCTCACGAACCTCACTCGGTGAATTGTATTAGCCCGCGCGGATAGCTCAATCCATTGATCTTGGCAGAGGCTCAAATTAGCTAATTAATTAACGCAGGGGGTGGAGGTGTGTGTGTGTGTGTGTGGGGGGATGGGCAGACAGAGCGCCTGATGCAAAAGTCTTCAACAAAAAAAAACAAAGTCCCATCCCGAAGTCGCTCCAACGCCCGTGGAGATTTCAGGTTGAGGCCGGGCTTTGTACCTTATGTAAATATACGGCCGATGCATTATTCATGAGCGAGTGCCACGGCCGGTGTTACTTTGGTATGCAAATGAGATATGTAAATAGACAGCGGTGTGTTGGACCAGCGGTGGGTTGGAGAGATCACTGAGGGATCAATAGTTGAATGGTTTAGTGGGAGTGTATTAGTTTATGTATGTACACATGTTCTTGTCAGACACTGTGGACGAGAGCGTGAGGTTTAGCGACACCGACTGCAGTGGAATAACAGAAGTGGGAATTGTTGATGGAATTGCACACAGAAAGGAATAAAAATGATGTTTTGACCAAATGTGTTATTAAGAATAATTGGATTCCCCGCTGAGGCCATTATGGAATAATTTCTGCGACAAAAAAGATTTCATCCATTGTTATGAAACGATTTGCCGTTTTCTTTCTCTTTCTGATTTTGAAAGATGAATAGTGCACAAAGACCGAGTCGACTTTTCACAGTTAAAGCCCCCCCGAGAGTCCGCCCACACAGGTGTTTTCACTTACGGAGCCTAATTAGACCGCTTCTCAGGACAGTGTGGGCGTGCACCAACCAGGCTTGATTGACATCTGCCTGACTCCCCTGTTGCCACCTGTTAGGGTGAGAGCTGCTTGTCAATCACACCAGGGTATCGATTTGAGGTTTTATGACGTGAGGCTGACTCTGATGGACAACTGAAGCACAGGGCCTTTAATGGTTAACCTAAGGAATGTGTATGTATGTATATATACACAGGTATACACACACACATATATATATATATATATATATATATTAAAAAACAAATATATATATATATATATATATATATATGCATGTATCTATTATATTTTAGACATTGATAGTGTAAAGATAATGTTGAGATTTTCTCTTTATGAAATTTGTATTTGTATTGTATCTGTATTTATAAGTACTATTCTATTATTCTTTGGTTATTTTTTTAATTCTGCAGGTCAAATAGGCTAAATCCTTATCACCTCAAATATCTCAAACCCGACACCAAGATCCAAACTGTTATTTTTTTGTATGTTATTTGCCAGAACTAGTCATTTAAGGAGAAACTGTGAAACAATATCTAGCAACTTTTGAAAGTTTAAAGTCAGTTTCACTTCGACCTCCGAGCACAGGTGGGTGATGTCATGAGGTCATGAGGTCACGGAGTACATATGTGAAACACTGCAGCAAGGTGAGAAGTTTGACCACTGGAGTGTAACGCCCTGTTAATTGTGTGTCTGTCTCCCCAGTGATTGGTCATCCTCTGCACCTGTCATCAGCGCCTCCTGATTGCTTCATTCCCGTCACCTGCCCCAGCCACTCCCGTCTCGTTGATCCCCGATGTGCCACACCTGTGTTTCCCCCCCTTATCTATTCTCCCAGTCTTTGCCTTGCTCCCTGCCAGATTGTTGTGTGTTTTGTCCCTCGTGTCGAGTCACTCATGACCAGTTTTGAAATAAAAACATTTGTTTCTCAAACCTGGAGTCGGACAGTTCTCCTGCACCTGAGTTTACCCGCGTGAACCTGTGATATGGAGATCATAAAAACACGATTATACGGGATCCTAAGTTACTCTTCAAGTTCTTGCAAAAATATGAGAGTATGAAGGAGAAAAAACACCTTTTCAAATAATAAGTTTGTTGCCAAAGCAGATTGTGTCTCTCCTACTATTTGATGAATAATTCATGAAGTAGCTTGTGATTTGTCCTTTCAATTATACCAAAACAACCACCTCAGCATTTTGAATTTGCCCATTTGTCATTCTATGAATTCAAATCTCTAGTTCTGTTGATGAACCGCTCAATATAGAGTTCAACCCTTCTAATTGGCCCTTGTGGTGGGATTGTTTTTCTCAGCCGTGATTGATGTGTTTCTTATGACTTTGCACACAGCTAACTAATGATAACGGAAAAAAAGGCCACATGCCGCGTAGCTTTTCTCGGGGAGCGCACTCCTTCTATATACGTACCTGCGTGGTGATCTCCTTTGGTGCAACGGTAATGAGAAGTGCAGCCGAGTGGCAGAGCGAGCGGGGCGCAGTGGGGTGGAAATGGCTCGCTGTCTATCAAAGTGTCAAACTGGAATACAGCTGTGCTGCACTCTGACCTTGAGCCACGGGGAGAGTCGGGCATTCAACACACACACACACACACACACACACGCACACACCGCGACCCTGTGAGGTCAATACAATCACTGCAGAGTCAAACCCCATACTCATGATCTGGCATTGGAAGCGGTGTGAGCGTCTTCAAGAGCGAAACGGACGGGACGACAACAAACACAACTTGGGGGGGGGGAAAGGGTTCATTGTTGAGACGCACAAGGTAGATGCATAGTGTGTGTTTGTGTGTGTTTTGGCCCTCACACACAGCTGCACCGCCATACATTACGCATTCATCCACATGGGAAATAATGAGATCACCGAGATCACTCTCTTAGAACGGGAAATCTGCGGCATGTACACAGCTGGTGCCTCGTGCATGTTAACAGCATGACTTTTCGCTCTCTCTTTCGCTCTCTCTTTCCATGGGCGCATGTGTGAGGACGCCACAGATCAGAAGAAAGAGAGGGTAAAAATAATAAAAAGAGGAGTTAAAGCAACCAGATGTTAGTTTTTTTTCCTCGGAATCAGGGTCGCTGTTTTTTTTTTCCTCTAAATCAGGGTCGCTCGCTTTTCGGTCCGGGGCGCTTGAAGTCTCCAAATCCATCATTCCCATTTGAGCTTTTGTAGAAAATATAGAATAAAACTTACCCAGTGAGATATGTGTCCCCTATCAACACTTGTGGAGCAGTTCACACTTTCTCTCAACTGACGATGAAGAGTTGAAGAGTTCTCCTTCAAAAATACAAAAACATCAAAGGAACAAAATAAAGCACCAAGAAATTATTTTGTAGAAAAGCTCTGTTTGTTTTTCGGGTTTTGTTAAAGACGCCTTTATTTGACACATTTTGGTTGCACCGTCAGTTCTTTCAATTTGACGGTGAGCTTTTAAATGCTCTCTATTCAGGTGTCACCCCTCGCATCTCACAGCCGCCTTATTCAGCAGCTTTTCATTCATATTTTACAATTTTGCATTCCAAAAAAAGAAGGAATAACAACCTCAAAGGCTTTTTTTGTTTTTTTCTTTCCCTTTCATCTCATTCATATTTGCATGATCATTCGGAGTCAAGGATTAGCAAAGACACAACTTCAATATTTGTACACAGTGTTGTGTCTTTGGGTGTAAATTGGGTAAATTGTTTTTTTTAATGAATATTTTTTTTCCTCCAACCTTCAGAAGTAAATACATTTCAAAATAACAGTTTTGCTGCATGTAAATATATTTGTCATTTTGCAAGGTTTAGTTTTAGAGCATAGCCTGGATGTACGGTATTAGGGGGCGGGGCCTGTCGGACAGTCAATCAAGGAGTCACCTTTCTTTTTCTCAATCCCTTCCCCACACAGTCTACCTCCATCTTTCTGTCATGTCTCCGCCTCCTACAGTTCTTTCTCTCCCCCTTTTTCTTCTCACCCGCTCACTTTCTCTTATGTAAGTCCTTCTCGTTAATCACGGCTCCGGCTCGGGCTCCGACTACTAAGGCTCGTATAGATTTTGGTCAAATTGCTTCTGCCACATAAATCTAGCACGTATGAATTTGTGTGCATTCGAGTCACAACTGACGTGTGATTAATGGGAACGCGTTTTGGCATCTTCAACAAGTGGCGCTCGGGCTCGTGCCAATCCACTCGTCCTGGTTTGCAGGTCAACTCTGGAGGGTTGAGAGCAAAAAAAAAAAAAAACAATAACTGATGGATCACAAAAGCTGAAGAAATGCTTCTGCTGCAGTCTCCCTGACGCACACGGCATGGATGTAACCGGAGACGTTGAGCAAGGAGTCTGCGGCTCAAACCTTTCAACCAATATTGATTATGATAGAAGCAAAAAAAAATCCTGTATCTGACTTTCTGATTCTCTATATTAAATGGTTATGCCCTAGAACAGGGTTCTTACACATTTTGACCAGTGGATTTTCCATGACTTTTTCATGACTTTAAAACCAAATTTCCATGGCCAAACTGAAATCTCGGTATAAACATGACCAATTTAAAAAAATGCCGGCTTGTATTTTGAGCGTCTTTTCTTAAAAAAAACATATTAAATATTTCAAACTTGCCGTAAATAACAAATTTCCATGACTTGATTAAAGTTTTTTCCATGACTTTTCCAGACCTGGAAATTAACATTTTAAAATTCCATGACTTCTCCAGGTTTTCCATGACCGTACGAGTCCTGCTAGAAATAAAATGTGCACCTTAAAAAGTGTTATGTTAACGGTTATTATAGCGGCAGCGGCAAAGACATCTGCTTCTGAAATGTAGTGGAATAGACGTATTAAAGTAGAATATTGATTTTGGAGGACTTTAGCCTTGGCCTAATAATAGTACATGTACAGATGGAAACACAGAAACACTCGACTCCTATAAGCGATACGGACTGGAAATGCTATTCAAGCTAAAGTAAACAGTTAACACAAACTTGTTAAAAAGCGATAGAAAGCCGAGAGAATGCATCCCGCGGAGGTTGTCGGAGGGCAAAATGCAGCGTCTGCGATACGGCAAATAATCAGGGGCGGTGGGGGTTAAATATTCATAAAATAACGTGATCACAACCTTTCTATCTAACAGTGCTACTGTTTGCGCTGCAGTCTCAACACTTTAAATGCTTTTTCTTTCCTTCTAAACTTCCTCTTAACTGCGCTGCCGTCGCAGGGCCAGAGTTGTTCAGGCAATAAACATTCCACCCACCGTATTTCAAATCGCAGCGATATTAAAGCAACCGCGGCAAATTCACTCACAATGAATGAATCTCCATCAGAAAACACTGACTTTATCAGATCAAATTTGATCACAGGAGGTGTGTGTGTGTGTGTGTGTGTGTGTGTGTGTGTGTGTGTGTGTGTGTGTGTGTGTGTGTGTGTGTGTGTGTGTGTGTGTGTGTGTGTGTGTGTGTGTGTGTGTGTGTGTGTGTGTGTGTGTGTGTGTGTGTGTGTGTGTGTGTGTGTGTGTGTGTGTGTGTGTGTGTGTGTGTGTGTCCATCTCCGCTGCGAGAGCAATACAATTAACTGTAAAGACATCGTCCACTGGGGTGTGATCGCTCGCCAGATAAATGCTGATAGAATTTATGTGATCACAATTAAATCAAAGTTATTGCAGGAGCTTCCTTATGAACTTGTTTATCTGCTCCATCCTCGATACATAAAAAAAAAAGTTAGCCTTCAATCCCTCGGTGCATTCGTAAAAAATAAATATGAAACAGAAATCAATTTAACAAAGCCTTAACCGCTATCCCTCGGATGCAATTTTCCCTCGGTTTTTCACTGGGAAAAAAATAAAATCTAAAACACAATAAAAAAAGTGGATATGAAATAGCTTCCTCGGAGGTTTACGGTCAAACCCCTCCCCTCTCCCCCAGCTGATGGGATTTTTTTTTTTTTTTTTAGAGTCGTTATTTTTATCCCCGGTGGGCATGAGCGGGGAATGGGATTCAATACGTAAATGTCTGGTGTTTTGATGTTGGAGAAGTGATCAATGATTTCATTAATCAGCTTTACATATTTGAGCTTGGAGGGGCGGGCGGGTGTGAAGTGACGTTGATACTTCCCCCTCAGACCCAGAGCGCACCTTTCTGATTGGTCTGAATCCTCCATCACTACCGGGGCTTCACCGGTGGCTCTATTTTTTTAGAGCAGCAGAAACACCTGTGTGGGTCAGTGGAACCGGTCACTTTTTCTTTTATTAATTTTTCCTTCTTCCAATCTGTGAGTGCCTGTTTGTAACTTTGCATGGAAGACGGTTGATGTTAGCAACGGTTGCCGGTGAGGTTGCTGCCAGAGGATGTTTGTTGCTGCCAGTGGGATAGTAAAAAAGCACCAGCTGCGTATGAACCTCTAATCTAGTGCTTTGTTGTGATTCCATCAGAAGAAGAACAAATTGCTCACACACACACACACACATTCGATGCCAAAATGGACCTATGCAAAGATATGATAGTTTGTACATAAACTGTGTTATTCACTGACGCCTCCGACCATCCAGTGATTGGAATGCATCTTGTAATTTCCGCCCTTCTTATTTATGGTGTTCAGTTGCTGTTTTATTCATGGAAAATAAATCTCAATTCGTTAGCATGCATCGCCTAAACATTCACGGCATTCAAATTCATTCTAATTTGTCTTAATTCCTCCTTCTCGGGACGTAAAAAATAAATAAAAATGGAATACTACTTCTGCTGCTTATTCCATGCCAGGCAACTCCAAATGCGCCAGAGAGGACAAGAAAATGAGCCAGACTAGTTTGCATATCAAGATGATTTGAACCTGGTATTTCTTGGAAGACAAACATGCAGGAAAGAAAGCGTCACACTTTTTGAGTTTTCACTTTAAATAGTATATACATTTTTTTAAAAACTACCTTGCCTCGAGTCTCCCTCCATCTCCGTTCCAACTCTACGTCCTCGTAATATTCGAGTGGCGGTTTTTCCCGAAAGAAAGAAAAAAATAATAGACGCGTCAGGATATTTTTTGGAGAGTTTTACAGGGCATTGTCGTGTCCCATTACGACGCCATTAGTGGTTTGAAGGTGCTGGAGCTCCTGCGGCGTTCTGTTAATCAGAGCGTGGATGTGAATGGATCTCTAATCACCTCGCCTGTAATCGCCTCATACATCAACCAGACGTCCGGGCGGGAAAAGAAACGCACGCTCCAAAACATAGGAATAACATGCGCCTTTACGCCCAGTGCTAATACAGCATGTGTGTATACACACACACACACACACACACACACACACACACACGCCATAAGTGTCGGTTGCTTAAAGGAAAATGGACTCCCATGAATGATCGCCATTGTGGCTGGGAGTGGCATCACGTTGAGAAATGGAGGCTAATGTTCCTCCCTGACTGCTACGTGTCAATAGGCGAGTGTCTGCTAACACATTAGCGCTAATGTGCCCCCGAGTAGCGGAAGAAAAATAGATTAAAAGGTCTTCAACTTAGAATGACAAACATTGCAGATGTGTAAATATGATTATACAACTTTGGGTTGTATTTTTCATTTTGAAATGAAACTAGAGTATTACATGGTTTGGGTAACATCCTGCTGCATGCAAGTGGCTATAATGCACTGTTTATAATACTTTAAATACTGTTTTAATACAGTTATTGTATTGTGTTGCCCTTTGACTTATTAAAGCAGGGGTGTCAAACACATTTTCTCGGTAGGCCACATGGGTATCTCTTAAAGGGCCGGTGTAACTGAAGCTCTGTATAAACTATTCTTGAACATATTGTTAAATAACCTTTTCTTTACATTTGATTTTTGTTTATTTGAGAGTAGGAGTATTGTACAGAAGAACATTTCTCTAATATACGGACACATCTATTTAATTTGAAACCTTCAAAATAAAAGCACAGGATATAAATGTGATCATGTCTTTCAGGCAGTCAGGGGCCAAATAAAATGACGCGGTGGGCCGCTTTTGGGTCGTGAGCCTTGTGTTTGAAACCTGAAATTGTTATCATTAATTTGATATGCAAATGTAGACGGACAAAACCAATAAAAAACAAATAGACTTGTTTTACCATGTTATATTTTTAATTTCTGCAGAGACAAAAATGACAAGCAATTTATTTACACAAACCTGTACAAAAGCAAATTAAATTATGTAAAATATCTCATAAATAGAAGTGGACTTGCGCTCGATACACTTTGCCATGTTCAGCTAAGCTGCGTGCATAGTGACTCATATTAAAACGATGATAAAGTTGCTCCTCAATTTCTATATCAACATCCAAGTCGCGGGACAAATAGTAATGGCTAATATTACAATTCTCGTTACACACCGTGAAGGCTACACAAATACAAGAGAGCGCCCACTAAAACACACACCTCGGCCAAGTCGGTGGCGGGAGCTTCCGTGTTTGTTTTTTTCCGGAGCGCCACAGAGGATATAAAAAAAAAAAGGAAAAAAATGAAGCAGTGAAACTTGTCATTGCCAATGTACGGTTGGCGTCCTTCTTTCATGCCTTCTCTTTTTTTGTTGCGTGTATTTGTTCGGAGGTTCACGCGACGGAGTCTTTTCTTTCCTTCTGATCTGGTGACTTCAAAGCGGCACCTTACGCCGTCGCAGCAAACATCACACCGCGCCTATTTGTAGTACCGGGGGTTCATCTGCAGATATGCATACTGTAAATCTGCACATCGTGAGGTGTGTGTGTGTGTGTGTGTGTGTGTGTGTGTCTTCTATGTAGCCCCTCCCCTCCCCCCACCCCCTCCCTTCACTTCCATTCCTAGTGAACCGCCGCATTAGCATTTTTATCTCCATGTTCCCTCAATTCAGTCAAATGTCTCGAAGCCATATTTTATTTTCATCCCCCGCCCTCCCCTAACCCCCCCCTCCTTATTCACACCTTTCCTATGTTGCTATGCTTCTATATTCAGTCCTAGCGCTTGTTTCATGCACAAAGAAGGTTACTTGACCTCAGATGTCATACGTGTACATGAGTGGAACACGACAAAAAAAAAAAAAAAAAACATTATATCGTTATTACTACCAACAAGCAACTGTTGAATGTACCTGCGCTCATTCGGCGAAGCACTATGCTAGGAATGGATATTTCAACGAGTTAATTGAAGCCGGCGAACGTTTTTTCGTGTATTAGACCGACAGGCTCACTCCAAGAAGCCTTTGACATCATGGGATTTCATCTAAGATATGCAAATGTATTTCAGTCCGTTCTTAAATGTCACCCCATCTGCTCTTGTGAGAGTGTCAACATAATTGTTTCCGCACCATTCCAAACCAACATTTTAAATCATACCGATCGGTATAAAAAGGCACAATTGCATATTTGCATTCACTCTTGGTATTTTTGTTGTTTTTTCAGAAGCACTCTAAATATACAAAGTGGCACCAGATAAAGAAAAAGAAAAAAAGTCAAACACGTAGTACATTGTCATGATCATTTCCACGGTTTTTCGACGGTGACGAATACACGTATAGGATTACAAAAGTAAAACACAAGATGAAAGTAAAAAATGCAAATTTCATGATATAAAGTGGAGGTAAACTAAAAGTGTGCAAGATTTGAGTTGGGTGTGGTTATACAAGAGATTTCATCATGTATGGTAAATAATAATCGACAGAACGGATGTACTAAGTTGTACTACATGTCACTTCAGGTATAACAAAAGCAAGCAACCAGGTGGATTTCCATGTTTACAGGGAAAACATTTTTTTTGTACATTTTGTTTTACAGTTTTTTTTCTTCTTCCTTCTCATTAAGTGAAGTAAGTTCCCATTAAACGTGCAGTAAAAAGTAAATATTTATGTATACAGTTGATAAGTATAGGAGCACTTTCTTTCCAACGAGTAGTACTTACAGACTATAGATTGCCGGGAAGCAGAAAAGGCTGCTCCGGTCCAACCAAAAAAGGGGTTTCTGCTAACATACAAAAAAAAGTTCCATTGCATCTGATATTCTTTTGCTTTATTACAGTCATGAGATTTTGCGCCTCTGCATCTGCTTAAAAAAAGAAGAACCACTGTAGACGGGGAGGCACAACATCTCAACATCGTCGTGTGTGTGTGTGTGTGTTGGCGGTTTTGTTTGAGATGTCATTTTCTCATCTCAATGAGAAAAATTCATCAGGTAATTTAAACTTAAAGCCCAAAAAACTGAATTAAAAGCTAACGAGGGAATGCTTCATCCTGTTGGCGAAGCTTCGGTTTCACTTTGGACGCCGATATTTTTCCTCTCGGCCGCTAATCCAACGAAACTCCGACAGAGTTTGCGTTCTGATTGTTCTCCGTTTGAGCCGATTCTTACATTCATGCTCAAAGATGCCGTCGTAATACGGAAAGCGCGCTCCACTAGTGCGAAGGGAAACACACAAAAAAAAAGGACTCTTGGACTAGCCACGTGTGGGTTAATGTAACCTCGAAGGCTCGAGTAGAGGTGAGAAAGAAGTCGTTCACGTGTACATTTATGATATTTATTGCTCAGTCTATCACACAACGAGAAAGAAATAATGAAAAGATGTCCTTGCGGCTGTTTTAGGATCAGCGCGGCCATGTTTACGCCCCTCTAAGCCTGTTATCGGTGTACATCTACAGTATACACTAAATATAGCCGACAAACACACACTGTGCACTACACACCGGGCGCTGACGCACACGCCGCTTCAACTGCACCTTCAGAATGTTAATCTGGGTCTGACACCCTGTGCTTACCCAGATCCTTTAGTCCAGCGTTACCCTTGGCCTCAATTAAATGAATCTGCTTGTGTGTGTGTGTGTGTGTGTTTGCATACACCATTGCGAGAGAGAAAAAAAAAAAAAGACGGGTTAAGTATTACAACGTGACATACACAGTAGCATCCAACTGAGGCGATTGTGAATATCCACGACCGTGTGCACGCATGCTTTTTCCAGCCGATGCGGCAATTTTGCATCTGATAAGAGGGGTTCGGTCTCACCCCCCCCCCCCCAAGCGAGACGAAAAGGGAATGAAAGCGATCCGATGTTTATGTACACGTGTTCCTCGGTTGTCGTCCGAAACAAAAAGGTGTTGCAGCGAATGCCGTCGGCTCCCATGTCTGTCCAGGAATATCCATTAAAAAAAAGGAGGGGGGGGGGGGACTGACACCAGGGGTGAGTGTTTAAAGCTTCAAGTCCTTGTAAGATTTGGTCTTTAATCGCACCCACACACACATACATAGTCTCGGTTACGTCCAATATTTTTGTTGCAGCCACTGAACATCGCGGCCGGAGCGGTGTGTTTCCGAAACTTGGAAGAAAAAAATACAAGAAGAAAAAATAAAAGCTTTACCGCACTTTGAAGTCCAAATAGTCCACGTGTAGAGCCTCAAAAAACAGGACAAACGGACAAAAAGAAATGTCTCTTTTTGTACATCTTCAAGGTGATGGGGCCTTGGTGTGTGTGTGTGTGTGTGTGTGTTGGGGAATACATGCATGTACTGTATATGTGAAATGAGTTGATTATTGTACAGATTGACTGTCAAGCAGCAGACCTGTCCCATGAGCCCGACTCGCCAGTAGAACAGCCCCCGCCCCAAGTCCCGCCCCTCAAAGCTTCCTCCTCCTCCTCCTCTTCCTCCTCCCGTCTTCCAGGTCATGGCCGGAAATAGCGTTTCTTCAAAAAATGGTGTCCGTGTATCCACTTAGATTTTTTTATTCATCAAGGAGCTGTCGTCAAAGTCTTTGGAGAAAAGTGTCGTCCTCCCTCGGGGGAACAACGGCGTCCGAAAAGCCGCGAGAGCGCCGCACCGCCTACGCCTAGCGTCGTGTTCCGGCGCCCCCCCCCCCCGCGCCGCCGCCGCCGCTCACAGGTACACCTCCCGTCGCGTCAGCGTGCCGCAGGACGTCGGCTTGTACTCCCCGGTGGGCGCCAGCGGGATCTCCTCGGTGGGGTGGTGCAGCGTCTCCTCCCCGTTACCCGGGGAGCCGTAGGGAGGCGAGCCGAACACCTCGTAGGAGGAGGAGGAGGAGGCCATCTTCTTGTGGAGCAGGTTGCGGTTGCGGTCGCCGTGAGCGGCGGCGGGCGGCGGCGGGGTCTCCGTTGGCCATGGCGAGGGTCTCTTGGCTGCCGGGCTCGGCGCCGCTGCCGCTGCCGCTGCTGCTGCTGCTGCCGCTGCTGCCGTTGCCGCTCATGAATGTGGAAAGCTTTGGTTGTTGAGGGGTGGTGGTGGACTTTGATGGCCGCCGCTCGGGCGACGTGCGCACAGGCATCCAGCAGGAGTCCGAGTGGCCGTACTCGTCGCATTCCCGGGTGCACTTGCCGGTCATTGCTACGTCAGGCAAGGGCCGAGAGTCTGGAGGAAGAAGAGGGAGAGGAAGGTTAAAGACACTGTGTGTTGTATTGAAGTGGGATATTTAAGGGTTTTAAGCTCACATGGATGCATATAGTGCCTGACCCTTAGTGTTTAGTGTGTGTGTGTGTGTGTGCGTCGCATGGTTCGGCCGTGGTGAATTCCTACATTAGATGCGTGCATTTGTGTTTACTCCCTAATGAGGTCATCACAGCGTCTGCATGTGAATGGAGACGGTTTAAAACGATGTAAAAATAACATCAATAAATAAAACGGTGGTCACGGTGGTTCACAGGCGCCGGTTGTCACGGCCAAATGCAACTTCGGACTTCTGTCGATTTTTAGCGCCGACGGATGAAATTGCATTTTTGGATTTTCATGCAGGAACCAAAACCACATGACAAGAAACGTAAAAAAAAACACCAACGAAAAGAAGACTCCACCGGCTACGACAACAGCCTCAAACTATACAATAAAAGAAAAGTGGCGTGAATCAGCGTCATGCTTCAAAACGTGTGTTTGGAGGAGGAGGAGGAAGAGGAATAAGAATAGTGTTTTTCAGTTTGCCTTGATCAAAAATGGAAGATGCACAACTTGGCCTGCTCTCTGTGTGTGTGTGTGTGTGTTTGCGATGTGAGCACATTAAAAAAAAAGACCCTCTTTCCTTATCTGCTGATTGACAGACGGCAATCCCGTCCTGATCTAAGTAGTTTAATAGCTTTGTCTGGCCAAAGCGCCCCGATATCCTCTTAAATCCACTAATAGGGTTCTTAACCAATTACCTAGCTGGAATCCGGCCTCAGATTAACTACGTCTTACTGTATTATTGGGGGAAGCGAATTATGTACTTACAATGTTACGCCAGGAAAACAGTTTGGACGGATCCATTTGTGGAAGATAGTTATCACAAATATAGAAGAAGAAAAAGCTGAGTGGACTAAAACTGTAAGATCCGGATGACGTTACAAAGAGTTGATAAGAGTGCCGATGTTCTAGAGAGGCTCTGTTAGATGTTATTTATTCATGACCTAATGCAAAGTATGGAACACCAAAAATAAAAAGCAAAGGCGTAGGGTGAGTGCAAACCAAGCCAAGCATGCCTTTGTCCACATAAAGAAAAAAAAAAATCAATAGAGTTTGGACCATGGCTTACTTTTAATGCTCTTTTTCTCCTGTAAAAGACAAAATAGAACAGCAATCACTCTTCATGTACCGCACTTGCAATAATTGACAAACACTGTATGAGAAACCGGAAGCAGCTTTGAAACCGGCGCCGTTAGAAGCCGCGTCATGCAAAGCGGACACGGGGCCGAGGACACGGCGGGGCAGAGGTCGCAATTAAAAGGTCGGAATATAAGAACGTAAACTACCGATCGGACGGTTTAATCACCGACGAATCCCTTTTTTTTTTTTAAGAAATGTTGCCTCCAGAGGGCCGTTCTTGTTTCGCCCCCAAAAAATAATCCTTTCTACTAAATACTTATTAGAATCCATTTCGGGGGACATAAATTACCTTTTGTAAAACATCAGCTAATGAGTGCCAGTCAACATATAGCCAAAGCCTCAGGCAGCAGCTTTTATACGAATGTAAAATAACTCTTCATCGTTCGCCAGCCGCACACAGCGATGGAGTGGGATGTAAAACGAGCCAAATGAACGAGATCGGACTGAAACACAGAGGAACGCGGCGGTAATCACACACAGACGACATGCCAGCTGATGCGGTGGGAATGATAATGGCGAGGATGGAGGAGGCGTCTTTGCTTCACGAGTGGACGCCGGGTAACGATCGCCTCGCTCGTTTTCTACCCACAATGCACGCCGGCTGTCGCGAGGTACCCCGCGGGCAGCAGCCCCCGTGCTCCTGACTGCTTATCCAATTTCCTCCTCAACCCCTCAAGTTGCATTCAGACAAACTGGCGGGAACCACACAAAAAAAGGAAGTAAAGAAAATCAGCGAGTACGAGCGGGCGACCTTCGTCGTCACGGCGGCGGCGTGCTGCCGAGGCTGTTAGCCGGCTCTGTGTGTTGTCTGCGCTGAAAGGAGGCTGATTATTTCCTCGCCGCGCTCCGTTGACTCGGGGGTTCGCTCAGAATGAAGACGTTTCCCGCTGAGCTGATGAACTGGGCCGCCGATATGGAAGAGGAAGCGCTGTGTTCTTTCCTCTTCCTCTTCCTCCATCTTCACGAGAGTCGCCTCACTCTCAGATGGGCCGTAAATACGAGGAAACCATTTAACCCTCATGTTACCTTCAAATTTACTAACATCTTTTAACTCCAAAGAAATATTAGAATTAATACAGTTTCTCAAGTTTAAGTGTGAGGTACTTTGTTTGTTTGTTGACGACCTAAATTGCCCTTTAAATAAATAAAAAATATTTTCTAATATATTTTACACAGCCTGGGGTCAAATTGAACCCAAAGAACACCGATGTGTACAAGTTGTGTTCAGGACAGTGAAAACATATCATCGTGTGAATTTTATGTTTTTCCAGTTGTCTCCAATAAATTCGGAAAAGTCATGAAATACGAAGCAAAAAACATGTCAATAATTTTTTTTAGAGATGTTAAATATTGAATGGAGTCAAATTGACCCCAAAGGTAGCAGGCGGGTTAAATTAATCTTTAATTATTTGTTTTAGCTCTGGACCACACATGAAAGGATGCTCGAGTTGTCTTATAGCTGCGTGTGACGCTAGATAATAATGCCAGATTATTATGGATTTTAAGGATGGAAACGTCACTCCTCAGATTCCCTTTAACACCTTTGCTGGCCCTGTTTAAAAATATAATTCTGCAGAATAAAAGAAAACCAAAATCTATTGTAACTGTTTAAAGTATTTCTATGGAGAGCACGCATCGTGGCTTCCAAACATTTCACAGACTCCTTTCAAGGCCCCGATTCAGAAATCAGGACCTCAAAAATCTCTTCAAACAAAAAGGCCCTGAGAGCGCGCTCGGCGCCCTTTTGTTACGTGCTCACACTACGAACTATAACGCGACACAATACAAGTGGGTCGCCCGGCTGTATTGAAAAGCCTCGCCTGTAACGCACGGCCGAACAAACCGAGCCCCCGGACCGGGTCACGTCCCCCGAGGGCCAGGGGCCTCGTTGTCCGGGCGCCGCTTTTTAGCCGGCGCTCATAATGGCGCCAACGCTCGACGCAACCCTTTAGCCCTTTTAAAAGATATATATTTACATATATATATTTACATCTACAAGCGGGAGGCTTCCAGATGTGTTTTTTACGCCTTTTTGCTTAAAGTGGGCCATCGGCTGCAGCGGCAGTCGCAATTTGACGCGGCTTCTTAAGATGTTGCACTGGTAGAGGGGGGGCTTATAGAGTGACGTCTCCTCTGGCCATATATGCAAAATGATGTCTGTCGCGTGGGCAATTACACTTCGGTGTGTTTGCCCGTGTCGGGGTACCACACACCGGGCTCTCTGTAACAGTTAACCGCCACACCTTCCTTTTTGTATTAGTTGTTTTCATCCCGTCTCTCTATCACGTCATTCCAGATCCTGCTTCCCATCTCGTTAGTCCAGCTCCCTTCACCTGCCTCTGATCACCTCGTTAGTCCCTCATTACCTTCACCTGGTCCTCACGCCCTTCTCACCTGTTGCCCATCCCCTCGTTAGTCCCTCACTTGTCCTCTAACAGGTTGTCTTGTGTTCTTCTTGACCTCCAGTGTTAACAAGTGTATTTATCTGTTCCCGTCTGTTTTGTTCCTGCCGGAACTTTGAGTAAAGTGAATTATTTTCCACTTCGTCTCCTGAGTTGTGCATTTGGGTCCACCCTAATACTCCCGTGACACTCTCGCTGAGCGTCAGCGAGTCCGCGTTCATCTACGTCACCGGGAACTTTCCCTCTTAAGACCGCGTCGCTTCTCCCTCTCTTTCCTCACTCTATATTTTCGCTCTCTCAGGAGGGGGCGAAGAGCAGAAAAAAAGGGAGACGGAAGGAGGGAAGAGGTGATGTGTCCGCTACATCTTCGGCGTCTGCAACATTGCAGTCGGCCGGACGGCAGATAGGGGTCGGATGCAGAAAAAAAAAGGGAGGATGAGGGCATTCGGGACGGGGTCAAGATGGAGATGATGTAAAGAGGGAGGGATGGGAGGAGAATAAGAGGAGGGAGAGAGCGTGTGCTGAGCAGAGCAGGGTCAGAAGAAGGGAAGCTGCAGATTGAGTGGAGAAGACAGCGTGGCCGCCTGTGGGCTGTCACAGGCCAAACACACTGCCAAAGAGAGCAGAGCAGAGTCGGGGAGACAGGAGGGAGAGGAGAGAGAATTGAGGACATTAGCAAAGACAGGAGGAGGAAAGGACAGGAGGAAAAGAGAGAGAGAGAGTCGACGACGGAGGGAACTTTAACAAAGACGCAGGGTGACGTGAATAACTCTCACTACCTCGTCAACCCAGAGACCTCCACTTAGCCTGTTCATCACTTCAGATTATCTCTCCGATAATACAGTCCTGCGTTGGGGTCGACGCCCACACCGCCGTTTTGCCTCATTATCTCAATCCAATACGTCTCGGTCACATTCCTCGCATTCGGGAAAACTGAAGACGCTTTAACCTCCAAATGCCATTTTAAACGCGGCAACAGTTGCACATCTTGTGGATGGAGACGAAGAGAGGAGAACGTTTTGAGGGTCAGGCAGAGAACGTGACTTAAAAGTGGGCTCTAGAAAAAAAGAAACTCATCAAAGGCCAGATCCGTTTCACACGGTCGGAGCAATCGGCGTGGAGATGCCGGCGTACGTTGCCGGGTGTCACGCGGATTAGTCCTGTGTGGGCTGAGGGACCGAGAATGAAATATTTATGGGAATTGTGATGGGAATGAAACTCTAAACGGAAGACGGCGGCGAATGAGGCTCCACGCAATCGTCTTTCAAAATTTCTACTCGTCCTCGCCTCAAATCGGGTCCCCGTTTAATTAGGTGGAACTCGGCGACTAATTATGTCTCGATGTGCCCCCGCGGCATCGCGTCCGAGCCGAGAGGTCACCGGCATCAAAGACAGACTTCAGAACTCACACACACACTGACTAAAAAGGTGGCAACCAAAGGGAAGGATATGGAGGGAGGAGAAGAGGAGGCCTACGAGGGAGAAAATAAGGTGAAGGGAGGAAATGTAAGAGGCGTCGAGGAAAAAGAATAGGCGCTAAATTATTAATGGCGGCGGCGGGTTCAGGCGGAAACGATATCCGCGGGAGCAAAAAAAAAAAAAAGAACAGATGTTTGTCTTTCTCTTGCTGAGATGTTTGCCAGACAATTAAGGAGGGATGGAAGAGAGAGAGAGGCAGGGGGAAGATGAGGGCAGGAAAAAAAAAAGAGCGTCCTGGGGAGCGGTGACCTTTTGGAAAAACGCAAGTCACCGCCGGCGACCGCATTTAATTGATTGCAGTTACGTCAGCGATGGAGATTTCTTCGGCGGCGCAGTGATCCGGGTCGTGGAGTCGCTTTGACACTTATTTTTATTTTTTAGTCCAGGCCCAAAACCATGACTCAACGCTGCACTGGAGCCGTTCTGGGAAAATCCATTATGTTCCCAGCGGCCGTGTCTCTCTCCTTAGCGCTACCCTCCCCAGGAGCACGGGAGCACTCGACTCGGATCACCTCCGTTTATTTTCTGCTCTAGCGGGACTTTTTTTAAAACAATGGGATTCAAAACAACGCCGAGCCGGAGGAACGCCGCTGTGACGCGGCAGCGGGTTATCTAGAGTCTGCCTTCTGAGCCTCTTGAAGTATTTACTGCTTTGCAAAAAGGCACCTGAGGGGATGATCTGGATGATCCTACCCCCCACTCCCACCCCGACAGACTGTCTGCAAAGAAAACAAAAAAAAGAGAGCGAGGGAGAGCGACTGAGGGAAAAGATACAGGGCCCTGATCGAGTTTAATGAGGTGTCACCTCCCTCTTCTAGATACCCAAACAAACCAACAAATACTCTTAGAACCCTTAAAACCCATATCGGGAACTTTCCGGAGAACCTTCCTCGGCGATATATGAACGTAGACGATGAGATCACCTCCTTTCCCTCCCCCCCCTCTTTCAGCTGCAGCCGATTTCCCTCAATAGCTTTCGGATTACGCGAGGCATTATGGGTATGATATGGCCGCTTCTCTCTCTCTCTCCCTCTCTCTCTCTTTTCCGGCGGGGTCAATACTCCTTCTGGAATAATGGATGTACTGCGGCCTGCTCCCGAGGTAATTAATCGAGGAGAGATTAACTGGCATAATTTCATTCCGGTGCCGATCTCTCAGCCAATTACCAAAATGCGGCGTCCACTCTCCCCTCCCCTCCGCACGCCGGCTGCCTCTCCGGGTCTCAACCTCTCTCCGCCCGTTCGAGAAGTCAGCACTCAAGCCGAGGAGCTCCATAAATAAAATCTCCCCCCCCCCCCCCGCATGTCATGTGCACTCTCATTCATCTCGCATGCATATGCGCGCTCGAAAGTGCAGGGCCAAGCTTCTAGTATACGGCAGGCGGTTGTCATGCTCGCCGGTAGCATATCTTCTCAATCTCAGGTACCCGCACACACACAGGTTGTGTACTCCAATCACTTCTGACCCCCCCCTCACCTTTTCTATAAGTGGAACAGCGGCGGGATGATGTGGAGAGGAGGAGAGGAGCCCAGAGACTCATCCACTCTGCTAATGAGAGCGATGGCGCTGGCTTCCTGCCGCACGCACACGAAAAACTACAAAAATATCTCAAATATATACGCTCTAATCCACACACACACATTTTAAAACAAAAATACTTTATTTTGTTGCCGCCCCCCCCCAAAAATCGGGTTTATCCTCAATGCACAATCCTCTTTTAGAGGCTACAACTCATACATGTGCGCATGGAATTCATGTATTTTTTACATTGCAGTCTATAGAATAAAGCACCATGTGCAGCTTTCTCCCGGCATGGCACGCTGAGCTTAGGCGGAATCCTCCGGAAGACCCGTAAGGATTAGCGCTAGCCGCTCTCTGCTATGGTGCACACATGCAACACCGCTATATAGCGAGCGATAAAACAACACGGTGTTCTCACACCACACAGACGCCGTGCGGCTGCAGAGAACCCGACATCAACCATGCAGCGTGTGTAAAGCCTGTGTGTGTGTGTGTCGATGCTCAGCATTCCCAAGCACGGACAAGAAGACAATCACAGTGTTATTTGATAAGACAAACACAGCACAGGGATGAAGGGTTGGTGGGTGTGTAGAAAATGGTAGGGCTTACCGAGCTACTGCGAGTGTGTGAGCGACGGGTTAAATCAGTTAAAGAAATGTGTTGTTTTTATTGTTAATTATGTCTCTCAACCCTACCCCCACCCCCCCAAACACACATACACGTACATACACTCTTGCTCTCTCCGGTCTTTAGAAAAAGGAGTGTCATTGCCTCTTTTCCACTGTTACTCTTATCGCACACTCGCAGGCGCACTCACACAATAGCCTTACACCATTAAATGGTTATTTGTCAAAATACAATTTCGATTAAACCCCCCGCCCTAATAATTTAATAAATAAAGAGCGGAAAAATAAAAAGTCTGTGATCGTACTAATAAGAGGGAACATCTGAATCCTGCCTAGAGATACTGTCGGTCCATCAGGAGAGACGGGCAGCGCTTCAACGATGACCAGACGTAGTTCTGATATTTTTTTTAATCGTATTCTGTTAAAACGGTGACAGACCAGAGCATACCTCACGGCAAAGAGACGCATAACACTGGCAACTAAATCGGTCAAATATCTTTACGCGCTAAATTTAGCACGACCTACATATCACAATGTGTTGTGTTGCGTTGCGTAACTTCCATTTCCAAACACAAAAGCACAACTTCAGAACTCAGTCTCTCCTCCCAGTTCGAAAAGGACTCTCAGTAACTAGAATATAAAACAACGCTTCCACTCGTGCAGCGTATTAGCCAGTTAGCTTGTGAGCTAACCACCGTCCACCATGCTCACCATCCTCTAGCGTAGCAATTAGCTCTCAGCTGCTAGCGCGCCGGGCACGGTGAGTCACGACCCTCATGGAGAGCTAGTGGTGTTTAAATGTGGTGGGGAGTAATTTTGTTGACCTCTAGGGACGTGCTCTGACTTTCTTTTTTCTCCACACACCGGTTCATGAACAGGCACAGAGCGCCGCCGCAGGGCTAAAAGTACCCGTTACCCGGGGGCCCGATGTAATTCGGGGGGATTTGTTCGTCCGTGCTTCAACGGGTTCACGAAACACGATGAAGTCTCTCGTGTTCCACCTCGACGCTGTGAGAAAACTAATCTGATCGAGTCCTGTTGATGTAGTTGTAAAAGTGTGTGTTTGTGCGTGTGTGTGCCTAAAGCTCACTGTGCACTGTAGTCCGATGGCGTAGGAGTAGAAAAAAAAAAAAAAAAAAATATATATATATATATATATATATATATATATATATATTTTGACTTTGGGGTGGAATGTCACTTTAAGTTTAAAAAAATTATGTATCTTTTTTTTAAAGTGAGGGGACCGAAGAATAATTTAGCTGCACCGACATTTGTGTACACGTCTCAGTGACCAAACGCCTAAATAAAAAAGCTGCCTTACACACGATTTTTACTTGTCATTTTCTCCGTCTGCCGTGATGACTTCTAACCTCCCCTCCCCCGAGCCCCATTTGGATACTGGGACGTGATAACACTCCTGGACCCAGCTTCACAGTGTTATGACCAGGGTAACCACACAAGTGATCAGAAAGGTTTTACAGCATTTCCTCTCCAGAGCACCTGCTGGGAAGGTTACAAAACCGACCGCCTCAAATGGCTGCGCTCAGTGCAGACCCTGATGAAAGGACTAAAAGGATGTGCCAGTCAGCAAATGGGTTCTCCAGCAACTCTTTAATGTATCCTCGAGTCTAACCAGGGGGCCTCTCTCTCTGTGTGTGAAGAAACACACAGAAAAAAAACAACCTCCCACAGTGTGTGAGCAAAGGCCTTCGCTCAAACGCCATGGGAGGTTGTTTTTTTCTGTGTGTTTCTTGACAGCATGAAGGACTCATCCTACACGCCAGACATCTGCCGAGGGAGTCTCGGTCGCCTCCGTTAGCACAACGGTCCCGTGTCCGCAAACGTGCACGGCGTACCCCACGCCAAGACGTCACCGGATATCTGGCTCGGTCCCTCGTATTTTTTTTCCCGAGATCTGTGATCTTGGGTTTCTCGAGTGCCTTAAACACTATCCAGCCACTCTCTTGCTCAGGCAGAAGCTCAGAGCGATGCAGCCTGATAACGCCAAGGTGTCCCGGATTATAGACACTCTCACAGATAGGCCACAGTTTGTTCCCTCACCGGTGCCGCCTTCCTCATCTATCTTTGACTTGAAAGTCCAGATTTCCCCTCTTAAGATTCCCTAATTATGGAGAAAGTAACACCGCCTCTTCTCTCGAGCTTGTTACTTTTCTGTACATTTACGGCGTCATACGTACCTAAATAGTCCCGCAAATGTCCTTTGATCACAGTAATGCATGTGCATATCTTTCCATGCATGTATCTACAAACAAGCGACGTGCAAACTTCCCGCGTCCTCTCCCCATTCTTAAGAGGTTGCCGCATGTCGGCTCAGATTATTCGCCTTGAATAAAGCAAAGAAGCTCGTCTGAAAATGATTCACCGTCCTCTCCCTTGCGGCGTCTTATACATCGATCACGGCGGGATTCGTTGTTTTTTTTTCTCCCGGCAAACAAACGCCACAGGGAGACAACAAGGCTCTTTTCCAGTCATCAGTCCTAAGTCGCATCCCTCTCCTTTGGAGCTCCAAATCTCAGTTTGAAATGCAAGTGGACACTTGAAAAGCACTTTTTTTTTTAAATCGACATTCGCATTCACAAGGAAGGTAGATGATAGAGAGAGCAACCTCGGCCCCGGATGGGCATCCGGATAAGCCCGCCTCTGTTTCAACCCCTCAACGCATGCCCTTTTTAGCAGGGCCAGAACTACGGAGCCATACACGGTGTATTATTTAAAGCACCAGGGGCCCAATTTGTCACTCTGGCAGGCTCATCATAGGCGAACATCCTTTATGAAATGCACTTTTCACGCTGCCTGTCGGGAGGGATCAAAGCAGCGGCAGCCTTGCCCGTTTCTCCCTCTTCAGTCTCCCCCGCTCCGATTCCGACTGACAAAATGAGTCCATTCAAACCAAATGGACGCCCAATCAAAATAACGCGAGTGAGCGAGGGGAAAGAGACGGGGCGAAAGAGATTCATATCCGTGGGTGGGTGAGGTTTGGACAGGTGGGCAGCGACGAGGCAATGTGGACACTCAGCCTCTCGTCTCGACTGGAAACGCTTGGATGTGGGACGCAAATGGAATCACGGAACTTGAAACAATATTTCGTCACTCCAGGAAGGAAAGCTTCACGTCTGAACGATTTCAGTGCGTCCACTTGATGTCTCGGCAAAACACACACACACACACCGGCTAAGATGAGGTGGCATCAATATATAGTTATATTAAGAATAACTAGCATAGCTTATGTGGGGCATATTTAAAGCTCTTGTAGGGAACCGATTGAGACTGCCTAGAAGTTGTAATGCGGTACATCCATCGACACTAATTAAAAGGCCGATATTTAGAAGAAATAATTAGTCTACCCATTGCAACTTAACTCTCCTGTTACCTTCACATTTACTAACATTTTACCCTCCGGGTCAATTTGACCCCAGCAATTAACCTCCAGAAAATTATTAGAATTAATATTGTTTCCCAAGTTTAAGTGTGAGGTACTCTTTGTTTGTTGATTACCTAAATAGCCCTTTAAATATATAAAAGTTGATATTTCTTATATGTTTGACACAGTGAAAAACAGCCTGGGGTCAGATTGACCCCAAAGAATATCGACGATAAACATTGAATGGGGTCAAATTGACCCTAAAAAGGTAACAGGAAGGTTAAAGAGACTCTTGAGGATGGTGAATTAATACTTGAAGAGGTCAGAAGCTCTTACGTTCGCCACACCGTCCCGGACATTATTTGCTGCCTCGTATGATACTCAAACTAATTTGACGTTCGATGACGTGGAGTTCGTATAGCACCACTTCCCCGTGCCTTTTCTCCTTTGCCTTTGAAGCTCTGAAAACATGCTTCATTATTCACCCAGCTTGACAGGCCCGCCTCCCCCTCTTTCCCTCATCCACCCCCTCCACCATCACCGTCGCCGCCACCGTCACCGTCTTTTTAGCAAAGCGCTCGACCAATTGATTTTTCCCTCTTCCCTTCTGTCTTCTTCTTTTCCCCCTCTTGCTCTCGATTCTCGTGCTTCTGGGTTGTGGGAAATATTTATTCGCATCGATCCACGACGGACCTGATGGGTCTTTCATGAGCGTCAGAACTCAGAGTTTTTTGACCCGCGATTGTCTCCAAATATCAATCACCAGTGGGAGAAGTGCGGCTCCGACTCCAGATTAGGGCAATCAAGGCCCAAAGGCCAGACTCATCTTCCCGACAGAAGTAGAAAAATACACACTCGACAGCGGCAGACTAACCCGCGATGGAGCGTTTGTGTATGCTGAACGGCGTCCTGCGAGCCATCGGTCCTCCCGACAACGTTGCAAGACACAAACAGAACTTTTTTTCCGGAAAAATGCCAGGAGCAAGACATCGGACGTGGACCACCGAAGTAGTCGTGGAGGCGGAGCTACAGGAAGCGCCCGCGTGGTAAATCTTCCATCTGCGTGGGTTCCCCATTAAAAATGCAGCGCCGCCAGGATATTTTCGGCATCAAATTCTCATGCCGTCGAGCCGTCGCGACAGCCCCGCCTGACAGACGCTCTCACACGTGGCCATGATGAGGCTCTTGAAGGCCGCCTGGCACTCTTGTGTGTGAGGCGACCCGGGCGAGGTTTGTAGACGGCCTGGATGGACACCTGATTCACACGGCGACATCACCGTATACCGGCTGTCACGAAACCGCTTAGAAATAGTGCCGCGGCGAAGCTGAATGGTCTGTTTTCTTCTCACAAATGATGACGGAACCGAAAGGATCTCCAAGCTGCCGGGCCTCATCAACAATACGTGTCCAGAAAAGCGACTCGTACGTACTTTTACTGTTTACTGAGGGGATAAGGCTTGCAGAATCAGTAACTTCTTTTAAGTGATCTAGTCTTTTTATGCAGAACTTTGGTTACCCTAATTTAGTTTGTCTGTTTTTAATTTATTTGGTTTTTAATTAATTTCTTTATATTTCTTTTAATTTTCAATTTTAATATATTTTTAAATGTAATATTGGTTTCTTGCTATTCCACTTGTTTTGCTTTGACTCTCTGTGGAGCACTTTGTAAACATTGTTTTTAAAAGGTGCTATATAAATAAAGTTATTATTATTTACATGCGGTACTGTACAGCCCGTGGTCGACGTAATACGCGGTACATTTGGCAGCCAGACTAGTCGTAGACGCATTACGTCTAGTCCTCATGAACATCACCACCCGATCTGACTCGACTGCTCTTTTCTTATTCACATTCGGTTGTCACATCCCACAAGATACAAGCGCATTATTCCGGGCAAAAAAATAAAACTCTTTTCACCAATTTGCCGTGCGCAAGGTCATATTTAAATCGGGTTGCATCGCAGCGAGGGAGACGGAGGCGTCGCCATCCGTGTCAGCACCATAGAAAATGGCAAAAAAAAAGCTGCGTTTGGATGAATACGCCCGGGCGGACGGTCACACGCTTTCTACTCGGCCCGAGCAAGAACTGTAGAAGTGGGGAAAAGGGAGAGCCGGACACGTAGTCACTTCACCCTCATTATCACGTGAGGAGACCAAAAACACGCCTCCGGCTCATTTTGGGCCCCCATTAAAAAATCTAAAAAACATTATCGCGGAGAAAGCTTTCAAGAAGAAAAAAGTTATTCTATAGTGATATTACCAACTAAAGAAAATACTGGGTTTATCACTTTCTACACACACAGCTACATTGAAAAAAAAAAAGGGGAAAAAATCCTTTTGATGGCTCTCAATGAAATCCACGCAAAACTGACAGAATATTTGCTTTCTATGCAGTCGACTGTTTGAAAGATTATCATTATCTCCGTCCTTTGAGGAAGAGAATTCGCCAAGAATAGGACGCCATAGACGCCGCAGCGTGGACGGCGAGTGAGTCACGGGATGATCGGCGAGGACACGCTGCGTTAATACCTGATGAGGGATACTTGAAAAGAAAAGGAAACGAAAGAAAGTCATATGTATTTACTTCCTTTTGTTTCCTTCTCGAGAGGCGCGCGGGGAGGGGGCTCCTCGAGCGCCGGTGCAGTGTGCAACCAAATTAAGAGCGAGAGAGAGAATACAATCAGTGAGTGGTAGAGAGAGGGATGCAAGTGTGTGCGAGAGAGACTGGTAATATGCTTGGGAATTTAATAAGGCTCAACGTTCCTCAATAATATCACCCGCTTCAGAGTCCTCTGGGAAACATGAAATGTGCCGATAAAGGACGATGCCTCCCTCTGACAAACGGCGTGTGCTAAAAGTGCCGGTGAAGAAGAAAAAAAACAAAATAAAATAAATAACAATTGAAGAAAAAAGAAAAGGCGATGCCACGCTTAAGCCTCCCTCCATAGCTAGCTCACATGCTAATATGCCCACGGCTACACTTTAAAGAATTATTCACTTTCTTCTCCTTGTGCCGCGGTTCTTCAAAAACCTCTCGTTCTTTAAGGTCACACGCGCCGCACACTTATTCAGACTCCAGCTGAATAATAGCCGCTTTTATTCATGGGATTGTTAATGGACATGGGCATTCCTGCGTGTGTGTGTGTGTGTTCAGGCCTGTCTTGATATGCTGAATATACGGGAAGCGGCTGTAATATTCGCCTCTGTGTTTGATGAAGTGCATCAAAGAGCAAGAAGTACTTTCACAATAAGAGGCGGGCCGGAGACCCTCTTTACACCTTGCATTAAAAAAAAAAAATCGGATAACTGAAAGGTTGCTCTGTTTGCAAAACAAAATCCAAAATCGTACAAAAGTCTACGAGAAAGTAACCGTCTCGGTCGAGCATTGTTTGAATTCCTCCCGATCGACCTTTTCCTACATTTTCTCGCAGATTTTAAGCGCAACCTTTTCCAAAGTAAACATCAAAGCCAAAGTGTGGATGCCGTCACCGACACGGCGGACCCCCGTGACCCGCCGTGTGTCCGTTCAAACAGACCGAGAGCGACAGCCTCTCGCTCCGCTGAGTCCCAGAACATTTACATGCAAACCTCCCTGGTGGTGTAGGAATCACCCTCCGGCTGTACCAGGCCTTCGAAATTTAGGACGGGCAATTTTTCGCCTGCCACGCCCCTCCCCCTCCCGCCCGTGTCACTACCTCACCAGGACCTGCTCACGCTTGACAAAAAGAACCCCAAACATGTACCTCGCTCCACTCGCCCGCCAAAACGGGCCGCCGGCTTTCAGACGGAGGACACAAAGCGTGAAAGGAAGAAAAGAAGAAAAAAACACACATGGCCCATTTCTCCTCTCCTCTCGTTTCCACGTGAGGAGACATCGATGTTCGCGTTCCTTCCTTCTCGCCGAGCCTCACCTGCTCTTGTGTCCTCACTAATCCGTCCTCTCACGCTCGCTCCATCTTGCCACATTTTTATCATCATCATCATATATATATATATGTTTCCCCCTTCGATACCTTTTCGTTATTTCCTCCCCGTCGTCATTTTCTCTCCCCCACGTTCAATCCCCCCCCCCTCCCATCTCTCATTATCTCCCCCTGTCTGTGCTGATCGGCAAACGACTCCCTATCGGCAAATTCATGAGATTGATCATTTTTACACGGGTGGGTGGATTTACTGAAAGAGCCTCTCTCTCTCCCTCTCTTTTTCTCTCCGCCTTTTCCCCGATACACGGCTCCTACACGGCGCGCTATGTGGCACCCACACCCCTGCCGGTAAGACTCTGAAGCCCCATCACTTAACATGCACTGGGCTCAACTCCCCGGAGGAGAGAGGGAGAGAGAGAGAGGGGCTATGGGAGAGGAGGAAGAGGAGGAGGAGAAGAAAGCGGAGCAACGTCGGAGTGGAATACTAATAAAGTGCAGCACTCGAGAGAAAAAAGAAAAAAGAGTAGGGGAAAAGACAGTGGAGCTACAAAATTACCACTTAATTTGATTCAATACCGTCGCATCTCTTCGCCAACGTGTCCGTACATTTAGGGCATATATATATATATATATATATATTAGTGTGTGTGTGTGTCGGACAAGTGTAAAGTGTGCCCACAGGCACTCAATGATACAGAGTTATAGAACTCTCCACTTAAGATATTCATATGCCTTAGGGGACTTTTGGGTACTCCATTCTCCCTCCTTTTTCTTTGTTCTTCCTTAATATCTGTGTGCATGCGAGTGTGTTCTTCGCCGATGCGGCCGGTATAGGAATAGGACAAGGAGAAAGAGAGAGAGGTAGAGAGAGGTTGCATTAGCATGATTTAAAAGGACAGTAACAAATGACTGCCGTCTCGGAAGAAGCCGCACGACTATCGCGACAGGATGTAGGCCAAGTACATCAAGACGCTCGCTCCCTCTCGGAGAAAGAGAGAGAGAGAGAGGGAGTCGGCGTGGCGGGAGAACGAGCAATGAGGGATGTCGAGAAAGAGACGACAGGCGACGCATGTGAGAACTCCCTCGATCGAATGTATCGTGTATAGTATTGTTAAAAAGGCGTGTGTGTGTGCGCTCAGATGCATCGAATATTAATGAGCACATGGTCGCTGGCGAAGCCTCGTTATCACAATTTCTTTTCGGGGGGGGGGTTATAATACAGATGAGAGAGTCTCTTTCAATGCCACAACTGCTGAGTTGCGGGCAAAGGCGGCCTCTAAAAATAGCCCGAAGGTTTCATGTGCCGTAAACCCATTTGTATGCTCTCGCTTTTTTTTTTTTTTTTTTTTTTCCACTGGTTTTGCTCATTGTTATTCAAGCACTATGTGGACTATTTCTCTTCATTACAGCTTTTAATCATTTAGCTGAGAATTACTTGTGCCTGGTGCTGGGAAATTCACTGGCTCAGCTTTCAATAATAACTAGTCATTAATGCCTGCCCATCACTTGGCTAATGCTCACCCATGGCTTTGCAATAAACCTCTGCAAGCCAAATGCACTTTTATTCCTGCTCTCCACCCCAAATTCCACTTGGAATAAGGAAGCTATAACCTTGTTCATGTTAGCATAGTGGAAATAACATGTTTTCCTTCTTCGCCCGTGGCGGCGTTCGGCCGACATTCATTAATATTGGAGGCCGAGGACGAGAGAGAGAGTGAGAGAAAAAGATTCGGCGGGTACATTAGCGGCCGGATTTATTGACGTCTTTGCGCCGCGAATGTGGCAGGTGCTCTTAGGCTACTTGTGAACGGCAGAGCTCCCCTCAACCCCCGTCTCTGGAGATAAGTTTGCGGAGGAACACACACACACACACACACACACGCACGGTATTCTGTCAAGGTTGCTGAGACGTTGCGGGACCTTTTTTTATGAATGTTCTCTGTCTTGTCGGGGCACAGTGTGCAGCCTCCCACTGACAGCAGGCGCCGAGTGATGGAGGGTCGGCGACCAGCGATGCCAACGGCGGGAAAAATCACCCGCCGGACCTGTGGCTAGACCTTGAACGCAGACTTGGACCCCTTTTGGAGGTCTCTAATTCATATTTTAAATATTTCGAGAAGTCCAATGAGGTTGCACGGGATGTTTTTCAAGGCCACGTCACTCCAGCTGAAGGACAAAGAAACTACCAGCTGAGCTGCCTGCTCAATACCGCCTTAAAAAGATACACAAGAATAAACAAACGCGTCTTTATTGGCCGGTATGTACGCGGACGTGGAATAATTTCCGTGGCACATCATTATGTTTTCCTTCTCTTGATGTCTGAAGCTCAATGCATCAGTTCTACCTCACGTTTTAGCTTGTTTATCAATCAGAAAGCCTCTTGTTGGCACTTCTCCCTCACATATATATATATATATATATATATCTCTGCCGACACCTTCCTCAACTGTAAAGGCCCAAAAACACACAACACAAGATCTGTGTGTATCGCAACATGCACTCTATGCAACCTCTTTGACTTTTGTGTGTTTTCACCGGGGGAATCCGTCACATCCGTCCCATTGAAATGACACAAATATAACACTTGGTACCAGCAGATGAATGTAATATAGACATACTCTATAACAGTCTTGAGTTTAACTCCCAGATTACATTCTTGGCCCTGCCCCAAATCCACAATTACATTACATGTCATTTAGCAGACACTCGTATCCAAAGCGACTCATAAGTGCATTTTAACCTAGAGTACAAACTAAGAACAACAAGAATACAGAAAGTAACATTTCCTCAACATAGTCAAACTACAAAAGTACCACAATAAGAGCTATTTAAGAGCCACTGAAGTGCCAATAGTAACCTTTTCACCCCCGACACGTGTGTGTCTGTCTCCCCTGGCCTATCTCTCTCCGGATGGGAACGGATGTGTGCCGCGACGCATCGGTTCGATACCATTTAAAATTGTATTGGGCCTAAAGTATGAGATTAGTCTTCGGATCTGTCCGTAAGAAACAGGGACGCTATGCGAGCACCGGGGGTAGCGTATTAAATTGATGGGAATCCGACACAGTCCAAAAAGGGAAAGAGGGGGGGCCGACTCTGGTCTCGGGAGATAATGACTTTGCTTGGCTTGTTGCTGCGGGTCAGCCGGGCCCCGTTTCAGGGCTACGGAGCTGTACTCATTCATGTGTCTGAACCATGTGACCCCCCCACCCTTATCACCAAAATATTCCCATGCAACTTGATTTCCATCCCCGCACCTCGCGTCGAGCGGACCTGGAGATCCGAGACACGTCGCCCGGCACGACGCTCGCGAAGTAAAAAAAAGAAAAGGGAAAGGGGGCCGACAAATCACATTTTCATTGGATTCTGCAGCGAGGGAGCCTCGGAAAGAATCAAAGGAATGATTTGAGGCTATGAAATGCCATCTATTCTTGGATTTGGATGTTTTTGCTGTATTTTTTTTGTGTCACCGTGTTGCTGCATAGCACCAAAAAATACGCCGGTGTCCTTTTTTTTGTCATGTGAAAGGACTCGGTGTCCGTGGTGAAAAAGGAGAGGACAGTAAGAGAATGCAGTAGTACCGTAAACACAAGCTTATTCATCCGTCTCTCTTCTTCTTCTGCAATAAATACAGCATCGAGTGTCATCCTTAAAATTGCCATAAACAAAGCTTTTTTGTTTCCTGTTTGTGTGAATTCCATGTGTGGGAGTGCAATAACATACAATTGCAATGCCAGCCAATCCTCAGAGCACACACACACACACACACGTTTTTTTAAGTAATTCAAACACAGAAGCATTCCGGGTACTAAATCCCTACCAATCGATTGGAGCTGCGGTTATCATATAAAAGATGAAAAAAAAAAAAAAAAAGGCAGGGAAACCCACCAAATATTTAATACACAACAAACATATCAGCCGCCAACAGCCGAGTATGGATTAGGCCATCTTCCTTGAAAGTGAGCGCATATTTACAGACACAAACAAGCTATGGGAGCATATTATGGAGACACACATTGCTCCGTGCCAGCGTATGGATGCTAAATTAGACTCTATGGAGGTTTTGAAATGTGTGGCTGTGATATTTGTCGCACAAAATAAACAACACTGTCACATAAAAAAAGGCTGCTCAGTCAAAATCACCGGAGTGAGAAGTTATTCTTTTGGTCAATGCCGAGATGGCGGCTGATTTAATGACACATTTCTTAGACACGTATTCAGATGGTGACGGTTTTGGTGAATGCATTTCTTGACATGTCGAGGACAATGTAATGCTGGGGATTTTAATACCGAGATATGTTGACATGCTTTGATGTTCCTTTCGCATACCGTCTGAGTACTCGTACTCACGCGCGCCTGTCTCTTTAAATCGGCTTTGATTGGTCAGCGGTATCCGGTAAACTGCAGAGGTTTAACGTCATTTCTACTGGTGGTTTTCCCAGTGACCTGTATGAAGGTTTGCTTTTTAATAAGTACAAAAATAGAAATAAGGAAATCTCATTTTCCATGATATGGGACTTCTAAGGCTTCGCCATCCGTGCCTTGAAATCTTTCCAACAGATGCTGAAATAAATTGCATTTTTCTCCTCATATCCGTTGTTGCTTCATCCCCTTTAACCTCACCCGAGTTCTCCCCACTGTTCAAAGGCATTCTGATAGAACGGCGTCCACTATTGGTTAAACAAATGGGCTCTGAGCTCATGGATGTACGTGGGTATTGTTTATTATTGATTTCCATTGGGGGCGAGGAGCCGGTGACGAGGAGTCTCCACTCGTCGGGGCAGGTTATCGATCACCTGAGGAGGAGGAGGAGGAGGAGGAGCAGGGGGTCTGCGAGCGGTCAAGGGTGAGAAGCGGGAAACCCCCGCCAAAAAAAAGAAGGAGTTAGAATGCTGGAAAGGCAAAGCGCAGCCCCTGAACCCTGACTCCGGTAATTAATGAGTGAATTGCAGTCAATTTGTCCTCAGATGGGAAAAGCGCTCTTGCTAAGTCTGCATTCTTCTCTGAAAGGGAACGATCTCACACACACTCGAGCACAATGCATCCCCGCGGGAGGCGTCGGTCCGGCACAGCTGAATAGCAGCGGACAGTCGGGGGAGGAGGGGGGGGGGGGGGGGGGGTTTGTCACACTTACTGTTCCGGCGCCAGTCGGCATTCATATTAAATAGAAAACACAGCTTTTAATGAATGTATTTGTAATGCCCCGCTCGCTCACCGATGGTCCTAATAATAGCATTGTGCGGGAGAAAAGGCCTCTAATTAATAACGATATGTCACCGTACCTTCGTCCCTTTACACCACCGGCCCTATGTTGGAAAAGTACGCACTTAAGAGGACATCATACACTCGGAGGTAGGTGAGACGGATGACATGTTTGACCCCCCCCTCCGCAAGGACTGAATCATTACAAGCACCTCCCCACCGGAGGTGTGTTGGGATCAGCAATATTTCACGGTGGCAGAAGCACCCGATAGCCGGCGTCCGCACACTAAGGCCACATTTACAGAAACACATTTCTGCCCCTCCGTTTTCAAAAATAACGTTGTACACACAAGGTCGTTTTCAAAAAAGTTTATTTTTATATGAACCCGCATAAATACGCCGTCCGCATACGTCCCATAGGACGCTCACATGACGTGAAGCATCTTTAGTTGCACACTGTGATGTTTGACAACCTACAACTCTGTTTGACCTCGTTCACATGCAAACACAAAAACAGAGTTTTTCAGAAATCTCCACTTTGGCCGGAGTTTTTAGAAATGATCGTTTTCCGTGATAAAACCTCAGCTTTTGTGTAAATTAAAAGGCCAAAACGCATGAAAATATATGCGTTTTCCCATCGTGTGAACGGGGTCTCAGAGCCGAGCCCGACTCCATGTGCGCCCCTCTCTTTATTTCTATGTACTCTCCTACTCTATCGCAAACTTGAAGTAAGCGTTGTGTGTATATATATATATATATATATATATATATATATATATATATATATATATATATATATATATATATTTGTAAAATTTTATTTTTTTAAAGATCACAATTTGTTTGTGTGTGATTGGAAATCTCAAACTCCACAAAACATTCTGCTTTGTCGATTCTAATCAGCATGTAAATGTGTGCCGGGCTCCAGCTGGAGCGATGGGACCAGAATCAGTATGTGTGTCGGCGTGACACCAAAGTGTTTAAAATGCCCGCTGAGTGCCTTCCTCCCCCCCACCTCCACTCCTCCTTCCTTCCCCCCCTCCACTCCTCCTTTCTTTCTTCACCCTCCGACTTCGCCGCTGATGTATATGCAGGAGGCGCGGCATTAGGACTCCGGTTCGGCTGATTGAACCCATTTGCTGCCTCGATCCCCGCACCTCGTTACATAATACCTCGGTGGCACAACAGCTCCTTGTACCTAACTTACATCTCATAAAGAAGATGAGCTCATTTGATTGAAAATACTCCGCTCTTAATGCATTTCGTTCCTTGAGCTATTTGTTTTTTATTCGGGCCAGAGCCTTTCTTCTCCTTTTATGAGGCATGAATAGTGCAATCGCTCGTCGCCCTGAACGCTTTAATGAAAAAAAACAAAGAGCCTTGAAAGTCTAAGTTCGACTCCGGGGCAGGTCTCTTTCCTTACGCCCCTCCGCCCTATTTCCATGTAGGCTACCAAAGAAATCTATTTGTTTTCTTTTTTTTGTGTGTGGCTTTTAACACCGCAAGAAATTAAACGAGTTGGAAATAACCGCTCTGTCTTTGGCAAAGAATCTGAACATTTTGAATCTCCAAACGGTCGAGGCGCATTCGTTTTTTGGAAGCTACCGACATGGAAGATGTTTGCTTGAAAGAGAGCACACTTAATCACTTAGGAGGAGTCCTTTCTTTTGTCTGGTTGTCTTCTGTCTTGTTGCCAAGAGGGCTCCTCTGCCTGGGTGGCCCTGCCCTGCCCCCGTTGGGAATAAGATCACCAATTGTCCTTCAGGGGTCACGTTTTCATTCGCCGATTCGGGCTTGTCGACACGCTACGTGCTGTAAAGCTGTAATCTATCCAATGGTGGACGGAACAACAGTTTAGCGCCACACCTTCCTTTTTGTATTAGTTGTTTTCATCCTGTCTCACTAAGGCCACATTTACACATAGCCGGTATTTACAGAAACATATTTCTGCCCCTCCATTTTCAGAAATAACGTTGTACACACAAGGTCGTTTTCAAAAAAAAGTTTGTTTGTATGAACCCGCATGAATACGGCGTCCGCATATGTCCCATAGGACGCTCACATGACGTGAAGCATCTTTAGTCGCATACTGTGACGTTTGACGACCTAAAACTCTGTTTGACCTCGTTCACACGCAAACACACAAAGAGAGTTTTCAGAAATCTCCACTTTGACCGGAGTTTTTAGAAATGATCGTTTTTGTGTAAATGAAAGGCCAAAACGCATTAAAATATATGCGTTTTCCCATCGTGTAAACGGGGTCTATCACGTCCCAGATCCTGCTTCCCATCTCGTCAGTAAACTCCCTTCCCCTGCCTCTGATCACCTCGTTAGTCCCTCATTACCTTCACCTGGTCTTCATGCCCGTCTCACCTGTTGCCCATCCCCTCGTTAGTCCCTGTCTACTCAGGTTCCCTCACTTGCTCTTGTCCTCTGCCAGGTTGTTAGTGTATATTCCTGACCTGCCTGTTCTGACCTCTGATTCTCTGCCCCGCTCCTTTTTGGACTTGTTTGCTTCTTGGACTGATCTCCCAGTTTTGACCCAGCCTGTTTTCAACTAAAGACATTCATCTTTGTTACTCTTGTCCGAGTCGTGCTTTCGGGTCCACTCTAATAGCATCGTGACATTAACTGGCAAAAACGGCTTCCTTTTGGGATTCGTTGCCAGATAAAAGAGTAAATAAATATCTTCTTAGACTTCTGTTGGTATTTAAACATACTTTCGCAATGTGCAAACATTCTCACTCTTCCCGAGCCGCTAGAAATGAAATCGCTAATCTCTCCCCCAAATGATTGCACGATTTGTAACCGTGAGAGGTGACGACGACCATTTCCCGGGATCAATTAGGCTGATTGGCTTAGGCTGTGTCTCGGCCGGCCCAGGGGGTTGGCAGTTGCAGACGCGTTGTCCAATTAAGTGAGCACAAGTACTTGCCAATAATGGCTGAATAATGGGCCTTAAGGGGAGTGTGATTCATCTCCAATGTTGGGCACCAGGGGAGGCAGCCACTGAGTGTGTAAAAAACATAGATTTCTCTTTTCAGATTACAATCGATATCGCCCCCATGGCTTCGACAATGGCCTCTGACGGATTAGGCTGTAAAGATGATGGTATCCTGGGTTGATGCCAATAGTTATTTTCAGACCGGCTCCCCCCCTCGAGTGAGCGGTGTACAAATGTCAACATCTGCTCTTCACAAAAGGTGGATACAATTAGACTTGTGTTAGTCCTCGCAAATTATCGTTCTTAGCTTGCTGAGATTACCAGATGCAAGGGACTTAACATGTCCCTGAACATGACGTTGTGATTCAAGTATATAAGTAATATCTGATTAACGTGTGTAGAACAAGCACAGGGTTCTTACACATTTTGACAAATTGATTTCCATGACTTTTCCATTACTTTAAACCAAATTTCCATGATCAAACTGAAATCTTGGTATTACCATTAAAAATGTAGAACATTTTGCATATTAAGAGCGTACGCCGTCTTATATTTTGAGCGTCTTTTAAAAAAAAACATTCATTATTTCAAACTCTGCATAAATGAACATGTGATAACACATTTCCATGAATTTTATAATTTAAGTTTTTTCCAAAACTTTTCCAGGCCTGGAAATGACCATTTTAAAATGCCATGACTTTTCCAGGTTTTCCATGACCGTACGAACCCTGCAATCGCCGTGTTACCCAAATTAGAGAAGAAGAAAACAGATTGTTCCCATTATATCACACAGAAGGGGTAAACAGTATAAATATAATAACACCAGTAATGACGCCCACGGCGTTATGCGTGCAGTCCAAACTTGCCCAAAGTTACTTCCTGTGAAGTCACCGTTTTCAAAATCTTCTGCCACTTCCTGATCTGAGTGGAGAATAATGCCGAGCAGTTGAAAGGCTTTAATTTCTCCCGACATTGCCCCAGCGGCGATCTCCCTCCCCTTCCTATTCGTCTCTCCGCGTCTCTTTTGTCGGCGTCTCTCGTGCCCGGCGGGCGGGGGTTTCTTCACGTCGCGCGCGAGCATCCGTAATTGAAAGCGCCGGGCGTGGCGTCTTGACAAGTTGCGCGTTGTAATCTCTCCCTTGTCGAAAAAAATGCTCGTCGGAGCCGCCACCTGATCGCAGGCCCCGGAGTGGAAGACGCCGCCGCACAAAAGGCCCGTTTTGAACCAGAGCCAATGAGAACGCCCGCCATTCTCTCACGCGCTCTCTTTTTATCTCTCTTGTCTCCGGTCCTTGGTAACACGTCGTATAACGTACATTGTGTGATTTGTTGAAGATGTGTCATAATGAGGTGAGGAAGACGAGGGTGGCCTTCGCTGCGTCGGGCCTCTCCGACTTCTTCTCTTTTTTTTTTGTCCTTTTCTCTCTCTCTCTCCGTCCCTCTGTGTGCACCGCGACTGTTCTCGTCTCTTACCTCCCATTCTGCCACTCTATATCTCTCTCACTCTCTCTCTCTTTTCATCCTTCCTCTCCCAGGTGGCTGTCTCCGGCCAACCGTGCAACGCTGCACATCGGGGTCAGTAGCAAAACGGACGACATTAACAGGGGAATGCACACAGTCCCCCCCCCCCCCCCGCTGCAGACATTCCCTCACCGACACCGAAGCTGTCGATCACGGCGGCCCGGGGAAATGTGCGCTTCAGTACGGCAACACGCCGGGAATAATATAAAACCCTTCGCACTATCTCCTCCTCTCCTCTCCTTTTCCTCCCCTCCTCTCCAGACACTCCTTCGTCCTTGTTCATCCTCTTTTTTTTCCCAGAACACAGGTTAATCCCCCATTCGCAAGAGGGTACTTGTTTCTTATGCACCTCCTATAGCGGTTGCCGGCAGATAATTGTTTAGAAGACACATCGACGTTCGAGTTCAGATTTTAAAACTCGAGACACGGGGGGGTTGGAAGAGGCGAACCTCGCACATGTGCAGGCTGAATCTCAGATATGTTTAAACATCGGGTCTGCGTGAGTTTCCGCTGACCGTAATGCCATGCAGTTACCAGCGGGGCATTATGGGAGAAAAAGCAATTTGCTCCAGCGAGGCTCAATGGCCTCATGAATCAAGTCAATATGGACAAGGCGAGCGCAGTTAAGAGACCAGTGCATGCCGCCTGGAGATTTCACTTAATGCTGCTCTGTTACCAAAAAAATAAAAAGTGTCACGGCGTGAACTATACCTCAACCCACAGGTTAATATCCTTTTGTGCCGTCGCATTATCATCTGTCCCCCGTTTTATTTTATTTTTTCACGCACAACAGATTGCCGTGGACCCTTATTGAAGTCCCCGCACAGGTCAAGGAGCTAGTAAATAGAAAAAAAGACAATTTACATCCTTAGCGAACTTTGAATGAACATGTACCTGGGCTGAGACTGATGACGTTTCACGAGTCCACGAGGACACAAGTAGAGGAAAGGATGCACAAGTACGCATATTGAGAAACGTCTGTTGGCTTCTGGGGACCGGGAAGAGTTAAAAACACCTGCGGTAGCACGCCGTCAACCCCTTCCTGGTCGGTCGCTGTGCCACTCAAGCTGCTAATGATAATGACGGCAATCAAAACATTGGCGCTAATGCCGTTAATGGCGATGACGGCTCTAATGAGCACCGCTACCTGAGAGGCTGTTTGCTTAAGCTGTTTTCTCATCTCGCCCCCCCAGGGACCGGGGAGAGAGGGCCTGATATCCTGTCGCCGCGCTCCCCCGGTGGTCTCCTGGATGTCCTGGTAGTCTCTCGTCTACACCGGCTACCGGCTAATACACACGGCTAATTACAAACAGGGGAAATGAGGCAACGGCAACGGGGGCCTCGTGGGGGCCGGAGAGATGCCTCTTGACTGACTGCCTGCCTCTCTGCTCACAACCCCATCGCCCACCCTTCCACCCTGGAGGGTTGGAGGTTTTGCGGCACGTCTCTAAACGGTTTCAGGCCTTCTTGCCGTCGTGAGGTTCAGTTTGAATAGAATAGAAGAATAGAAATATACTTTATTAATCCCCAAGGGGAAATTTTTCGACACAGTAGCACAAATAAACTAAACACACAATAAAATATAAATATAAGAAAGAAAGAAACAGTGACTGCATAAAGTATACAAAACAAAATAAAATATAAACCTATGTGCAAATACAGCAGTGTAAAATAAAATAAAATTTAGACAGTAAATAAAATATAGACAGAAAGCGCACACAAGGCGAGCGAGTGGGAAGAAAATGGTTACGTCTTTTATTCTTTCTGGCAATTAAAAAAACGGCGAATTCAACGTGATCAACATGGCAGTGGAGAGGCAAAAGCAAAAGAAAAGAAAAAGGAAAGAGCCCTTAAGCTTGTCTATGTTGATAAAAGGCTATTTATACACTGTACGTTCGGTCTCCTAACAAAAGTGTGCTGGCGGAAAGAGGGTGATTACAATGTGCAGGGATTTACCTTTGTAATGCTTAATCCCATTCTTAATCTGCCTGTATTGATTGGCCATCACAAGCATTCATTTAGAAAACAGAGGATTGTGAGAGGAGGAAGGGGAGGGGGGTGTCCGCGTTCCCAAATGGCCGACGCTGGATCAAACTAAAGGCAGCCTCCACTGAGCAGACAGAAAATAGAAAATCCAGGGTAATGCTCTCCTCCTCTCATCTACGGTTTTCCACCAGCGCAAAGGGAGAGCGTAATCGCCCGAGCAAGACGGAGCTATAAGAGGAAAAGAGGGGAAAGGGTAGAAATGAGCCCTCCTGCCTCCATTTTGGCTCAGATATCTGGCAGTTGCCCTTTAAGAGCGAGAGTCTGCTGGGTCCAATTGGAGACGGAGGCTCAATCCCCTGTTTGGTCATTAAAAGTGGTTTGGAGGATGGCGTCCATCTGCTGCTCCCTCATTACCGCCGTGAGTGATGGCGGTAATGTTCCTAAATACGGTACCGACCAATTGTCATCGTGACCCCTTGACTTGGGGAAGTGGACGCCGGCCGGCTAACGATGCCGGCGGGCGGACAGAGGTGCGCCTCGGGTGTCCGACTTGGATTCGGTGCGGGTGAGCTTGCGCCGCCGCATCGTTAAACGTGGATGACTCACTCGTCTGGGCGCAGCTGGCGGCAGTTGTTGCTAGTCGCTATAAGATGACGCTAGTCGCCGCTAGAAAGCGCTAGTCGCCGTTAGATGTCATTAGACAACGCTAGTCGGCATTAGATGTCGCTGTTAGATGTCACTATAAGATGACGCTAGTCGCCGCTAGACAACGCTAGTCGCCGTTAGATGTCACTATAAGATGTTGCTAGTCGCTATAAGATGATGCTAGTCGCCACTAGACAACGCTAGTGGCCGTTAGATGTCACTAGACAACGCTAGATGTCACTATAACATGACGCTAGTCGCCACTAGACAACGCTAGTCGCCGTTAGATGTCACTAGACAACGCTAGATGTCACTAGTCGCTATAAGATGACGCTAGTTGCCGCTAGTCGCCTAGCCGAGGATTGGTCATCGCCGTCGAATGTCAATCAACTGCCCCCCCCACACACGCCCACGGACGCCACACAGCACTTGATTTCTTTCTTCGCCCGCCTGACAGATGGAAAACTCAAATGTGTGAAATGAGTTCCCGAGCGTTGCTAAAGAGCTCAGCTGCGACTCAGCAAACCGGCGCGTTCACGGAGGATAAGAGCCTTCTCCACGGCAGCCATTTTGATTTCACATCCACGGCGTCAAAGTTAAGGCTGCCGTCGTTTGTTTTTCTCCCACACGGAGCGGAGCGTCGTCCGAACTAGCCCCTCCCTCTTCTGCTCTCACTCCCATTAATTACCTGCTGACGGAGGCTCTGCATTCGGCTCGCCGCGACACCGACACAAACAGAGCGCCGGTGAGACTCACCCATGTTGGTTGGGCTTGTGAGGAATGTCTCACACACGCAACCAAACCCCTCTGCGTTGTTTGATTCAGACAAATAAGCCCACAAACGCTGCTGCTGACAAACAACTTCACATGCGAGCAGCTATGAATCTAAATATGCAAATAGATACAGTAAAGCCGAAAACAACCCCGGCAGGCGGCGTGTGTACGGGTATCGCTCATCACTCCGAGGTGTGAGGTACCTCGGCGTTGAGTGTATTTACCTGCGAGAGAGATGAGCTATACAGCACACTAAGGACTAATGAGCTCTCTGCAGCACAATCCCCTAAGCATATCGCACAACAATATATTCACACACACACACACACCGCTTTCGTCATTTCTTTCACAATTCCTTCTTGTGCGCCTCACTTCTTTTTTTTTCTTCTTCTTTTCTCCTCCCTATACTTCCGTTTTTTCCCTCCGCCTCCCCCGAGGCGTATCCCAGGGAGCCTCGCTGTGATCCGGCGGCTGTTTGTTTGGAGTGCAGTGGATAGGTCACACGGGTACCTTGGGGCTCAGAGAGACGGGGAGGCAGACCGAGGCATAGGAGGTGAAGGGAAGGAGGCGAAGGGAACGAGGAGATGACGCGAGTAGTGTGTGTTTATTTGGGGCGATACGAAGGCTGCTAGAATCCTCGAGCCACGGTGTTTACCACAATGTGAAAAAGGATGTGGCCAAGGTCATGGCGACCTACTGGATACCACTGCAAGAGAAATACAACTTTTATCATACTAGAAGACATAATGGACTCTATGTAGCAGCAGGCAACACGGCTTAAATAATCTAAAGTGATGTGGATAATCTCATTTTGTGACATTGCTATCAATATTCATGTAAACATCCATTCAGAAATTGTTCGCCGCTTGAAATAAACCACAAATTATTGTTTGTTTTGTGCTAATTAAGCCATTGAAAGAACCTGAATAACCTTTGGCGGGTACGTTTTTACCTGACAGGATTTTATGTTGTGAAAACACGACAACATTAGGGGCCAGTAAACAAGTTGTGTGAAAAAAAAGCTGGCTCCATTTTAAAAGCTTTCACAAAGCACTCAAAGCAGCGCACAACAACCCGAAGATGGACTGACAAACAGAGGAAGTTTAGTTTGACGCCGTGAAATCGTTACGTTGCTAAGGAGACCCCCAAAAACACGTCCGAACACAAATTATTCCAATTGTAGAATACGAAATACAAAAATGAGGACACTCTAATCCCATAAAAGGCGTCTTTGTTGTACGTGAAGCTGCTACACGGCGCTCTACTTCCCTGCGCCGGTAATTATCGCCGTCTGCCTGGATGACAGAGACGGTAATGCTTCATTACAAAGTGCAGGAAAGACTGAGGACAGCGAGGAGACGAGAACAGGCCAGGAGGAAAGTAGGGGTATCATTACTGGCCTATTCGTCTCAGAGAGAGAGAGAGAGAGAGAGAGAGACTTCAGAAACTAATCCAGTTCAGTCTCAAGGGACGCTTGAATTTTCGGAGAGAACCAATCGGCGAGCTCGAAACAAACCAAACCCGGTGTAAATGTAGCAGACTCTCCAATTCAATTCCATTATTCCACCTTTAATTACTCGCCCAATTTGGGGGCCGCGGCACGCCGTGATTAAATCGGACGCGATTTAATAACCCCGGCCCCACCCCCCCCTCGAAAAAAAAGGACCGCACCTTGAAGATGGAATAATTAAAGCGGTCCGCGAGATAAGATTCATATCGCAACCCTTTACTGACTCGCTTCCGTGCAAATTGGATGTGCCGGCAGAGCGGAGGGAGCCGGCGAGGGGAGGGAGGACCTGGCGGACGAGAAGCCGCGTCGAGAGGGGGGAAGAGGAGGCGAGTGAAAAAATGGAGAGCGCCGACGTTGGTTTTCACCAATCTGAGGCCTCAAAAACATCGATGTTGGACTTCGCGCTCATACGAGCTGATGTCTGCCGGAGAATACGGGTTAGCAGGGTTGTGTCCGCTACATGTGTCTCTCTCCCCCCCCCCCCCCCCCCCTCTCTCTAGGGAATGGCTATTTAAAGTAAGGGACGGACCAGTCTCCCTCAAGAAATGAAGAGAGAGAGAGAAGTGGGGCACCTCCACGGCCAACACACACACACACACACACACACACACACACACACACACACACACACACACACACACACACACACACACACACACACACACACACACACACACACACACACACACACACACACACACACACACCCCAAATGTGCACAAGCTGCATCTGCGGTTCTCATCTGGTTTCGCCTTCGCAAGGGGAGCTACTGTAACCGGACATGTTCTTCACCTCGTATATCACACCCGGAGGCCAAAGCACTCACACATGTCAGAGTTTATTTATACCATCGCTTCTGAATTTTTTAATTTTTTTATTTCCCCTCGTCTTGGATGAAGCCTTCTGTTCTTCTCGAATAAATTCTCGTTTAAAAACGTGAAGCTAGATGGACTCGGTTAGTTCCTCCAATCGGACTAAAGGTGAGTCTCCCACGTGACCTCACTCCAGAACACGAGAGGTATCAATCTCGATTTTATCCATGTGCAAATAAAAGCGTTGAGGGTCCGTTCCATCCCCTCGGACCATCGTGGCTCGTTGACTTTAATCCTGTTGGTGTAACGGTCAGTTGGGGGACCGGTGCCAGGTCACCGAGAGGCCTGTTCCACCCTCTTCAATCAAAATGTTTTTTACTAAAAACAGAGAATACTAAGATAGATATTCAACTACTATGTGTTATGCTTTAACTGTCTTGTGAGATATAAAACATACTTCAGTATTTAAAGGCTTAGATCATTATAACACCTCTAAAAACACGATTTCCTTCCACACCCTGACGTTAAAGGTAACTGGGGCAAGGAAGCTCTTTCTCTTTGTGTGTGTGTGTGTGTGTGTGTGTGTGTGTGTGTGTGTGTGCCCACCGACCTGTGAGCCCTCGTGGCCTCACCTACTGAGAGTGCCATGGCTCGTTAACCCGGGCGAGGATGATAGGGCCTGACACGTATTTACCGTCGCCGCGCAAACAGACACGGACACACACAAAATGGCCCACTTTGGCCCCCGGCGTCGCCTCCGGCCATTTTATGACTCTCACTCTTTGACTCTTTTCCTTCCATTACACCCCCCTCCCACCCTCACCCCTAACCCCCCCCCCCACTTTCATGTCTCCTTTTCATCCCTTCGGTGCCTCCATCCTGGTCTGAAACGATTAGTGTCATACCTGGCTCCGTGTGTGTGTGCTGTTCAGTACCTAATAGCTGTTGTATAAAGACACTGATCTCACCCTGCGAGGTAGCTTTAGTTTTTAGGAAGAAAGTACGAGTCAAAAACAAAAATATGAAATAATTCTGCGGGAAGAGACGCAAGGCTCGTTTTTTTTTGTTTTTTTTCTCCGATCTGCCTGCGTGTCAAGGGTGTGAGTGTATCCGCTCGACAAGTTCTCTCAACACTTGCGGAGACTCGGCAGAGTCATTGGTGTTTGAAAGCTAGTTAAATAAAATGTTTATTTTTATATATTTTTTTTGCATGTTTTTAAACACTCAACAATGTTGGTTGACAGCCCAATTAAAGAATCAGGAAACCAAATATTCCTCCATCAGGTCCGTGTTCTGAATATGTGAAGCTAATAGCGCTTGAGCGGCGTGTTAGACTAATGTCTGGAGAGAGAGAGAGAGAGAGAGAGTCACAGCATGCCACCCTGGGCTCAAGCAAATCAGTGCTGCCGAGGTCAGCACATTTGAAGTTAAAGTCAGCCTTAAATGGGTCTTCAGAACCGCCTCAAATAAAGCCGACAGACAGCGCTGACCTTTACAAACTACCGTCTGTGGCAAGGATAGAGAGAGGGAGGGAGGAAGACAGAATGAAAGAGAGAGAGAGAAGGCGGGCACACCTCTGCCATCGCTCCAAACTCCTTCTAATTTAAACTTTTCGGCTCTTTTTGTTGTTGTTGTTGTCGCGTTAAACTCCAGAAAAGTGGAGTCGCTTCTGTTTTGATTGGTCTCTTTCGCCCCCCCCACACACACAAAACCTCCACCCCCGCCCCAATCACCGCCACACTTTTGATCCGTGTGTGTTCAGATTTGCGGCAGTGGAAAGTGAGGCTGTTATTTGGAGCTTGCGTTTTTATTGATTTTCTTTATATATATTTTTTTCTTTTCACGCCCGCACGGCGCAATTAAATTTAATGACAACGGGAGCCCGTTTACATTGTTCGAAGCCACATAGTTACGTGAGGGGGCCCGGATGTCACGTTTCTCCACGTGTTGCGTAACATACTGAAAAAAATCCTCCGAGTCACGTAGTCGGGGGAATCGGCGAGTTTGAGTCGTATCGTCGCCGAACGTTAGCGATTCGGCCAAAACCGCGATGCTTTGCCAGAAACAATCCTTTTAGTGTGACTCGCATGAGGCTCGCCGGGTCCCCTATAAATCTCACCCGGGGGTGTGTGTGTGCGCGTGAGTTATATTTGTTTATGCGTGACAGGTCTTGGCTGGGAAATGTGTGTCAAGTGAACAGGTGGGGCCGGTCATCAATGAAGACGATTAAACACCTCGGAGGCATTCGGCCAACCCCCCTCCCTCCCCCTCTCTGTGCCTTTGACAGTTGATCATTCAGTGGGTGTAAAGGGGTCATGGCCCGACAGAGAAGGGCATCATCACCTGTGATGACCATCGCTGGACACGGACAGTCAACAACAAGTTGGCAGCTGAAAACAAACCACTGACGTCAGAGAGAGAGAGAGAACTTTTCAAAGGCACACACACACACACACACACACACACACATATGCCTGGGGTTTAGTTCCAGCCGACCGCACTACTCCTCAAACGTGTTAATGCTGAATCGGCCCTTTTTTTTTTTTAGAGGGAGGGCGCCGCAGGTACACTGTGCCGCTCGCCCGGCGGCACACTGCTTACTCATCCGAACTCGACTCCCCCCCCCCCCCCCCCCCCCTCGCGTGTACGCCGAGACACGGAGACGCGCACCGCGGCCCGGCCTCCGCTCGAGGTCAGAGGGGCTCTCGGGTTCTCACCGGCATCGTCTCCAAAACGCGAGATAATTACACCGAGTCCACGGGTATTAACGGAGCCCCTCTAATTTGCCGGAGTATTCTAGAAGGACACAAAAAAATACTTCTGTCACTTGCACATCCTCAAAGGAGGGCTTATAGTCCCAAACTGGAGTGTGGGGGGGGGGGGAGAGAAAGAAGAAGAGAGAGAAAGAAATAGGGATGGACTGTCAGCCCGGCTAATTATCCCCCGTTGAAAAGAGCAAGCTTCATTTCCCGGACGAGAGGGAATCATTTGCGGCGACCTCGTCCCGCCCGACTTTCTGAAAGAGAAATATTGCATTCATAACGTCTCCCCCCCCCCCCTCCATTCTCTCTCTCTCTCTAACTCTCTCCAGCTCGGCTCTCGTTTTGACGGCTAATTCCGGGGTTTTCCATATCAGAGGCCTGAGCTCAATTCTAATGGATATTAGCGTCTTACGAGGGGGTCTTCGCGGCGGGATAAGACGTGTAAGTTCTCGGTCTGACTGATAGCTTCCCCACACACACACACACACACACACAGTTAGCTTCTGCGCCTTGTAACTGCTCCCCAAGAGGTGCAGGCTCCGCCCCCTCCTCCTCCTCTCCAGTGCAACGCGGCCCCGGTCGAAGCCGAGGGGAACCGACACGATCGATGCTAACGCGATTAGGGACACGCTAGCGCTCACCGGGGCCGGTATCAGGCCCTCGCTATTCCCATCACTGAGGCGCTCGCGTGAACCCGGGGAGCAGACGTCCGTGTGTGTGTGTCTGTGTGTGTGTGTGTGTGTCTGTGTGTGTGTGTGTGTAGGTCAACGCCGAGCTGCCCGTGCACCGTAATCCGTTTTACGACTGTAAACACGGAGGAGGGGGAAGGCGTTTACTGTCAGGCGGCGCTCGCCACAGCCAGTATATCATCTCCCTGTCAGCGATGCGCCGCCCGCCGCCGTCCTCACAGTCGTCTTCTGCTTCCTAATCCTCTGTAATTACAAGTCTTTCTTTCCCACAAAGCTCGTATAATGCCTCTTTTCACTTGGATTTCGTGTCCCGACAAACATTTGTTCGTCTTTTTTTGTTGTTCTCCTCGAACGGACACCACTCGGCGAACAATCGGCGTAACGAGAAGAACGGCAGGCAATTGCGTCTTTGTGATTTTAAAGCGGAAATAAGAAAACTTTACAAAATTGGAGAGCTTCAGTTCGGAAAGTAAACACCTCAATTCCCTCTTTAATCTGCTTTTTTAGATTTTTTTTTTTGAAATCCCATTCTTTCAAAAAAGCTAAAGCAGTGGGATTTCTTCCGTAACAAAAGAAAGAAAAGTAAAACGACAAAGACGACCGATGCCGAGATGTTAAAAATAGCCGCCGTGTTGTTCTGTGCTAATCGACTGGCCTCATGTGAGGTGAATAGGGGCGTGGCCTGGCAGCCGGGGCTAGAGGCTCCTTTAAGAAGGGCTGACATCCACACTGAGGGCCCTGAGACTTCAGACTTATTTATTCAGTGGAGCACCTTAGGTGTGTGTGCAAAGGGACAAAGAGTGTGTTTGCTATACCTCTCTCTCTCTGTTCTGCACACACACACACACACACACACGCCCTTTCCCATTATGCTAACAGCTCTTCTCACACTCCACCTTGCTCCCGGACCGTATAGCTTCTATTATTAGGAGGGCTGTCCGGCTGCCGGTACTCCTTTTTGATTGTCATTGGCCGTGGCGGTCGGCGGCGGCGGTGGCGAGCAGGTGCCTTCGCCTGCGGAACCCCCCCCCCCCCCCCCCCCCTCTCTCTCTCACACAGGTGAAAATGCAATTAAGTAGCACACAAAACATTTGGATCGAGTGTGTCTCTTTGCAGGAGTAGAAGAAGATACATCATTAATGCCTTTTTTTTCTTTTCTCCCTTTTCTTTCCCGCGCCGCTTTTCGTCTATTCGGCGAGGAGCGAGGCGGCGGCGGGTCGGGGTGGCGGTACGGCCGCGGAGCGTCTGACCTCCAGCCGCCATAAGGTCGTCCCGGTCGATGTCTCTCCTCGGATTGTCTGTCGGGCCGCATCGGAGTAACATAAGCGGCGAGGAAAAACAAAAAAAATGCGGCGCCTCTGCATCGCAACACCGGAGAAGAAAACGTAGCCGAGGATGAGGATAGACGGGCCGGTTTTAAAGCCCAGACGATGAGAGCTATAACAGATTTTGGGATTCTTCTCCCCTAGCGATGGGACGCTGGATGGAATTCCATCACCAGAAAGAGCTCGATAAACAGAATAATAACGAACAAAATAATAACTTCCTGTACTTGTTTTTTTTACCTTGAGTTCATTTATTGCTATTACATTCTTCTTTTTTTATGTATTAATCGGTTTTATTTGTTTTTACTATCTGTGTGGCACTCTTTGAAGGAAGAAAGAATTATCATTATTATTATTATACTGATTGTGAGAGGCACTAAACCGAGGCCGTCTTCTAGAAGAGACCCACACATTGTGTTATTGGTAAAGAGCACATTTGCATCTACTAGTGTGTCTGATTTACCCTGCTGTTACACACCCATGACTAACACGCAACACACACACACACACACTTATACACTCGAAACCCACATGAATTAATAACTCTGAACTTTGCTACACCGCTGAACATGTCAACGACGTAACGCCGTCACAGTCATTAATCTATTATTAGCTACAGTAGCGGCTGTCTCCTCCCCTCCTTCCCTCCTTTCCTCTCCCCTCGCCGCCACAGCGGCGTCATCATAGCCGACTGGCTCCTAATTGGATGCAGAGGGGGCCGCGTTTCCTCGCGTCGCACGCTGCGGCCAAGTGGCGACAATTCCATATATTCAATTAAATGGGCCCAAAAAAAAGAGGGGAGCGGGGAGAAAATACGTGTCTCGGGGAGATGGCGAGAGGATAACTCCGTGAATCGGATTGAGGCTTTTGGATAAACGGAAAAGAAGGACCCTCTCTCTGTGCCTCAAACAGTTGACATCTACTATTTTTCTTTCATCCTTTCTGCTCACATCGGGTAAAAAGAGGGAAAGAGTACACACACACACACACACACACACACACACAGGAGGAATGTGAAAGTGATGCAGCTGTGAAAACATGGCTTCTCCGTAATACGGTGTAATTTTTTCTTCGTCTTTTCTTTTCTCCAGCTCCCTGTCTGTCAGTGTGAGTAAAGAGAGGCCTGTCCACTGGACTTTTTTTTTTTTTGCATTCTCCACATGCATAAACAAACACACACACGCGCATCACGCTCCAAAAATCCAAATGCCGGTGTCACCGAACGCTCCGGGAACATTTGCCTGATTTGAGGCAAACTCGTCGTGGATTATTATTCCTGCTGCGGGGAGGGAACGCGTTCATCTGTGGCCTCGTTTTCACAACGACGCCAACGAGTCGCATCCTGCGAGCGAAGAGGGGGGAACGCACATACTTTTTGGCCTATATTTCCGTAAACGTATCTACTAACTAACTTCCTGTTTTGAAGAAGAAGAAAAAAACAGCACTTCCAGATTGGTGCGTCTCTCTGAATTAGTTTCACAAACAACTTTTAGAAATTGATTTCTCTCGTGTTTTTTTTTCATCTCAAGCGGCTTAAGAGAATAAGGCTTCGTTTAGCGCATGTGTGTGTGTGTGTGTGTGTGTGTGTGAAGTGTGTCAGACGATGCATTTCATCAGGGAAAGTAGTCTCTGGATCTTAACTGTGCTTTCTTTTTTCTCATTATGTTTTGCCCTATTCACATAATCAGCACTTCAGATTAAAATGAATCAATCTGCTGCACTGCGCGCGAGGACGCGCACACACACACACACACACACACACGCACGATGAATCACACGGAAAAAAAAGGGACGCGTCTTCTCGGGTTGCATAACACGGTGTACAGAACGCTCTCCCTCTTCCTCTCCGCCATCATCACCTTTTTGCCGGAGGATAAACTCTTCAGCTCGCCGGCTTCCCATCAAAGCCCCCCCGACCACAAAAAGGAGCTCGCTCTCTTTATTCTCGCAGTCTCTCAACAGAAATCTGTTTATGCACTGTATACACTCTCATCCCCCCCCCCGACCCCCCACCGCCAGCCTGTAGCCGTCTCTCTCCCCCCCCCCCCATCCTCCTCCTCTGGTGCTTCGGAAACAAATTGCTTTGTCCTCTGAGTTCATCCAAAGAACACGGGCGTTGACGGCCGGGGTCTTTTTAAGAGGAGAGGGGAGATTAGGGCGTGTATGCATTGAGGTAGATTAAGACTTTGGCGCTTATGAAAGGTCCCGACAGGAGCCTTTTTGGAATTGGGCGGCGAGTCTTAAGCCCAGATAAGACCTCAATGAAATCAACAAAAGCTTGGGTAGTAATAATAATAATAATAATAACACCAAGGAGGGAGGGAGAAAAGAGTAAACAATGACTAAAATGTCTGGTAAGTGTAATTTTTCACACGGAAACCATCTGTTCCTGCTGCTTCTAATCTGCGGTATGCTTTTGAGTCAGATTAAAACTCCCCATGAGCTGTTCAGCAAGGGTAGCCCCTATTTCTTTGTTATTTATAATAAAGATGAGTGATTTGAATTGTGATTTGTGGAGTTCTGGGACAAGGTTAAAAGTGCATGTTTGGTTGTGTGTGTGTGTGTGTGTGTGTGTGTGTCCTTGCGCCGTCTGCAATCGCTCAGGGATTAAATTGATTTATGCTGCCCTGACTTCAGATTCACAATGTGTGGGGTGATGGACCCATCCTTCATCTCTCTCGCTCTTTTATTCTGTTTCACTGTCAGTGAAAATCATTCTCACGGAGTCGTTCCCCTTAAGTTTACATTCTACTAAATTCTTACAACGTTGAGTATCGAGCTAACTGTTGGTTTTTAGTTCTTTGAAGAGGTATTAAAATGATTTACTATCACACTCCTATGAACTACCTCTCGGACTACCAACGGACGGTTCAAGATAAATAAAAAATGGATTCAGTCAAAATTGATGCCGCAAAACAAGAAGAATTTCATCTGCTTTTCTTTTCAAAACCTGGCGCCTCCATTTCCCAAAATGCAATGCAACCACCAACAGTTATTTGCTATGCTAGTCGCTCACGAGAAGCCGTGGCGACAATAGATGCTTTTTCGTGAAGTGCCTTAAACGTGCATTCTTCCGAACGACCACCAGGGGGCGACTCTTCTGGAAGTCCATAATGAAATGACTCCACTCCTCACTTGATTTATTTCTTTGGCAAACATCACCGCTTTTTTAAAAGGTGTCTAGTCTGGGTGTTTTCTGTTAACACAACAGTGTCCACGTCCAATTCTAACACGCAGGAGGATTTTTAATTGGATAAAAGTAGTTGAATGTGACAAACACACTTGTGTGTGTTACAGTCCTGCTAAGAGACAACTACCCAACGAGTAGTTTGAGAAGGAGTTCCTCACAACCTCTCTACTGGATAATGACTGCAACTTGTTTTCCGGCGCAGTGTGTGTGTGAACCCAATCTGTCACTTCCAGAAGATTCTCAAAATCCAAAGCATACATTGTGTGTGGGAGGCGGGCTAAACAGCGCTCCTCCGCATCCCACAAGCGCCGAAGAATACGGTAAACAGCCCGGTGCGACCGGAAAAAAACACACTGTAAACGGTCCAAACCACACGGCTTATATATTTCTTCCTCGTACGTCACGTGACGTTTTCACTTACACCTAAAGCACAAAGGAGTCCTTTTTTTTTTTTTTATGTATACGAGCTCTTGATTTGTCAGAGGTAAGCCTCTCCTCCGCTGCATCCTTCCAACAATTAAACAAATCTGTCTCCCTCGCAGCGAGTTGCGGGCGATACAATGTTTGCAGAGGCTGCCAAGAGCTGATTTCAGGGCATTCGCTCAAAGAGATGGAGAGAGAGAGAGATTCTCGAGTGTTTAAATCGGGGGTCTCTCACACATATGTATTTATGTGTGTGTGTGTGTGTTGTCAGCGGGACTTGCAGGCACATCATCTGGATTAGGACGCTGTGTTTTGTCAGGCCATCGGTGGCGGGGGAGGGGGGGGCGTCTTTTGTCATCATGTCAGTCTCTTTCGTGCTTCCTTTCTCTCTCTCTCTCTCTCTCTCTCTCTCTCACGCTTGATAAAAAAAAAAGTTGAAAGGTCGCTCGTTGCCAAGACGATGTGTGGAGAGGAAGAAAAAAAAAAGAAGGAAAGAAAATGTCACAAAAAGAAAGCAAGATAACTCGAGGAAGTTGGACGACTTGAACAGGGGGGGTGGGGGGGGTCCGACTTTGTATCCCCTCCGGTCGTTTGTTCATTCGTTAGCTTCGCCTCCATTTAAACGTAATCGCGTGAGCCCGGGGGGGGGGGGGGGGGGGGGGGGGGGCGCCGGTCACATCACCTCTGCTAAAGTGGTCGCCCGAGGGTGACTGTTGGCTACAAGACAAGATAAATGCTGTTGTTTTAGCCCTCCAGGCAGCCATTAGTCTGCGGGCGGGACCGCAAAAACAAAAGGACAGGAAACCGACAAAGAGTCGCACGCCTCGCCGCAATCGCCCCGACAACAGGTGTGGCGCGATTGCATCTCTTCAAAGGGTTAATCTCTTTTTTGCAAAAGCTCCCCAGGGGGAAGACAAACGACCCACCTGGTTGTCCCTCATCGTAACAGCCATTGTTTGATTTTTTTCTCGGTGTCGCGTTACTGCTCACTGATTGTGTCCGCTGACGTGTTTTAGCTCCCGGGTGTGCGTTTGTTTTTATAACAGAGGCTTTTTTTTTCTGAAACTGCCACTTCAGGTGTTCCTCGTCACCTCGCGCGGGGGGGGGGGGGGGGGGGCATAATTGAGACGGGAGCTTTTGAGATTGGGGCCTTTTCATGGGTTTGAAAAGACGTGAATGGCGCGCACAAAAGGGACGGGGAGGGTTACTTTCTGCTCCTTGTTTTGTAACCTTGAGGTAAAGGGAAGAAGACGAAAATGAAGACGAAGAAGAAAAGGAAGAAAAAAAATCACACACCTGAGGGTGTGTGTGTGTGTGTGTGTGTGTGCTTCGCGACCAGGTGCTCCGAAACGACAAAACAACACAGGGCGGGGAACGCCGAGGCCGATAAGGGGGGAAAACAGACTCGGGTGGAAAATGTGTGCATAATAATGCATATTCATCCCGGTGTGTGTGTGTGTGTGTGGGGGGGTTCAGAGGGGCTGTTTGATTCCCGGGCAACGCTTTTCCCGCCATACTGCTGACGACATTTGATTTCAACTCGGAATCCTCGCATTCCGAGATAAGAGAAAAGGAGGGGACGGAGGGGAAGAAAGACGAGTGGGCGGGAAGCGATAAAGTATTTATGAATAAGGAATAGAGAGAAAACGGACTAGGGGGGATTTTATTTTTTTCTTCTTCAAAATACCGTTTTTTTTCTGTATTTTATGTTGCTGCTATATGTATATAAATACACACAAAGCTCAAAAGGGGGATCAACAATGCAGCTTCACAGAGGGGGGGGGGGGGGGGGGGCACGGTCTCACGTCGGTCCTGAACTGGAGGCCTTCGTCAAAGCGCGGACGCCACTAATGCTGACCATTATGAGCATTTCTTGCCTCGCAGTTGCCAGGGAAACGGGCTTCGATGGACTAAATTGACGAGCCTTTATGAGAAGTCTCTCTTGCAGACGGAGCCGTACCCTATGTCCTCTTATTACCGGGGAGAGGATTTTTTTTCAGGGTAAGAAATAGTACTCTTTTGGTTTTATTCCCCTCACCATGAAATAGAAAAATAAATACCCCCACATCTACTTCGCGAGGGGATTTTTTTTTTCTCTCCCTTCCCACTAATGCATATATGACCCTGAGTAATTGTGTCCATGAGCCTTGAAATAAAAAAGAAAAAAAAAGAAGAAAACCGCCAAAAGGAAATAAAGAGACAAAATAATGAAATTCCTCAGCTAGAGGAACTCAGGAGGATATTGTCCCTCTAGGTGGATTGTGTGCAAGCATGCAGACAGCTGTATAAGGAGCTGTGTGTGTGTGTGTGTGTGTGTGTGTGGCTCTCTGCTTGGAGAGGTATGTGCGGCGGATGATATGAAACCCGTGTCGGGGGTCAGAGGTCGCGGCGCGTGCCACCCCCGAACACAGCTCTGCCCGAGGGCGGCCGCCTTCTATGGACTGCGTGAGCTTTTCATTGTAATCCCTCCCTCCCCTCCACCTCCACCCTTTCCTCCGTATGAGACGCATTAGTCCCGAGAGAGAGAGAGAGAGAGAGAGAGAGCCCCCCTCCATTCCACCGTTGCACGCTTTCATCTATTTTTATAAGGCGAGGCAGCGGACGTGTGTGTGTGTGTGGGGGGGGCGGGGACTAAGAGGATGATGGGGAGTAAAAATAAGTTCTGGTGGGCTGCGGACCGGTGGTGTTGTTGCACCGCTGAGAGTATGATGCACGCTCTGGATCAGAACACACCTGCTAAAGGCATGCGCACACACACACACACATAGACAACAGGCTATATTATACATGCATGCTGGAACACACTCAGCGCTCGGTATTGATCCACACCAACTTCCCGTAAAGCGCTTCAACCCACAACACTACGCACAAGCAGCTTAGGAACACTTTATTCCCGATTTAAAACAAAAAAAAGAGCTCTGTATGAATGTTTATGACATGAACATATCAGTGTGTGAGTCCTTTATGACGCATCTATAACCTGATGCATTAAGAGGTTCTGAATCATTGATGAGCAAAGTGTATCGTGTATCGCTAGAAGGACGAAGTACAACCGCACCTCGTGAACTTGCCCTTTTAAATAAATACAAAAGTTGATATTTCTTATATGTTTTACAGTGAAAAACAGCCTGGGGTCAAATTGTACAGGACATTGAAAACATATCATTATCTGAATTTTATGTTTACCCAGTTGTCCCCAATAAATTAGGAAAAGTCATGAAATATGAATAAAAAAATAATTATGTCAATCATTTTTTTTGAGACGTTAAACATTAAATGGGGTCAAATTGACCCCAAAGGTCACAGGAGGGTTAATCCGGGCCATGTTTATCCGAACGCTCCACTTGAGTCATCGCCCTCATCACCGTGCAAGCCCGAGGGAGTGGGCGGCGACCTTGACCCGGGAAGAGGAACACGGTGTGTGTCTTTGAGCCTCCTGGAAGCCTCATACACCCCCCCCCCCCCCCCCCCCCTCGCAGCATCATCAGCTCTCCGCGTAGCGCCCGCGGCAGAGGAAAAGCGCGCATTTGTTGTCCCGTGTTTTGACAGCTCGGCGGCGTTCAGCGAGTCGTCAGAGCGCCCTCCATTAAAGACAAACGCGATGTCAAGTTTCCTAAACGATACGACCTAATTGGTATCAATTAGCGGGAGCAGCCGACGCCGCCGCTGGCAGAGCGAGGAGCGTTCCCAGAAGGAACGCCAGTTCCCGGCCGCGATGGAAGACGTGACACACGGCGAGCCGTCATGGAAACAGTCAAACAAAATAAAATGTTACATTGCTTCTTTTTTTTTTTACAAGATTCGCAACATGTGTTGGGGAAAAAAGTAGTGGGTGGCGATTTAAAAACAAAAACAAAAAAGGAAGCATTACGTTGAAGTATCGGATTGTCCGAGGGTTGAGCAACTGGTGGGAACATGTGCGGGTCAGAGCCTGCACGAGCGAGGACGGACAGAATGTTCCGGATTTGCAATTCCTATCTAAAAAGGTCAAGATGAGTGTCCTTGCTTGTATTCAAAGTCTCCACACACACACACACACACACACGGGGATATCTCTGCCCAGGTTTGGCAAACAATCTCTAAATGTGTGTGTGTGTGTGTGTGTGTGGTGTGGAGGCGGGTTGCATCTGGTTCCAGTCGGTTCTGTTGGGTTTGGCAGAACATCGTCACCGCTTTTTTTTTTTTTTTTCTCTCTCCTTCGTGTTTTCTCAGAAATCACATAAAATGCGTCGCATCCTGTGATCGCAGCGGCATTCCTTGTGTGCAAAATTAAATTGCCGGCTAGAGAATGTGTTAAGCAGGAAAAAAGAAGAAAAAAGTGTTCCAGCAGTTATTATGCATGGATTTGTGTCTGCGCCTTAACTGTGAGATATGACTTGGGGGGGGGGGGGGGGGGGGGGGGAGAGACGGTGTTTGCACATAAAGTATAGTATGTTTGGCGAATGCATGAATGAATGCATGAGCGGCCGCGACCGGCGGAATGTGTGAACACCTGAATGTGTTTTTCAGAATTGTTTGTTTGCGTTTTTTTTGTTGTTTTTCTAACAAATTCTCAAGTGAGAAGAAATAAAAAAAAGAATGCCTTCATTCTTTCCCCTGCTCTCTCTCTCTCTCTCTCGGCCACGCTGCCGGTGTGAAGCTGCTACGCGGCGACATATGTGCATACATATTTACGGCGGTCCCTTTGCAGTGGTCTTTTTCTTCTTCATCTTATTTTTTTTCTTCTTCTTCTTCTTCTCTGGATGCTCGGCCCACGCTCAAGGATCAGAAAGTCTACCAAATAAAATAAATAAATAAACTCTCTCTCTCTCTTTCATTGGCAAGACTTGCCATGCTCGTTCCCTCCCTCCCGGCGCCGGGGGGGTGGGACGCCACACTGGGAAGGACACGGCTCCCACTGCGTCCCAGCGCGGCACACCTGATGTTCTTTCGGCACCACCTGTTTACCTCGTATCATAATCATGCTCCGAATCCTAACTGCTTATTTGGGGAGAGAGAGAGAGAGAGAGAGAGGGCAGTTCGGAGGGGGGAGAGTAGGGGGCAAGCGGAAGACAGAGTGCATGGGAGGAAGGTGGGGGGGGGAGGCTTTGGCTGAGTGCCTCTGGAGGTGTTTAATTGTCTTCATGGAGGAACGCCCCACCGAACGTTACACCTGACACACACACCGCCTCGCCAAGGAGGGATGGTATCGTGAGAATGGTGTGTGTGTGTGTGTGTGTGTGGCTGGGGGGGGGATGTGTATATATAATAAAAGAACAAGGTGCATTCCAAATTAACAGCTGTCAGAGAAAGTGTTTTTTTTACTCCCGAACATAACGGTTTGGAGACGAGCCAAATTGCCAGCCGCCGCCTCGTTGCGGCTAAAAAAAGACGAGAGGACGGTCGTGTTCTGGGAATGTCGTGTTAACCTCATCTCCGCTCTTCTGACGTATCAAGCGAACAAAATGACGACATCGGCTTCCCGAGAAAAAGCTCTCGCTCTGGGCTCACAGTCGACACGAAGTCCCTATTCTCTCTCACGCGTTCGCCCGACTCCCGGTGTTCTATCATTTCATGATACTTGTCGAGAACTGATACCTTGTGGTATTGCGCATGCGCCGAGTCGATTTTCCGATAATTTTTTTGACACGCCCATAATGTTTTGCCACCCTGTCGATGCACGTCTGATAACGGGGAGAATTGTGATCCTCAAAATTCTGATTATTTCCCTAGTTAAAAGTACATTCAGCATGTATATTGTACAGGTAGTAATAATATGTAGTAATGACATGTAGATTAATGAGTGATAAGCAGTTGCTATTTCTTTTGTGTCAACAAATTATTGTAAACATGAGTTTGTTCACATTATCATAATAAAGCACTGGTTTATTATTAGGGTATTTAGTGTTGAAGATAAACACTTTAACAGTGAAAGGTGAAACATTGAACTTTGAAAGAAAAGCATATTGTAATAGTACAATAACATCCTATCAGATAGGGTAGCATGAATCGATACACACCTATCAGTTTATGCAGCGGGTAGCAAATTTTGACAAGGCAGCAAAAAATGACAGAACACCGGTACACGAAACAACGCTGCGACAAAGCCGTTCTCCGACAACCGGGACCTACACAACACGGTGCTTGTTTATTCGTGTCCGTCTCTCTCGAAGCAGCTTCACGTCGCAGAGAGGGTAATATTTGGGCGGTAAAGAACAATATATTTGCAATTTGCGCCTCAATTGTCAAAAAAAACCTGTTTGATACATTCAAGTTGAGTGATTCCCAAAAACTTTTCTTTTGGCTTGTGTTCAGAGATCGAAAAAGGTTAGAAGATCGAAAAAAGAAAAGAAAAAAGTTGTTGAAGAAATATGATTCCATCATCTCGACATGTATCTGGTGTGAGCGTGTTATGAACTTTATATATATATATATATACAGCCGCGATGAGAAGCGCTCGCTGTGAGGCCTGCGCTCCATCCAGATCAACCTGGACATTGTTTCTGGAAAGTAGAATTTGCTGAATTCAATTTAATTCACACATTTCTTCTATCTTTACGACACCAACAGCGACTCATTTTTTTTTTTAATGATCTTTTCTCCGGGAACATGAAGTGAACCGATTCCTCGCGGCCTCTCTCAGCGTCATGTGAAGAGGCTTTTTTCTTTTCTTCCTTTCTTCGGGCTTAACTCGGTCCGGGGCGGCGTGCTGCGGGAGCGAGGCGGCGCTGGGCGGACTCTTCTCTCTCCGCATGTGGCCCGTGTGGAGAGAAGAGGAGGAAGAGGAGGAAGACGAGGCCGTGGATGTGACTCTGGGGTGTTATTTGAATACCTGCCTGCTCCGGCTGAGCAGTGATCAATCATCTCTCTGTCAAGCGGCGCTCCCCGCTGGCAAACTTCTTCTCCTCGCACGTGACCCCCCCCCCCCCCCCTCCATCTCCTCCTTTTCTCTCTCCCTCTTCCCTTCTGTTTCTCAATCTCTATCCTCTCGATTGTTTTTGTGTTTTGCTTTTTTTGTCTTCCTCCCTCTTGTTAGGTATTCTGAAACTGGAGACTTCTCAGATGGTGGAGAACAGGCTTCCGGACGCTCGTGAATTAAGTTATCAACATTTAATGGCAAGAAGTGTAAAACAAACAATCGAAGCTCACGGTATTTTCACAATAAAATTCCTGTCTTATTTTCAGTATTAGTCACCTTCACAATAAAAGTCCCTTGTTATTGTAAGTCACGTCACGGATTTCAACCGGCTTCGTCGATCTATAACACTAACATTCAGTCACTCTCATGAACATACATTCATTCTTGCCATTTACATTTGCATAGCATAAACATTACCCCTATATTACCCCTATTCTTCATAATACATTAATAACAATATCAATATTCTACCTACTATTTTCTATGATAATATCTTTCTATATGTATTAATAAAACATAAGACCTCTGCAGATGTTATCAAAATAAACTATTACCACCTAACACTCTCCAACCTCCCATCCTTCGATCCGTCTCCAACGTGTTACTTGTTTGCTCCGCGTTGCCAACGCTTTCCCTAGCTGAATTTTTTTTTTCTCGCGGCACCTCGCCAGGTCCTCTTGTTCTTCCTCGCTCCCGCGATGTCGGCTCGCCCGAGGATATCCACGGAAATAAAAAATAAGGGCCGTGGAGTTTCCGGGACAGATGGAAATGAATGAGAGACGCGCGGCGGAGGACCGCGGGCGCTCGGGTAGCACACGCCCTGCCGCAGAGGGCACCTGACTGTAACTGTCACTCATTAATATTTCTCTAATTTCCGGAATTTGTATTTACTAATTAATGTTGGAGTGTTTTTTTTAACGGGGCGCAACACATGGAGAGCGACCCTGGGGTGGGCCGTCGGGGGGGGGGAAGGACTTGTGCGTAACGTGCCGACGGATAGCGCAAACGCCTGCCGCTGGGTACTGATGGGCAAGCACACACACACACACATGCACACACACACACACATGCTCCCGTCCCCCCAAGTTGGGGGAAATCAGACCAAAGACCAGCGCTGCTGCCGCTGCGCTCTTGAAATATGAATGGTTTTAATTAAACAAATTTGCTTTGCCATCTGGCCCTACAATTGGGCTTGCCTAATGAACAGAGTAACACACACACGTGTGTGCACACACACACACACACACACACACACACACACACACACACACACACACACACACACACACACACATGCACATTATTAACCAGGCTAAGTAGCATTCCAGCGGGCAAAGCTTTAGAAATAGACAGAAACAACAACAATGAAGTGATCTAGTGAGGTGCTTCACAGAGCTGGGAAATTATGCACAGCTGAATGAGGTGTGTGTGGGGGGGGCAAGTGTGTGTGTGTATATGGCTTAAGTGTATTTGTTTTTGTACGTGCCAGAGCATGCGTGTTGATTTCTCTGTGTAGAAGACATCATTTCAGTGTGTTAGCACGGGCTCAGACGGTGTGTGAACACACCACCTACCTCACTGACGGCTGCAGAGACGTGCCACTTGTCTGTCCTACTCTATGGGGCCCGCTAGCCAACACTAAATGATGATGTTTGTAATCCAACGGTGGGAGCCCGATATTTCTCAGCGGGAGAGGCAGGAGAGAGATGGAGCCTGGTGTGTGTGTGTGTGTGTGTGTTGGGTGGTGGTTGTCTGGCAGCCAAACTACAGGAACGTGGGAGGCATGCTAACGTTAGCAGCCAGCATAGGCGCGCTATTACTCTCTCAGAGGCTACAATAAATTTGCACTATTCATCCGTCTTACCAGCCGGCGTAAATGAAATTCGGCGTCGGCCTCGGCGAGATGCACTCAGCGATGTAGCGGTGAGTAAAAAGTCGGGTAAACTAATATTTATAACCTCTCGGGTGAGCATCGCACAAATAAAACACGGAGAAAGCCGCACATACGTTGTAACAGTTTAGCTTTATTAGTTGTTTTCATCCCGTCTCACGAACTATCACATCATTCCAGATCCTGCTTCCCATCTCGTCAGTCCAACTCGCTTCACCTGCCTCTGATCACCTCGTTAGTCCCTCATTACTTTCACCTGGTCCTCACGCCCTTCTCACCTGCCTCTGATCGCTCCCTCGTTAGTCCCTCGTTACCTTCACCTGGTCCGGAGTCGCGCTTTTGGGTCCACTCTAATAGCTCCGTGACACGTACATTAGCCGTTGCGTACCTATGTACGGCAGCAAAAGTTTCGAGCCCCGCATTAGTATTTGATTTCCATAGTAAAGCCGCCGTGTGAAGATTCCCGCTGCGGATCAAAAAGGTTTAAATCCTCGGCAGGCGTGACCCACCGCACCGAGCGGATCCGACAGCGTAGCCGCGCCGATGTACCGAACAATCGTTACATCTCCGGCGCCCCCGAGCTATCCACATTTGCGCCGAGGTATCACAAGAAAACACTTTTGCACACCTCGGACGCCCAATGAAAGGACAGCGCGGAGGGATGTTATTTGGAGATGTACTTGAACTAACACGGTAAAAAATGGAAGAAAAAAATAAAATAAAACACCCCCACTGGCGACGCAGAGATCAATAATAGAGTATGGGTCTTTGACCGGTAGCGATAGCGGCGTACATCTGGCTCTTCCACATCCGTAACGGCCTAATCGGGTGTTTGACTCCAAACACTCAGCGTTTATGAATATCTGATGAGCAGCAGGGTAAGCTTATGAATAACAGAGTGTGCCAGCTGTGCATCCAAAAAGATCAAAACTTCATGAAATGAAACACATGGAACAGCGTGCCGCTCACGATTATCGGTGAAATAGATTTTTTTGGGGGGGCGAGGGGGGCTAAAAAAAACTGAACAAATTGAATTCTTTGTGCGCCGTTCAGCTGAACAGACCCGGAAACATCGGTGTGGATTCAGCGGGATCCTCCGAGGTTCCCGGTATGCAGCTTTCCGACGTTCTCTCGCGAGCAACGCCTGTGAAGGAGGAACTGCAGAGGAGTGTTGTGCGATTGTTTGCGCAGCGTGGGTCAAGAATGTGTTCCTATTCCCGCGATGAACCCCGGCACTCCCCGTTTGGAGACGCTTCTGGAAGGAGAGGTTGTTGTTTTTCTTCTTCTTCGACATTCCCCATGGAAAGAAGTCCACCAACACAAAATAATAAAGTTAGAAAACCCTGACCTTGATGAAGGAGACGAGGATGAGAAAACACGCTCCCTCGGTACATCTGTGCGCGGTGGAAAGGAAGTATGGGGATGAAGAGCGGGAGGCCAGAGAGTGAAAAACAGACGTGTGTGTGTTTCTGTGTGTGTTTGTGTTTGTGCGTGCATTCATGTGTGTGAGGCAGACGAGCAGCTGCAGCGGAGGACGATTTTTCCTGCAACTTTTGCGAACATCGATCGACAACAAGCGAGGTTCGAGCCGAGGAAAAAAAAAAGCAACGGACATCAAAAGGAGCCTTTTGTCCGCGTTCGACCCCGGCACAAAGCCACGGCGATCAAACGCCATGAAATCGGTAACGCCGCTCACAAGGAATACTCAAATTCTAAGATCGGGATTCGCAGACCAACGCTCGGGGCGGGTCAAGGTTGTTTTTTTAGTGTTGAATTGAATCCGACCCATTCCGACTACACACAATACTTCCTCTTCGCCCCCCCCCCCCTCGCTTCCTTCTGGGTTTACGCATATAAATGCCGAAAACGACCTGGCGCTAATGGCGCTCACACCGGCACCGGGTACCATGGCAATGCATTTTTCTGCTAACTCCATTTTCCTCCTCTTTCCTCATACCTCCCTCGTTTCCGAAAAGGAAAAAAAATAGTTTTAAGCGGTGCTTTGTATGTGTTTGTGTGTGCGTTCTGGCTACAACACAAGAGGGAGTGCTAATGACTGTAGTTAGCATCCCTCAAGAGGGTGAAGCACTTTGCCAATATTTGCCCTAACCTTCGATGATTGCATTTACTTTACACTTAGGTATTTAGCCCCCAGCCCTTATCCACAATGACCTCGGAGAAGTGTGCATGCAGGGGGCTCAGGGTTCCTCCTCAAGGACACTTCAACGGGAAACATAAAGCTGCCTTTTTGTCCGGGATTGAATGACGGGGACCGAGACCAATTAGACGCTCCCGGGCCGCAAGGCCACGCCGCCGCCCCCGCCGCCTCACCGCAGGAGCTCATCCGCCGCGAGAGATGCGGCGTTCGCTTAGAGATTGGAAAACAATATTCCGGACAAAACAAGCCCAAATTCACATGAGCCCACTTGTACTGCCTTTTCATCTACTCACACACACACACACACACACATTCAGAGGGCAGCTGATCTCACTAAAGATAGCGAGCAGCGGCGTTTCTCTTGGATGGAGACATGAATTGACCTTGACTCGGCTCCTCCAACAAATCTCCAAAGTGCCAGTGTACATTATAATAGCGGCCGCTGAAAATGGAAGAATTAACATCACGAGTGCAGCGAGCTGAAGCCGAAAATTGATCGGGATGAAATTACCACATGCTGTGGGGTCGATGTGCCGAATGTAAGATATCTCACATTGGACAACATCTTACGCTACGTGGGCTTTTTTTTTGGGGGTTAATTTAAATGTTCCCTTTTCTTGACAATAGATGTTTTTTCTTTCTTCTTCAAGGTGAATTTGACCGACGGGCCGAACTCGCTCCTCGGAGTTCTGCTATCGGCTGTCCCCGTCCTATTACTTTTTAAATGGAGACCAAATTGAAATGAGTCTTTAGATTGGGTCTAATTCGACCAGTAAATGGTTGCCTATTGTCTGAAAAGGAAGATTTTAAGTATCCTCGAGGTGGCCCTATCAGCTCGCATTAAAGTGGATTAAATCCTTTTTAATCTGCATTCAGGCCAAAATTGGAGAGCGCTCACCTCGGGCACCTTTGTAACTGCCTGTTTGACGTGCACATCTGCGCCCCGGCTTTCTATCCTGCTTTCTTAGGGGTCATTACATAACCCATAACTAGCCATTTAACCCTCTCTTAAGGTTCTCCGGGCTCGTGGATACGGTGGCACGCCACATTGACTCCGCCGATCTCGGATAAGTTAAGACATCATCTCCAAAACAAATCCATCCAAAAAAAGGAAGAAGAAAAAACGAAGCCGTACCCCCATTTGAATATCCTAAGCTGCAGTGGGGAAGCCTTTGCACTTAGGCTTAACACTCTCAAGACAGCTCCTCCTTGTTAAGCATCGCCTCAGACTCCTACACTATGAATGGGACCATTACCCCCATCCCTCACTGCACACACACACACACACACACATACATACATATTTTGGTCTTGAAACTAGCTCACGATGGCTGTGAGAAGGTTACGCAGTCCTGTATCCGGGGACTGGCGTTACAATAGGCTCGTTTTCCACTACTCCCACTCCCTCTCTCTCTAGATTGCAGTCTTTTCACATTACAACCTCCAGAACATCGGCTCCATCTCCCAACGGTAGCGAAATAAACCTCCTTCGTAGGGGCCTCGCGCCAGCGCTCATTGCAAATCAGTACGGTGCTACAGCTTCTAAACAATTCAAGTGGGGTATTAACCCCCCACCGCTACCCCTCCTTTACTTCATCTTAAAAGAGATCTCGGGGAAAAACCAAACACATCCTCGGCGGAGTCGAAAAATCAAGACGACGACTGAAATTCGGCGGGATTTGCAAAGAAGAGAGAACTACAAGCAGCGAGACGGCCTGAAAGGTGTTGATCTTAAAGAATATGTCTCTTACACATATTCCCCCGTGTGGCGCCTTTGATCAAATAAGCCTCGCTGTCTTCTGAAACAGAAGCATAGGTTTTTGTTATAAATCCCGCACCTCGTCTTCACGTGATGTGGGCCGACAATCGCGGAGGCGCTTCTAGCTTTTTCGACGAGCGGCTTTCCTATACGTCGCATCAGAACTAAACCGGGAGTCCTCAAGCACTCAAAACACTTTCAGAAATGCGATACGACTACAAGAATGTCCGAAACCTCACATGTTTTGTATGTTTCTGAGACTGTCTACCGTCGGGCTCGCTATACAGTACGTGGATGCTCTAGGCACTATGTGTGTGTTATCTGTATCCTAACGCTCTCTTAACCTCCTTTGGTGTTTGCCCCTACCATTTTCCATGTGCTCTGCCTCACCGACACTGCCATCCGGCGTTGTCCTCTCGTAGCTGTCTTCGGGCAGGGGAAGGGCGCCCAGCCGGGGGCCCGACGAACTCTTGCTGCTGGGCGTCTCCGACTCGTCCAGGCCGCTGTCGTAGCAGCTCTGCAGCGATCCCTGCTGGTGAGGGTCCTGGGGCTGGCTCACCACCGAGAAGGTCACTCGGCGAAACGGCTACAAGAGAAACCAAAACGGCCGGGGGTCACTATAAAAGGGACGGTTTTGACTTTTTTTTGTTGCTTTTATTATTGTTTTCAGGACGAGCCGGGGGCCTCGGATCCTCGAGTCGGGATGGTGGAGGAAGAGGTTAGGGGAAAGAAGAAAAAAAAAAAAGGGGGTAAGGGTGGGGGGGGGGGGAGGAGGAGACTAGGCTTTAATCGGAGGAGCCTGGAGGAGTCGTAGAAGATTTTTAAGGACACAATTATTGGAGCATAAATCTTGGAGCTAGCTGTGATGTCACTTTTCTGACCCTAAAAAACGAGACAAACAACCTAATCTGCTCTCTCACAAAAGACAACAAAGAGGTTTTATCACGACAAACGAGGTCATACCGTTCTCACACCGTGAAAACTACCGATGGGAAGACAGAGAGAGACGCAGGAGGTTTCCCACAAAGGAGGCCTTTGAAAAGCTTTGAAGGTCACGCGACCTTCAAGGCTGCCGGGTGACTCGCTACACCTGGACGTTAAAGTCGAGGAGGGATGGGTGCCAGGGTTCTTACACATTTTGACCAGTGGATTTCCAGGACTTTAAACCCAATGTCCATGACCAAACTGAAATCTCGGCATAAACATGAACATTATTGAAAATTGTGCGTATCGAGAGCGTACGTCGGCTTGTATTTTGAGCGTCTTTCTTTACAAATATATAAATTATTTCAAATTTGCCGTAAATGATCATGTGATTATAACAAATGTCCATGACTTTTCCCAAACTTTTATGATTTAAGTTTTTAACATGACTTTTCCAGGTTTTCCATGACCGTACGAACCCTGGGGTGCGCACTTATTTATTTTTGGCCCACTAGAAAGAGGACACGCGGAACAAGCGTCCGGCTCTGAAGGGGGTCTAATCCCCCCCCCCCCCGCCCTCCACCGACTAGAGCCGCATGATGAGCCGCGGGTTCACGCTGCCAATAAGTGTAGCCGGCTCATTATTGAACATTGTCCTGAGTTAAGCAGTAACAGAGCGTGTCATTAAAGCGGAGGCTTCGCTGTCTCGGTCCGTTTCCCGCCCCTCCTCCTCCTCTTCAACGTCTCTCAATGCCTGACTCAGCGTTCTACAAAAGGTAATGGCACCGATAGGGGGGGGGAATGGACATGAGACTAGGACCGAAGGATCCGGCGTGGTCATTACCATAATAAATAGCATAACAAATGGATAATGCCGTTCATTAATTAGTTACAGACCCAGTCGGAGCGGATCTTCTCCTTCAGGCCCTTGCCGGACCTCATCACTTGCCCCCCCATCCTCCCGATGCGCCCACTTGTCTGTTCGTTCCCGTCACGAGAATGTTAAACGGGACAGGGGCCCATTACTCAAAATGTTTTTTTCTTCTTCTTCCCTTTCTCTTTCTCTCCCTACACCTCCTTTCATTTGTTCCCAGACGGCCTCTACTGATGAAATGAGATCTACTATCAGCCGCTGCAGGACGGTATAACCGAGTCTTTAATTCGTACATCTCTCCATTTACCTCTTTTTTTTCATGAATTCTATCTTCTTATCGTGCCGACGGGGTTTTGGATATGCGGGACGTCTGTATCTTTTTTTTTTGTGACAAATGAAGTGACGATGCAAACGGATGCGAGAGCCGATCTCAGCGAGTGTTTACAGGTCGCGACAGGAAGGTGAGCCTCTTCATTGTTTTGTCCTCCTAACTGGAAGAACTTCTGAACTTCCGCCAGGCGCACACCGTGGAACATTATCTATTTGATAATAAAAATGTCTTTGAGAAATAAAAAAATCCTCTTTTTGCTCCGTGTGCCTGTGAGGAAATTTGCATTAATTTAAATATCTGCATTTATTTATATAAATATATATCCACCTTGCTTTTTCTTTGGCTGGCTGGCAATCTTGGCAATAAATCATGTTTGCATGTAATTACAATCAACACTCAACAAATGAATTGGTATAAATATTCATGCAAATCTCACTTGGATAGTCAAACATTAGTTGCATAATTAAAATCGGGAGCCCAGAAGGAGAGCTGCTGTCTATAAGTGTAATAACACTTGAAAGGACGCTAAGATATTAAACCATGTTTCATCATGTTTTGGTTTTGTTTGTTTGTTTGTTTGTTTTCACCCTGTTCCTCCGAAACGCTTGTTTGGTGTGAGGTGTGTGTGAACAGACACAACAGCTTGTGTGTGGTCGGGGGAAAAAAAGTAGTTTGTCTGGATCAGATTTAGCGGAGTGGCATACTCCTTGGGAAACACGCTTTTCTAATGATACAAATTAAACGACTGTTGCCTAATGAATTGCTGGCGAGGCCGTCGCAAAGAAAGGAAACACTCGAGCGGGCGCGCATCGAGGGAAAATTGAGTTTGGAAAAGAGAGAGAGAAAAGAAGCTGACAGCAAGCAGAAAAAAAAAGTTAAATGAACAAATACATTTCATTTACCTGAATTTCCCTTATTTCCACTAGAGACTGAGAATAAGATAGAAGAGAGAGAAAAAATAGCTTATTTGTTTGCGGACCAGAAATGGAGTTCACGCAGAGATCGCCGGAGGCTCTGGATTAGAATCTGCAGCAACCACCGTCTGCACAGCGACCTCCGCTCCCTTCATTATGTGTCTTTTAAATAAATGAATAAAATAAAATGGGATTCTCGCTAAGTCATTCATTCCCCTTCTTGTGTGTGTGTGTGTGTTAGGAGTAGCCGGGAAAGAAGAAATGAATTGTCCGATATGAAATCGTATTTTTTTTAAAAACTATTTTATATTAATACGTTCGCAAAATGCTCTGGCATGCCGAAGAAACTACAACTCCCGGGCAATGAAGAGGGCGATTTTACATCGTGAGGAAATAAAAAGAGATCCGTGGGCGTCGAGGTGAAAGGGTTCCCCTCGCGGTCTGTCCGTGCTGACACGGAGCTGACCCCATCTCGCCAGATACCGGTCACTTCCAGACCCGGTGAGTTTGTTCCGCCTGACCGAGTACATGGCCTTTGATGCCGCTCCCTCTGCCTCCTACCCTGACCTCCTGGCCTCAACCACTCAGCTGCCAATTAATCCAGCAGCGCGTTCCCACACACCGAAACGCCACGGCCAAGTCCCGCGTATGTTAGCCAAATCTGTCTTTTGACCGTCTATCGTGGGATGTTTTCCGGATAACAATATCAAATCTCCCCCCGTACATATGTTCTTCATGTATGAAGTAGCTAAACCTCATGTTGTGTCTGGCCACACGCCGCATGGCTTTAATTACAAGTTGGCTTCATCTTTACCAGATGCCTCGGGACTTCTCTTATTTTTGGGGCCTCTTTGCAGTGCGTCTGTGATTGAAAGCCAGCTGTGACAGCCACGGGTGATTGAGCAAATCCGTCATCCCAAAAAATTGAACAATGCAAACATGCCACAGGTCTACTGGGAGCTCCGGCCGAAGCTTTTGGCTCGCCCAGTTTCCTGGACGCGAAAGGGAAAACACATGGGCCCGCCTGACTCGAGGGGAGCCGGAGCCAACGCAAACAGGGCCGTGCCACTCGTGTCAATAATGTGTGACCCCTCGGATTTGATTTTCATTTCCTCACCCCCCATCCCGCCCTCCCCGAAACAAAAAAATGGAGCTCTGTTTAAGTCACGGTTCATCTTTTATCTCCTCCCAAACCTAACACATTGTTTAGGTAGGGTGACCAGATTTGAGTTTTAGAAAAAGAGGACACTTTCGGCATAACTCTTTCATGATGCAGGAGGAAAGGTCTCCCATGGCGAGCGGCGTCAACGGGAGGGGGGGGGGGGAGAGGAGATTAACATCTCTCTTATTCTGCCTGTTTTGTGATATACATGCCTAAAAGGGGGATACTTTTCGTGTATCTGGCAACACTGAGATCAGTCGACCAATGACTGTTCAGGTGGAACGTAAGGGAGATACCATTTACAAAACTTGTAATGGGTAAAAACTAGTTTGAAAACCCAGAGAAACGCAAATATCCGATGAAGCAAAATCCCGGACGTTTTTGGAAACCCTGCCGGACGCTTTTTTTTGGTCTCAAAAAGAGGACATGTCCGGGGAAAACCGGACGTCTGGTCACCCTAGTTTAGGAGAGGAGCCTCAGAGTCGCTCGCATCAATTTTGAGTAACACAGTCCAGACACATCACTTAAGTCTTCGGTTCTCGTCATCCGACCCCCGATACGAATTCCCCAACGTCACTCAAGTGCGCGTACGCAACGCCACACAATGGCGGCTGTGTTCCCGCTCTTCGTCCACCCCGGAAGCCTTTTGAACCCGATCTCTCTGGCTGTCTGGTTTCTTTAATTAAGCCCACTTCCGCCAGAGCCTCTGGGTGGGGCGTAGGATAATAGACCGATGTCGGTAGTAGGTCTGCTTGGAAAACACAGCGTGTGTAATTTCAGCTGTAAATACCTTTTTTGGCGGATGGCAGTGACCCACTACCGGGAAGTAATTGTGGCTGGGCAGGACTCGGGCAAAGGGGAGCAAACGCAAACTGCGAGGGCTAGTGTCTTATTGCAGTCAACTGAGAGAGATGGAGGGATACGGAGGCCAGGAACACATAGGGGGAGATGGGGTTGAGAGAATAGAGCGACACATGAGTACGTCTCCACCAATGCCAAAAGTGCCAGTGTGTAATTAAGAAGCCACGTTTCATTTTTAATGGGCGACCAGACATGCAACCTGCGATGCGCCACCTGAGTCGGGCGGAACGAGCCAAATAGCCACGGCACACCGCGCCGGAATCTGAGATTGCCTAAACTCGATCACGGACGCTTGAAGAGAGGCTCGCTGTAACTCCAGTACCGGGGAATAAAAAATAAGATCACCGGAGTAAATGGGACAAACGCCCTCAAGGTGAACGTCTGAATGTAAATCAATCGGAATCCGAGCCACGGTGGATTCAGTACTCTGTTGCACTTAATCGCTATGCTAAGTTAAGCTAACGGCACTGCCCAGTAGACACACACACAAAATGTCCGGAAGCGCGACGGTTCCTCTCAGGTGTTTGTAGGGAATTTCCAAAAAGGCGGTTTCTGTCAAGGCCGAGTAAGTTGTTGGAATTCTGGCTACAGCTTTGTTAGCGCAACAGTCTCGGGTATCGCGCTCGATGCCCGGCTGAGCCCCGTCAAGCTCCGGCGCTCCTCTTAACTTCTTCACGTCCCCTCCACCTTTTTCAAGGTTCCGCTCCTCCACCTCCTCACATTCCTCCCAGGTCACTCGGGATGAAGAGGAGGAACCGGGGTGACATTTCTAAAGGACACCCGAGACTCCGGAAGAAAAGCAGAGCGGAAAAAAAACAACCAAAGTGGGAGTTAAAAAAAAAAGGCCCTTTCATGTTTAGTGTCTGATTTTACCAACATTATCTTCGGGAGCCAAACAAAGATAATTAGTTTTTTTTGACCATTTCTTCTATAATAGGCTGCTGAGAAACAGTCATTTTAGGAAACTGCTCTCGCAAAGACGTCCAGCTGCCGTTTCCTCACCTTAAAGTAAAGGATGGGAACATAATAAGAAATGACAATAATAGATTTAAATGCCAATCCTCAATTTAAAAATCATGTCGGGGGAAACTGTGACGTCATACAATCTACATGGATCCAAAGCGTGAAAATAACATTTTTAGACGAAATATATCACTATTTCATCAACACTTTTATTACAGGAGGTGCAGACAGATCCCGGTTAACAGTTGCTGATGCTGTTAGCACTCTCTCGTCTATATTTGTAAGCGAGAGTGTGTGTTGTTTTTTTACCCTTTCCTTTTAGCATGTGCTCGTTTTATGAACTGACCAATCGAACGTCCCCTAGCGCTTATCGACTGGCGTTCTCTTTACCGACCCTTTATTGCGTTCTTTGGCAGAATAAATAGCTCTCTAACTATATGTGCTCCCGCAAGAAAAGACTATTCAATAAATACAAATGGACTGCAGGGAACCCAAAAACTCCCCGGTGCTCCCAACTAGTGTACGTTTGGGGTTGTGCCACGAAAAGTTGTTGCTAGGCATAAAATGTCCTCGAAAAAAAGAACTTGGGGAGAGACAAATTCTTTGTCCCGGAGCCTTGGGAACCACTTTGGATTGAGAAAAAAGAAAGTGGGAATTGGAAGTAGGGAGGAAGAACATGTTAAAGTTGGAGAGACTTGAGGAAAGCTAAAAAAAAAAGGAAGGGAAGAAAAGGCAAAGACAAAATGGTGGATCCTTCCATCTCAAGCTTATTTCTCTTCCTTAATCCACATCCCCTTGTCGCTGTTTCTTTTCCCAGTGTGTCGGGAATGCCTTTGGAAGAGTGCCACTGCCAGCGCTACCATTAGCATGCATCGCGTGTGTCCACCCGGAGGAGACGGACCAACAGAAAAGAAAGAAAATGGAAAAGAACAAAATAACACATGGTTACTTTCATAAAGTCTGGGCTGAACTTTTAATTGCTCTTCAAGTGGCGGATTAGGCCATCGGTGTAACAGAGATACTATTCAGGGAGGGCTGCGTTTGAAGATCTTCACAAGCTCAGCCCAACCCCTGACCTGGCAGAAGAGAAGTGTGTTTTGTTGCTGCTTTTTTTGGGGGTGGAGGGAGGGGGGTGGGGGTGGGGGGGATGTTGAGTGGCGGTGGATTAGCTTCAAGCTGGCAAATAACACCCTCTGTGGGCTTCTGCTGCTTTAACGGCTGCAGGAAGCACCGACGCCACCCGGCCCCATGGCGTGTCGCTGATAGCGTGACGTAAAATGAACACAGATTGATGAAGGGGGGGTGGGGGTGGGGGGGGTTATAATTGTCGAGCGAATAGATAACATGTCTATGTTCGTGCTGTGGTGCTTTTTTTTGGGGACGTGCGGATTCTCCACGGGAGCTTCGGTCGCGCGTCCGTCACTCGCGGATTATGTTGCATCCCCCCTCATTATGAATGGATGGGGGCCCTTCTCCCGTGTCGCCATGTTAGATGCTACTGACTCAGGCGCCGGCGATGGGTGTCAACCAACCCCCCCCCCCCCCCCCCTCCACCCCCCCGACTGTGGTGTTGCTTACATGGAGTCTGGTCTGCCTGCAGAGTCTTGAGATCGGCCTGTCTTACTTTCTGCGGAATGCGACCCCTCGCTTACACGTCAACGCCAAAGTGGCGTTCGCCGGGAAGAGAGAATCTCCCCCCTCTCCCCTTACGCATGCAATCATTGCACGTGCCTCTGGTCTATGTCTGTGTGCATTTGTGTGTGTGTGTGTCAAGTCTTTGTCAATGTCACTTCATTTGTCATTTTACATGTCAATCTGCCATCCGCTTAAGTTCCCAGATCTTGCGTGACATGGGAGGGGGGGGGGGGGGTCTAGGTGGAGCCATCTGGGGATCCATCACATCTGACCAACGGCCTACTACTGTCACTTAGTGACGAGCTGCTAACGCTAGCGCTAGCTTGTTGTGACACAGGTCTGGGTGTCAGCGTAAAAAAAAACATGACATGGCGTCAACGACGCCAGAGCGGCCAAATGCCAGAGCGCTGCCACGTACTATATATATATATATATATATATATATATAAGAAACAGCGGCACGCTTGTGTTGCTACCTGTCCTATGCCAGCGCAGATGGGAGATTTGGAAGCCTCCAAAATGCTATATCTATAAAAAATAAAAAAAATTATGTCAACCCAGAGTAGAGAAAGCGGGGAAAAAATGAATCATTGATATGATCTACCGGGATAGACAGATTTGTGGCGAGAAGTATGAAGAAAGAAAGAGGCTGAGATAAGCGAGGGAGAGGCAGATAAATGATTCTTTGTGTACCATCCTGCGTCACAGATGACAGATAACCTGTATTTAGGATATCAGGGCCGCCATCCAAACACGCAGAAGAGAGAGGAGAGAGATAGATTGGTGGAGGTTGGAGAGCATATCCAGCTTATCCGCTAATGAGGCGTTCTATTTGAGTATGATCGTGCGGGCATGTATCATTCAAGGTGGATAAGTAGTGTGTGTGTGTGTGTGTGTGTGTTCACGTCATCCGAAGAATCAGCCGCGCTCATTTCTTCCGCGTGTAAAACCAGCAGGTGGCGCGCGTCTTTTGCCAACTCGTGCATCTCCTTTCCCCGAAAAGGGCCTCCTGCCCGCCACCTGTTCCCGACGATTACGTCTTCGACACAATTACGAGAAACAATTATTACAAAAACCGAGTAATTAAACCTGAACGTCGGGGGTAAATAAACTGAAAAAAGGTGAGGAGGGAGAGGATGAAGGAGGATGGAAGAAAAGCCCCGAGGCAAGGAATGAGGGAAAGGAAGCGAAGTGACGCACACACTGACTCGCACATTTAACCGTCCTCGAAACTTGGCATCCCCCCCCCCCCCCAAATCCACCCACCCCCCCGCCCGCATTCCTTCCTGTCATGTTCCTCGTCCCTTCATCCTCCTTCATCATCTCCCTTATCTCCCCGCCTCCCCCTCTTCCCTATCTCCAGTCTGTGTCAGTCTCCCTCCCTCCCTCCCCACCTCCTCGCTATCTCTGTCGAGATCACGCAAGGTCAAACCTTCGCCGACGTTTGATGGATGAAAATGGAATTAAGATGAAAGCACACTTTCGGATAATGACGATATGCGGCGGGAGATTAGGAAAAAGCTGCGCATGCCGCCGAGGTGCCGACCGAATTAATATTGAAATTTATGTGTGTTTGGCTCGGGCCCAGACAATCCCCATGTGTTATTTTCACCAGGGGGCCAAAGTGGAAAACATAACAAAAATGTTAATAGCATTTGAGCGAGGGAGGTGGGGGGCGGGGGGCGGGGAGGCGAGCGGAAAGGCAATGACTCATTTTTTTTTTTGGAGGCAGTGTTCATTTTACCTGACGCGGGAATGTTAAATGAAGTGTGGTTGAAATGCAGGATGTGGCCATTCAGGAGCAGAGGAGGGATCTCACACACACACACACACACACACACACACATGAACCCCTGTGTCTGTGTGTGTGTGTGAAGCATGTGTGCCCATTCAGATATCTCCATTGACTGATATGCTTTACAGAAAGAGACACATGTGTCTCACAATCCAATCTCCCACATCTCAGCAGCTCTGAAGGAGCGGTAAGTGTGTGTGTGTGTGTATGTGTGTGTGTTACAGGAGAGGGGCGAAAGAGATAAGGCCTCCCCCGTGCCTCCGAAGGCATCACATACAGACGACCTATCAACGCTCCGTATCGCTATCTGATGACGGCGATACCGCCGCTAATCCGCATGTAGAATAGTCGTCTCCTCCAAAGTGTGCTTCGCTTCTCCTCTCGCTCCCTTCCTTTTTCGACACTATTCCCAGTGAACTTTGTAAAAACAAAAAAACAGAAGAAACCGAAAAGAGGAGCGGATGAGATCTCCAGGTCTCATTTTTCCGCCTCCCGGCCCGATTAGATCTCATTACCTCAGCTGTTGACTTGGCGGACATTTTGCGGGCATCTAATGGGAAATGTGGTAATGGCTTCAGGTTGTTTCGGTCCCCACTGAACTCTCACTCGCAGTGGCACTTAGTTAAGGGGGGCAGGAGTGTCGGAAAAGCACAATTAACATCGCAGCTTATTTGTTCCCTTTGGTATTGTTGGCCCCAAAAAGTAGAAAAGAAATGCATAAAAAAATATTGGAGTAGAAAAAGAAACGTGTGCGCGGTTCTATCGGGCTCAGTTTTTGTCCTCTAAGCTGCAAGCTGTTCCCCATTATTGAATAAGACGGAGCGAGAGAAAAACCGTGGTCGGGTTACACGGGAGATCGCCAACAATGAAGTTCTTTGTTGAGTAAACAGGCAGAATCCAGAAAAATCATCTTCTTTTTTTTTTTTTTACTCCACCTTAATCAAAGGTTACGGGAGGTCAAACAGGCATGATTACTGGACACCTGCGCCCGCTCTCCTGTGAGCTTGGTAGTGTACCGTACGTGTGTGTGTGTGTGTTTCACCTATCGCTTTACGAGCAGCTGGTATCCTCGGAATAAAGGGATCGTCAGAGTCGTGGCCGGTGGAGGCAAAACAAAAAATGAAAGGACGGGACAATGGCGGCGGTGTGCGGGGTTTGCAGATGGAAGAGATCCTGTGTCTCCCATCCTCCTCCCCCCCCCTCCCCCGTCCTCGTGGCACAGGTGAAAGCACCTTACTGTAACACAACCCCCCCCACCCCCCTCACCCCTCCCTTCCTCTCTCTTCTTCTCTGTACTTCTAATCAAGAGAAGGACAGAAATGAGAGGACGGGGACCTTTTACACACACACACACACACACACACACACAGACGGACACAGCAAGCCGTTTCCGCTTCTTTAAATCCATGCAGTAGCTGCTGGTGGCTCGTGGGAGAGGAGGCCAACGACTCCGAGATGATTATTGATTTAAAGCGACATCGGCGCTGCAGATCAAAGATCAAAGCCAAAAACGGGCGCGGTGTCATCGAGGAAGTCGGGGCCGGCGACACGCGTGTGTGTGTGTGTGTGTGTGCTTGTGATAGTCATAGGAAAGGCTTTCCCCTCGTCCTCGTTCAGGGTGAACGTAAGAGGGATGTGAGCTCTCTGTGACACACTTTTTACCTTTTCCCTCCTTCCCTCTCTTTCACTTTCTCTTTCTCCTAGCCTGTGTCACTCAACCGCGACATAACCCGCTTTAAAAAAAAAGAAAAGCAAAACTCCGAGCCAGAAACGAAGCTGTCGCAACGAAGAAGCGAAACGCTTGTTTCATTTGAGCTCGTATTACAGTCAGTTTCTCCCTTTGATGAAAGAACAATGGCCAGAATTCCGAGCCTCTAGAACCGGACCTGGTTTCTGCCCAACAGGTTTTTCTCTCTCCATTGAAGGCAAAACCGCGGAGCAGCAAAGCTCCCCGGCTAACGGAGAACCGCCCGGCTAACGTAACCCCGCCGGTGTAAACGGAGAGATAGAGGTCGCGAAGCCGCTCCGGCTTCAAAAGAACGAATCAGATCTCTAAGTGAGTAGAAGAAGAAGAAGAAGAAGAAGAAGGAAAACAGCCGCTTGGCCCAGATTTCTATGCTAACAAGAACATTGTGTGTGTTTTATTTATCTGCAGCGCACACCACATTATTATGAATTTGGGGCATCGGAAGAGAAGTTATTTAGAAAGGGCTGTGATCTCCCTAAGTATTTACTTTGCCTCCCCTGCTCTCTACCCCCCCCCCCCCCTCCCTCCCCCCCCATCGCTGCTGCGCCTCTGGTCCTCTTCTCGGGGCCAGAATGAAAAAGCAGGTCAGGCGTGAATGACAACTCAATAAGCCGAGTTTAATACACCAGAAAGTGAGTCTGGGGGGGGGGGGGGGGTCGTTGTTAATGTGAGCCGCCGCCACTGTGAGGCAACGCGTGCAAATATTCTTTCCAGGTGTGACAGTTCTGCGTTGCATTTCTCACTCCAGTACGTGGTCCTACACAACAATACTGCTGTTTTTTTTTTTTTTGCAATTGTAAAGTTGTAAATCACTCTTTATTCCCCCGTTACAAATAACGCGTGCCAGGTACCAGCCCGATCCAGATGTGATCATCACCATTAGCGTTCGCTTTTTTCTTTCAGCCACGTCAACTTTTCATTCCTCATCCATCTGTTTTGAATATTACCCTCAGCGTGTCATCCATCGCCCTCGCTCCGCTCCCCCAGCGCTCACGTCTCTCGCTCCGCTCGTCTCCGCGCTGCGCGGCGCAGAGGGAACACTAACGAGGTGGAGGGGAAGGCCGACTGCTCGTTGGCTCGTAAATCCACAGATAAAGTAAGATCGGCATGTTTCGCATTATACCTACTATACCTCTGAGGAACTTCACACACACACACACACACACACATGCACATGCCTGAGCACACGCGTGAATAAAGGTCTCTGTCATCCTTCCCTCTCTCCGCTAATGAGTTCCATTTCATTCCCACATTCCTTTACACCACCCCTTCAACCTCTGGTGTTGAGCTTCAATGCCACCTCTCACTCTCACTCTCTCTCTCTCCCTCCCTCTCCAGTCCAATCCAGTGCGGCTGATCTCCGTCGAGCCCCGCGATCTAGTTAATATTTCATCAAGTGGGGAATTTCACATCTGTAGGTCACATTCTGGGCTTCGGCAATTAGCAGCTCAAACAGCGACCTGGCTCGCTTCTTTTAATTCCTCCTTCTTCTTCTCGTTCTCCATTTCTCACCTTCTTTTTTTTTCATTCAAAGGGAATTAACAAGTTGAAATTAATTTGAGCCTTGCGCCGAAGTCCTTATGGCACAATTGCTGTGAGTGGCGCAGAGCAGGTGGAGGGTGGGGATGAGAGGGAGGGAGGGGTGGGGTGGTTGATCCGAGAGACGGAGATAGCGAGGAGACCACCCGAATCCACATGAATAAAATAACACTCGGGATTTGAAAGAGCCGCGCGGCTAAACGAGAAGCGGCCGGCTGCAGATCCTCTTTGTTCTTGGACAAATTCCTCGATTAGGAAACTAGGAGGACACGATATTGCCGTGGTTGCCATGGACACCGCGGAACCGGAAACCACGGATAGGTACGCGGATAACGCCGCGTCCGCCAGCTCACGTGATACGAAGCATTAAACATCGCGCGTAGACGAGTGTTTTTGTACATCTTTTTTTTTTACGCACTTGCGAGTGTTGTGCTCCTTTTCTCTTCGCTCGTGTGTAATTAAACGCACGCTCGCTAAAGGACATCTGTGCGGGCGCGTTACGCGTCGTGTCGGTCTTAAGTGCACGCTGCGTGGAATCTGCAGGTTTATCCGGGATGCTGTGTCTGGAGTGGATTAACAAAGCCTCCTTCACTGCAAGATCTTTGATTAACCCCCGCCTCACGGCGTGAGCGGGAACAATAGGACGCCCCGGTGTTAGCCTGTTGCAACGCGTTATGTCATTGACATGTAACGGAGGTCCTCACCACTGTGAATTGTCGCGTTTTTCAAATCGCAGGACGCGATGAGAGTTGTGATTAATGATCCATTTGCCGTTTTTTCTTTCTTCCGCCGACTCCTAAGTCGGCTCTGGAATGGATTTAAAGAGATCACCGGGCCTTTATCTGCTTAAGATGCCGAGCGGAGTTTACATAAACACGGAGAAGGGCCAGTCGTGGTTTTATAGACCGCTAAACGAAAAACAATGTTCTCATTTCGGGCCCGTTTAACGATTCTGACGGCCGCTGCCGGGGGGGTCAGGAGTGCGTCGGTGATTATTAGGGATGACCGCTCGGAATGCACTCTAATGCACGACCTGGTGACTTTTCCCTGTTTTCACTAGCCTGCTTAGAGCGAATACATCTGTTTGTGGAGGGAGCGAGAAAAAAGAAGATTCGGATGGAATTAATGTTCAAACCAGAAAAAATAAATTTTCAAAAAAGAAGAAGGAAAAAAAAAAAAAAAAAAAATCACTCTGGCAACTCCGGGTCCCTGCTGGGTTCATTTTAAGCAGGCAAACAAAAGAGGCAGCCGAGCAATCTGGCAGAAATATATAAAAAACAATGCTCCCCGTTGCAGCCGGCCAAGGCCGTCCACCAAATCCTTCCTCGGAGTTACGGTCTCAAGGAAAAGGCAACGTGCACCTGTCCGTAAAAAGAAGCAGTGGACGCGAGGAGGGGAGGGGGGGGTCAACTTTGACACGGCGGAGCGTGTGATCTGGCGGTTGCCGGGCCGAGGCGCACCCATCCCACACGCAGCCCAGATATGTCCATCAACCGTGTGTTTAGCCAACCTGAAGAAGAAGAAGGGGAAAAAAAAAAAAATCACCCCCCCCCCCCACCCAAAAAAATAAATAAGCGGCCCCAATCAGCACAGGAGCCGAGGCTCGTCAGTCACACATTAGCAGCCAAGTCACCACAAGGCAGAGGAGGAGATGAGGCTGAATGCTTATTAGCGGCTGTGAAATCTCAGCCCCAAAGCTCCTCCTGCATTCAGGCGCCAGTCAGAAAACGCTTTTCTTTAAGAGGATTTTTTTTTTTGGGGGGGATTCGGTTTCGCACAAAATGCTACAGAGGAGCCACGAGCTACGAGAACGTCCAACACACGGACGTCTCCCGCTAGCCCCGTTACCGTGGGCATCGGAAAAACAAGTTTCCAAAACACAGTATGTTCCCAGAGATGTGGAGGCTTCTCTTCATCCCACGCTCGTGTTTTACTCCGGAGGAGCCGATTGGCGGAGTTGACTTTGGCCATTGACTGAGAACATTTGCTGTACTTATTTTTTTTTTTAAACCACAGTTAAAGTCAGTAAATGGAAAGTTCAACCCACACATGGTTGGGATATCTACATTTTGACCCTTCGTTATGCTCAAAAAAACTGCTCGGATACAAGCCACCTCTCGCAAAGAATTCAGAGATCCCACATGCATCGGTACATTAATAAAAAAGCGTACGACCACGCACACAAGGCGTTTTTAAATGGATAGGACATTAAAAACGTTTAAATCGGCGATGTCGTAACATATTCGTCAAACAGATGCAGCCGCCTTACACTCGCCGGAGGAAGAGTCAAAACGCCGGGCTTTATGTGATTTTCAATAACGATGCGCAGCAGCTGTCAGTCAGAGCCAGACCGAATGAAGAAAAAAAAAAACGCACTCCCACTCTCTCGGAGTCCACTCCGATAGTTGTCCGTGAGTCACCGCGACAAGCAATTACCACGGCGATAGGAAAAAGAGAAAATACAAATGAGGGAAGAAAAAAAATAAAAAGGAGGGAAAAAGCACTAATGCTGCTGACGCATCTCGGATGTGTACATCCACATCGGGCTCCTGCTGCACGCTGGGCGGAGTAATTAAGATGGCAGGTGGGGGGGGGGGGGACACAAACAAATGTATTTTTAGATTTGTTTCTCAGCATATGTGCTTTGGATTGGATTCCAGAGGGCGCGAAAGCCCCCCCCCCGACGGCGTGTTTCACCGCTTCCTGCCCCCCCCCCCCCCCCCTCCGCTCGTCAACCCGAGGGTTGACCGTCAGTCGCTCGCCGTCCCCGTTCAATCTGCTCGCTGTTTGATCTCGGCGACGGCGAAGCCAACGAATAAACAATAAACAACTCCATCGCGGGGAAAAGGGTTTTGCATACAAGAGAAAAGCAAAGAGATACAAAGCAAACAAATAAATGTGCCAGCCCGTATGAGGATTTCTGGGCTGCGTAATTAGGCAACATTCATAATACATGACCGGAGGGAGAGCGTGGAGCATGGAGGGAGGGAGGGAGGGGAAAAAAAGAGAGAGAAGAAAGGTAGAGTGGAGCTTTTGAGTGTGCAGGCAGGAGTTGTAATGAGTGATCCGCCGCCATTGATCCGACGGGCTCTGGCGCGCACATGTGTGTGTGTGTGTGTGTGTGTGTTTGTGTGATGGAGGCAGAGGCCCTGTGGCAAGTAGAAAATGGCCCGGGCCTTTTCATTTGACACCGCTGCGCCTTCAGACAAACTACCCAGGGCCCCCGCGCACATCCCATAATCCATTCAAGGTAGCAAGCAATTTTCATTATTGACTGGTGACAAACACAGGCAGAGGAAAGAGAGACAAGGAGAGAGGAGGATAAAAAAAAAAGAGGCGGGGGGGGTGGGGGAGAGTAAGGGAGACGAGATGGAAAACAGAAAATAGCGTCGCTGAGCGGAGGGGGGGAGGGAGTATTAAAGAAGGGAGACGTGAAGGAGATAGCGGGGGTTGTTAGCCAGAGGAAAATAAAGAGAGGTTGAGCAAAGGAGAGAGAAAATAGATTACGAATAAAGAAGGGGGGGGGGGGAGGGATAGGGTGATTGAGGGTGATGCGTCTGAAGAGGAAGAGGGGGATGAGAGGGAGGGAGAGAGGTAGGAGATGCAATCACAGAAAGGTGGGGTGATGTTCATGTTAGCCGACGCCGGAGGGCGGCGCGCGCTGTAGGGACGAGCGACGACCTTTGACGTGACCTGCGGAGGGTTTTTCCTCGCCGTTTGGCGAGGGGAGAAAAAAAAGTGAGAGGGGTGTGTGGGAGGAGCTAATGGCGATATGCTAATCCGGACTAGGGTCGTGGCGGCAGACGCGGTCATGACCGTGAGCTGATGGATGGCATAAGCAGATTGTCCACACACACAAACACACCCTCTCTCTCTCTGTCTCTCTCTCTCTCTCTCTGGAAAACTACAAATCGCAATTACATATTCAAACTCGGAGAAACTCGTCCATCGCCTGTCATTTTTCCTCCGGCACGTTTTTTTCTCTCTCTTTTTTAACAGCACGCCGCTTTTTCGAGATCTGTCAAGAATATAGACGGGCCATTTTTGGGACGGGCTCATCGACATGCAGCTCGGCACACCACCGAAGAAGAAGAAGAAGAAGAAGAAGAAGAAGAAGAAGAATGAGGAAGAAGAAGGAGAATGAGGAAGAAGAGGAAGAAAAAGGAGGAAGAAGAATGAGAATGAGGAAGGAGAATGAAGAAGAATAAGGAGGAGAATGAGGAAGAAGAATAAGGAGGAGAATGAGGAAGAAGAAGAAGGAGAATGAGAAAGAAGAAGGAGGAGGAAGGAGGAGGAAGGAGAATGAAGAAGAAGAATGAGGAGGAGAATAAAGAAGGAGAATGAGGAGGAAGAAGGAGAATGGGGAAGAAGAAGAAGGCTGGGCCCAAACACCGGCGGAGAGGGAACATCCTGTCCTCTTATTAGAGGAGGGTAGTACGAAGAAGAAGAAGAAGAAGAAGAAGAAGGGGGGTAGAGAGCGAGAGAGATGATTGATCTTCCGTTGGAGCGACGCGGTTCCTCTCCCGTGTTCCTCCCGCTCTCTCTCCGTCTCTAACAACCATCCGGCGGCCGGGAAATGAGCCTCTTCTGTTTCGCTGGAAGTTTTTTCCCGTATCTCTTTTTCCCTTTTTTAAAATTTATATTCGAAATAAAACAACAACGGTAGATTTGTCACCCTCTCCGCGGCGTGGAGCGCGTGACCCCCGACATCGCCGCTCCCCTCGGTGCATCGCCGTGGCATCAGTCAAACCTCAAGAAATAAGTCATAACGGCAACGACCCCCCCCCCCCCCCCCCCCCCCCTGGTTTCGTATTCATGGCCGCACGTCTTGCCTCCGAGTCCATTATGCTAACATCCCAGTTCTCTTTCGACTTATCTTCTCCTCCTCATCCTTTCAGCCTCCCTCCTTTCTCTATACCGGCACACCATCTCTCTCTCTTTCCCTGACACACACACACACACACACACACACACACATTATGCTTAGAGGGAGTGTGTCTAAGATTATGAGTCTCTCTTTTTCTTTTTTTCCCTTCTTCTCTACGACCGGGGCCAGAAGTTGCCTCTGTCAGCACAATAAGGTCCTATAATGGATGGTAATCATTCAGCAACCGTGGCAGCTACGGCTGGTCTGAAGATGAAAAAAAAAGAAAGACATAAAGTGAGAGAGAGAGAGAGAGAGAGAGAGAGAGAGAGAGAGAGAGAGAGAGAGTCGCCTGGCTCCTTCGCTGCTAATCTTAGCTAATGGCTTCCATGGAGCCAGGCTAGAGCTACACACACTTATAATGCAGCCAGGCTAGAGCTACACAGGACTTACATGTGGGGGGGAGAGGGTGGAGAGGTTAGTGGCAAGGGTGGGTCAACTGAGTGTTTAGTGTGTGTGTGTGTGTGTAGGGGGATTGAGGGTAAAGAGAGAGAGATGGATGAGTAGAGGAGGGGAAACAAAAGCAAAGTTAAGCGCAGAGTTTTAATAGCATCCTTGAAATGGGGAGTTATCTGATAAAGGATTTAGAGTCAAACACACACACACACACACTCATATGCATAAGTCTATTTAAAGACTTTTTTATCCGAAGACATGAGGCCACTGGCTCGGACCCTTCTGCTGTATTATTAATATTTCAGTTTCCTGCCGAAGGTCAGACTAAAGTATGGATGGCGCTCCTGTACCAGCAGCTGGTTAGCTTAGCTTAGCACAACGAGTAGCAGAGCAGAGGTAAACCGCTAGCTCGAGAAGTGTCGCGCGCACCTTGTTGGTAGTACGGCTAAACACACAACATTGTGTGTTTTATTAGTGAGCTATAGTTTGTACTAGCTAGGTAGTTTGTACAGCTAGGTTACCGGTGTACCCATGATGCCAGTCTTAGGCTAAGCTAAGCTAGCTAGGATGTATCCTAATATTTAAACCGAGCCACTGCTAAGCTCATATAGTTTACGAAACTGGGATTAGTCGTACTGCTTGAGAGATTGAAGGACTCAAAGTGGATTGGATTTAGCTTTAATAATTGCTCTAAACTCTGACTTTTTGGGTAGCAATCAATCAAACGGTCTGATATCTTTCTATTTCTCTCCAAAAAAGTTCAAAAACCCTGTGGCCAGAAAAACAACAATTATTATTTCAAATCCAGGACTGTAAACAATCACGATTTAAAAAATTTGGTACATCGGCTAGAGTTGCAATGAGCAGCATGCTTAGAGGGATTTGACATTTGTCTAATCGGATTAGCTCAGGGGATAAGCAGAACGTTTCCCGTATCTCTTTAGCCTAACCGAGTCGAGACGCGACTAAATACTATTTGTTTGTGCTCATTTTACATCTACAAATATATATATATATATATATATTTATCCTGTTATCCAGTTTCCATCACCAGCAAGGTTATGCGAGACCAGACCACGAGGTCGAACACGACCGATACCAGATTACTGTCGTCCAGCGCTCACGCACACGCGATAGCACCGAAGGCCGGGGATTGGAGGAGCGACCAGCAGGATGTTTTTTTTGTATTTATTTTGTTCTCATTACCACGCCAACAGCCACAGATGGCCGTGGCCAGAGCTGGGAATCAAATCCGTTGGACGGCACCCAATAGGTGAGCCGGGAGCCTTCCCGTGGCCACGGATGACACTAATTGGGGCGAAAGAAGCTTGAGAGAATTAGCCAGAGCAAAGCGGAGGGCGTTCGCCGTCTTTATCGACAACGTCGCGACAAAGTGGAATCGAAACATCGTTTTCGACGCTTCCAGACGAGCGGCGGGAACATTTCCCGTATCGCCTCGCTCAGGTGTCTCAAATTACTCTGGCAAGAGGGATCCACAATAGATGGTTGGGGTGAGGATGCTGTACAATTTGCTTTTGCTACACTGGACTCGGTGAACGAGAAAAAAAATCGAGCCTCCGAGTTCTTCGGCAAAAAAAAAAAGAAACGGGTCATTTGTTTAGCACCCGGCACAGGGACAAAACAGACATCTTCTGTGTCAACAATAAGCCACAGAGAAAATATGTTGTTGTGCAAGGGGGAGGGGGGTACTTTATCAAAATAGATACAGAGAAGAGGAAAGTAGTTGAAACGATAGGATGGGATAGAGGACATGGAGAGTAGATGGAGAGGTGAAGGAGAGCGCACAGCCTAAAAGCTTCTGGAAATGATTTTCAGCTGTTATGTTTCGAGTGAAACATCTTGCTGGATTTACTACGCATATTTAAGGTTTTCCGAGATATCAAATCGAATGATTTGGAGTTATCCCCCCCGACTCTGCATAATGCAACGAGGAAGTCCGACACTTAAATGTGTCAAATTATTTGCTTTACTGATCAAATATCTAAAAATAACTGCCCGTTACTTCTTATTCACCACCTCCTTCTTCTTCATCCCTCCTTCAACACATACGCACCTCTCTCTTTCTTAGATAGATAGATATATACTTTATTAATCCCCAAGGGGAAATTAGTTGTTACAGTAGCACCAATAAACTAAACACACGAGAATAAAATATACATATAAGTGACTGTGAACAAAATGAAATATAAAATACAAAAAACAAATATATATATATATATATAACATATATGCAAATACACAAATATAATACTGTTGACAATGACTGCAGTGTAAAATTAAATAAAATAAAGACACATGTTTCACTACTCTGCGGAGACCGATGTACGCATGTTTAAGAGATGGAACAACAGAGAGATGCCTCGTCATGGCACTCGAAGTGTGTGTGTGTGTGTGTGTGTGTGTGTGTGTGTGTGTGTGTGTGTGTGTGTGTGTGTGTGTGTGTGACTTTGCGAACCAAACAAATATTATCAGAGGCATTTCGACGTGTTTGTGATCGTGTGGCATTGTGTCTGGGTGGGAACACACACCTCCTTGAACCTGCCTCCTCCTGCCGTGACTGACTGGAGGCAGCGTGTTGAACGCTCTCTGCCGCTTTCTTCTCGTTGGCATTCGAACAGTGTCATAATTTTTTTCATCGCTAGTCAAGTGCCAGAGATGGAATCCATCTGGCGTTATAAAGAAATGTGTTGACAAAAGAGCATATTTCTGAAAAACACCAGTACGGTCGAGAGCGGGCGTGAACACGCATGTGCATGGGCGTTGGACAAATACCCGCAAAAAAGGAGCCATAAATAACTTTTTTTTGCACCCTCGGCGCGAGACCTGTCATCCATCATCGCGGTGTGCGTTTATGTGTGTGTGTGTGTGTGCGCAGGTTGCTGCTCCCCTCATTTGACCACAGAATGAGTGAATGTTATCATTTTCCCGCCCTTGACCTGTTCCATTCCAGCGGGCAGAAACACCAGATAGAGAAAAGATTGAATGAGGGGACGGGAGAGAAAACCAAATAAACAGGAGAGAGAAATAAGAGTGTGAGAAAGATGCTGTTTCAAGCATCGCATGTACACGACTCCTACAGGGGGGAAATGATTTATTTTCCTTTTTTTTTTACCTTGGTATGAAATCAAATTTTTAATATCACAGCATGTTGCAAATAAACTATATCTTCTCCAAATCCAGGATGATGCCCTACTCATGACAGCGTCATCAGAAAAAAGTTATCCTCAGTGAATGTATTAGCTTCAGACCCCGTTTACACGATGGGAAGACGCATATATTTTCATGCGTTTTGGCATTTCATTTACACAAAAACGATCATTTCTAAAAACTCCGGCCAAAGTGGAGATTCTGATCACCTCGTTAGTCCCTCATTACCTTCACCTGGTCCTCACACCCGTCTCACCTGTTGCCCATTCCCTCGTTAGTCCCCGGCTACCGAGACCCCGTTTCCACGATGGGAAAACACATATTTTCATGCGTTTTGGCCTTTCATTTACAAAAAAACAGAGGTTTTATCACGGAAAACGATTGTTTCTAAAAACTCCGGCCAAAGTGGAGATTTCTGAAAACTCAGTTTTTGTGTTTTAGGTTGTCAAACGTCACAGTATGCGACTAAAGATGCTTCACGTCATGTGAGCGTCCTATGGGACGTATGCGGACGGCGTATTTATGCGGGTTCATATAAACAGAAACTTTTTTGAAAACAACCTTGTGTGTACGACGTTAGTTTTGAAAACGGGGGGGCAGAAATATGTGTTTCTGTAAATACTCGGCTATGTGTAAATATGGCCTTAGTCGTCCTCAGACTTTGACCTTTAGTTAGTAAATCGCAGATGATTGTGGGTACAGGGGATTTGATCCCTCGCCTATAAACGTTGTCTGTCAGAGAAGTTTGAACACCGAAAAGTTTAATAAAACACGTCTGTGTCGTGCTTCTTTTTTTTTAAATCTCTTTTTTTCTCCTGTCAGTTTTTGTGACATTATCAGGTGTTCTAATAGGATCCCAGCTGATACACACAGCTTGTGCGCGCGAGCGCCAGCACGAGCGCGCACTTCACACGGCGTTTGATCCGACTCGCGCCGAGGTGACATCCCTGCTGCCGGTTAACGAGGCCCTCCGCTCGCGAAGGAAAGGAGAACCCGAGGTCAGACAGGCAACTGCGATTCCACCGGCTTTCATTTAGCGCCCCGGCTCAACCGGCGCACCTGTCTTTTGAGCCCAGATTAAAGACCTTCAAAAAGAATAGACGGAAGGGAAGAAAAAGGGATGAAAAAAAAAAAAGTTCAATGACAAAAAAAACAAACATCAGCTGTCAAAACTCAATGTCATTGTGTCTCGGAGGGGAATTGGTAATTGGGGGCGAGAGTACGGGAGTAACGGGGGTGCCGGAGACGAGAAGCAGGGTTCTTACACATTTTTACCAATGGATTTCCATGACTTTTCCATGACTTTAAACCAAATGTCAATGACCAAACTGAAATTTCGGTAAAAAACATGAACAATTTAGAAAATGTTGTGTATTGAGAGTGTACGCCGGCTTATATTTTGAGCATCTTTCTTTAAAAAACATTATTTCAAACTCGGTGTGATCATGACACATTTCCATGACCTTTCCAAAACTTTTATGATTTAAGCTTTTTTCATGACTTTTCCAGGCCTGGAAATGACCTTTTTAAAATTCCATGACTTAGCCAGGTTTTCCATGACCGTAAGAACCCTGGAGAAGGGACCGGGGGGCGGAGGGAGGCCGGCCTGGCTGCACAGGCCCGCTCCTCCACGGCATACTTCTAAACGCTATTGATGTCAGATGAAGAATAAACTTCCCCTTGTTGTTAGGTGTATAAAAGACAAAGTGGTCCCCCACCCGCAGTGCGACGAGGGGATGGAGGGGTGAGTCATGAAGAATCACGCCGAGCCGCTCGCCGGTTAACCGGAGCGCTCGCCGGGAGTCTCGTGAATAGAGGCAGAAGTATTCCGAGATAATTCCGCGGTCAAAAGGCGAGACGCGCCCGCGGAAAGAGGCGCTTGCTCTTCGGCGAACGCAACGGCGCTCCGTTTTCATCGGCGAGGACGCCTCTTTCGGGAAATCAGTGTAAACCTCGACAGGAGGCTCTTGTGCAAACGGAAAGGAAAATTGCAGAGGAAGAGGTCGCCGCGGAACTCTTCAAAGAAATCTTCGAGAACGCTTGGTCTCCGTTCGCCCCCTGCCCGTTCTGCTTGTTCTCTAATTCCCTTGTTTCGTGTTTTGCGGAGCGGCAGAGGAACGCTTTGACTTTACAGTTTTCCAAGGGAGGCCGAAGCGAAGAGATCAAAGGGCAGATGGAGGGCAAGCGTGTCTTAAAAAAAGGAGGGGGGGGGGGGTGGAAGCAAAACAAATGGGACACTTTACTGGGCTAGCAACACTATACGGATATGATATGATATGATAATGATGTATTCCTTTATTCGTCCCACAGTCGGGACATTTGAAAATCACAGCAGCGGTGCACATCAGAGCACTAATAAAAATAACTATAAAAAACAAAACTAAATACTGAAAAACGAAAAACTAAATACTAATACTAAATATACAAAGGGAAAAGAAAGTAAAGTTCTGAGTAAAGCGATCTTCTGCAGTTTGATGTGCAGCCTGACTGCAGCAGAATGCGACTCACATTTGGATTCACGAATCACAATTTCGAGATCGGGGAATCAAAATCAGCCCGCTTGAGTTTTGTCGTCCCTCGTGGAAAACGTCGTAATCGCCGGCATCGCCTCGACGATCCGGTCCAAACAAAGCTCGGCGACAACACCCCCGATTAACTATTCAAATCTGCACGTGAGCCTCGGCTCTCACTCAGCGTCAAAAAACTAAAACCAGAGCAGCTTCTCGAAGGCAACGTTAATATTTCAGCGTCGCTCCGGTCTCTCCGAGCTCCAGATTGTTTGGGTTAAGCCGGCCCCGCTCGCCCGACCTCCCGCCTCATATTTCATCGGTAGATTAACTTTCTTCGCCATTTGGATAGATGACTAAATCCTCCAAAGTTCATCCAGATGGTCGCCGTCCACGATGTGACGGAGCAAGAAAGGGCGGAGAGAGGACTCACCCGCATATCGCTGCAGCACTCACGCTGCCTTTTCAATATTTCAAGGTGGTGAGCATAATACTTGCATGCTCTGGGACAGAGGAATTCACTTTAAAGGAAGGGCGTGTTTAACCGAGAAAATATAGCAGTTCAGAAAAATGAATTGTTTAGAGCGTGTGTGTGTGTGTGTGTGTGTGTTCGTGCGTGTGTGCGTGTGAATGCGTGTATCTGATGCGTCGTGCACAGCCTAGGCTTTGAACCCAAATTCAACTCCCAATCTTAAAAGACGATGCCACCATCAGGGGTGTGGGGGGGGACTTATCCCTCTGCCTGGGGTGCAGCACTTTCTTTGCACATGTTAAAAGCACGTGTGTGTGTGTGTGTGTGTGTGTGTGTGTGTGTGTGTGTGTGTGTGTGTGTGTGTCAAGACGCCGACACATAAGCTCGGCTTTTCGGCAAAGATGTAGAAATGATTCAGCCTGTGTGTGTGTGTGTTCCCTTTCTCTCGGGCCCTTGCATCCACTGCCTCCATCCTTTGTGCCTTTGACACGCTCGTACGTTCTGGGTTTCTTTTTTTTTTTTTCTTCCACCAAGCGATGTCATGATCAATTTACCGCTCGGCACATGACGGCCCCTAGCGCCTCGGAGGATTTTAAGGACTTTGTGTGCAATCTCAGCCTGCCTCGCTTTTCTCTCCCACATATATATATATATATATATATATATATATATATATATATTAAAAAAAAACGGGTATTTGTATTCTTATCCCGCTTTGGCCACCGAGCGAGATTCCGTCCCGGCTTTTTTTTTTCCACCTCTCTGATTTCGAGGTTATTGTTTGGAAGAGAAACGGAGCGGACGCCGACCCGCGGCTCCTATTTCGAGGCAAATCTCAGTCATATTTGCCGGTTTTATTCCCACTCTGTTTCAAACTGCGTGAGGTCGGAGGGGTCAATCTGGTAATCTCACAGAACTCGGGACCTGTTTGTGGATATGTACGAATGTGTGTGTGTGTGTGTGTGTGTGTGTGAGTGTGTGAGCGCGCAAAGAGAGGGAGAGAAAGCACCAAAGTATTTTGAAAACATCAGGCTCAATCAGCGCGCATTTGTTCAGGGACCCCCGAGAAACTGAGCTCATTGCCTCACAGAGTGAGACCTGATGGGAGAGGAACCATTACAACAGGAGCTGTTCCATGCAGCTAAAGTATGTTTGTGCACCTGCCTGCTTTTTAACGCGCATCTGCCAGCGCCGAACACAAACACGACTTGGCACGCGTCGAAACATAACGCCACAATGTTCCAGACCTCAATATCATCCATCATTCAGGCTCAAACAGCAGCCAAACAAATAAAAAAAGGGAAAAAGAAGCTATTGGGTGAGTGTTATTTCGCTCTTTCTTCTGAGTAATAGAGTAAAATGCTAATAACTGGATTAATAATCCGCCCGAGCAATTCAATTCAACCACTGTCAATCCTACCCCAAATATTGTATTATCATTCTGCTTCCGTACGCAGGTTGCTGCTGCTGCCACTGGCAAGGCTATATGGCTGCCAGTGTGTGTGTGTGTGTGTGTGTGTGTGTGTGTGTAGGTGGCGAGTACATAATTTGAGCTGGCCGGGAGTGAAAAGTATTCACGCAGCCCCGCATTGCGTTGCTCGTTCACTCTTCCTCTCCTCCCTCCATCACGCCGTCATCCTTCCCCTCTTCCGTCCTCTTTCGCTCTTCTTCTCTGATCCCGCGGCCACCTGGCGGGCGTCCCGCGGGGACTCTTACAGCCGGCCTCCTCTCACTCCTTCCATCCAATTGAATAACGCACTGGAGTTTAAACCCCCTCATTAAAAAGGGCCTTATAGGGATTAAAACGCTGAGACAAACACAAGTTGTGCATACGGAGGTACGGCTACGGCTAACACATTAGCTTGTGTATTAGCTGTGTATTAGCTGTGTATTAGCTTGTGTATGAGCTGTGTATTAGCTGTGTATTAGCTTGTGTATGAGCTGTGTATTAATGTGTATATGAGCTTGTGTATTAGCTTGTGCATTAGCTTGTGTATGAGCTGTGTATTAATGTGTATATTAGCTTGTGTATTAGCTTGTGTATGAGCTTGTGCATTAGCTTGTGCATTAGCTTGTGTATTAATGTGTATATTAGCTTGTGTATTGGCACGTGTATAAGCTTGTGTAGGCTATTAGCTGTGTATTAGCTTGTGTGTTAGTGTGTTTATTAGCTGGTGTATTAGCATGTGTATTAGGTCATGTATTAGCTCATCTATTAGCTCATCTATTAGCTCATGTATTAGCTCATGTATTAGCGTACCTGCCCTTTCGGGGAGTGACGTAGATGCACTGAAACATGTTTGTCGAGTATTGTTCTGAAAACCCTGCGTGTCATTATCTTCGAAATGCAGCATCCATCTCGCCGCCTCTCAAACGCACCGCCGAGCAGCATCTATACATCATTCCATAAAGGAATATTAATCTGATCAATAATGTGTGCCGCTGCTCTTGATCTCCCAGAGGCGACCGATCCAGAGCGTCCACAGGTGACGCGTGGACACTCAAACAGCAGTTATTTACTCCCCAGTATCGGCACAGTATGATGGTATTACTGCAAATATGTTTTATTTATAATTCAGATGAACATATTTTTGTCCTCCAATTAATTTAGTATACATCCAAATTTAAATTAGTATTACGTCACCCTTGGATCTGACTCCAACGCAGTGGCAGCTGGGTCCCTCCTCCGAGACCCACCTCATGACAGAGAGACTAAGGCTCTATGCTTCAGCCCAGTTCAGCACACACACACACACACACACACACACCAGCTCCCTCTCTCCCCCTGCCAACAAGCTTAATATCATTTATTTACCAAACCAATAAGGGCGGGCCGAGAGCACAACAGCCGTGGAAAGGACGTCAACCGTGTGGATTCCCGATGATAAAGTACTTTCTAAACAAGAGACTGTAAGGAAAAAAAAAGTACGGTATTCGTAATTTCAAATGAACCAACCTCGTATGGATATGAGATTTTATTTTTCTCCAGCTAATATTGATATGCAGAATTTTCTCATTATACCCGGCGAATGAAATCTGCCACAAACATCGCCCGGGCAACCGGCGTCTCGTCTCATGCGAGTTGCGGGAAAGGGAGAAAGAAAAAAAAATAGGAAGAGAGAAAAGTTCATGTTTAATTTTTGATAACAACGCCCTGACTAATGAATTTCCTAAGTTTGTGTCCTCGCTTACAGCCCCATGTTTGGCTATGTTTCCATCCGGCATGCGGATTCACGAAACTGAGGGGCAGCGGGGAGCGGAGAGAAGGGGGGGAGGGGAGGGGGGGAAAGGTGTTTGTGCAGAAAACACCTTATTTGGACTTTTCTGAGCCGATCCGACTGCCAAAATGATTCGTCGGAGCTGAGTGTAAGACAAGAAACAGTTTACAAGAGGAGCGCACTGCCAGAGGCCTTTTAATGATCCGGGGGTCTAGAAACGTGAGCAACAGACGGAGCTCCTCGGAGCCCCAGACACAGACTGAGTTATCGCCGTGTACAGAAGCCAACGTCTCCCCGTAGCGACGCATAAATCCTGGACGGGGTAGCCGAGTGTCGTGGTGGCCTCAAAAGATGCGAGGATATGAGCCCGGAGAAAGAAGACGGGATTTATCCGCGGAGGAGGAGTTCAGCATGAGGTCATAGAAGCCATTTGCAGTTTCTTTGGAGTCACTGTTTCTTTGGAGTCACTGTGAACAAGCGTTGTGTGTGTGTGTGTGTGTGTGTGTGTGTGTGTGTGTTTACGAGGCATTACTTTAAATGTAGCAATTTATATAAAAGAAGGCAAGAAAGTCGTATCTCAGGATTCACAGGAAAGTGTTGGTGTTCATATTGGAAATACCATTTTTTTCCCTCCAAAGAGCAGATTTAATATCTTGCAAAATCTCGTTATTTTCGTGCCATTTTGTCTTTTTCGGTCGTAAAATATGCAGCGCCGACATTTATAGGTGACTCATACTTCTCTTCTTCCGACTGTAACTTTTTGAGACGCAACCTTTTACAAAAAAAGGCGAAAAAAGAAATGTCTGGAATTAAATAAACACTTTGGATTCTCTCCTCGCCGATCCGAGCTCTGGAGTGGAATAACTCCGACGACCGCCGTGACTCCGTCGTAACTCGTGGAAGGAGAGTGGCGTGCGGACACGCCCACCTCGGTGCGAGGGGAGTGGCGACGCCGAGGAGACGGGACCGGAAAGACTGCATTCGCATTCCTCCAGACCGCGCGGCGGAAGCCAACCGCTCCGCTCTGTTTCGACGCGAACGCGTCCGACCAAAACAACATGGAACCGTTGTGAGCTTTCCCACGACCTCGTCTCCTCAACAATAGATTATAAGAAGTAAAATAAAACCCCAGTATGTTGAACTTGACGCCCAACAACTTCCGCCCTTTCACTGGGGGATCAGGTCGATCTTTACGCCGGTAATCCAAAATTGCATTACTAGACGAAGACAAAAAGATTTGAGTCATCCTCTTTCCTTTATACACATATAAATATATATATATATATATATATATATATATATATATATATATATATATATTTTAATATAAATATATATATATATTTTAATATAAATGTATATATATAAAGATAAATAGATAAATATATATATATATATATATATATATATATATATATATAAAAGTAATTATATATTAATATATATTGGTATGCTAAGGCGTGCCTGAGTTCCTGAAGTGGAGCTTTGCGGTTGTGGTGGAGGAATAAAGAGTGGCACGCTCCAACTTGGCAATAGGAGTCGGCCTACATCCTCACCTTCATCTTCATCACGTTAACTCATCTCCCGGTGAGGTTTGGCAATCGCTGCCAACTCCCAGCAACCCTCTTGACTCTGTCGTAATCAAAACACTTCTAAGACTAGGGCATATTACTCATATGTCAGTGTTTGTTTAATAAAATAAAAGATTAATTTCCATCTGCCCATACGTACACACAAGTCCCTGGAGGAAGAAAGGAGTGTTGTTTGTTCCAAGTTATTGCAATAAATGTGATTACGCCGGGTATTTAATGCTTTTTCTTCTTTTTCTTTGGACTTGTTTTCTTTTCTTTTTTTGTGCAAGAGTATTGTTGGTGTATAATTAGTGTTCTGTGAGAGGAATACACAAAAACAAGACAAACTTGTTTTTGTGGAGCTTCTCTCTCATCACTTCTCACCGTCTTACCCGTCTCCCTCGAGGGGAAGCTGCCTCACACGCAATTTGATTCAGGGCCGATTCCAAACCCACTCGATTTCAGACAAGGTGAACTCCTGGAGACACATGCTTGTGTATTTACAACCTGTGAGATTTGCTATTAATAAGAACAGACATGTCCGTGGAAAGCATGGGCCACGAAATCCTGTGGGTGTCTTTTGATTTCCTGATGCTTCTCTTTTTATCATCCTAGGCGGTTTCCAAGTGTTAAAAAAAGCCTTTGTCTCCGTGCTTTGATACATATTGTACTCTACTAAGGTGACACCTGCAGAGGGACTGTGCTTCAGGGCATACACACACAATCTCTTTTGATATTTTATATGGAGTGAATTATTGAAGATATATATATATATATATATATATATATATATATATATATATTTATATATATATATATATATATAATGTATTTATATAAATATATATATAAACATATATATATATATTTATATATATATATATAAATATATAAATTGCATATATATATATATATATAAATATGTACATACATATATTTATACGTACACATGTTTTTTCAGCGAAAGTAAAACTCTTTCACAATGTTTAAATCCATGTTCTTCTGTTCACTGTGTGAGAACTAGTGCTCCATGTTGCTGTGATTATTTGCTGTCCGTCCCCACTCACCGTCTTATAGGAGTTAGGCTAAACTACTGTTGCTCTGACATCTGGCTCCTCCAGGAGATGTTTCTGGCCTGAGCTACTGTTTATTAAATCCAGATCCTCACAGAAATATACAGAAAAACATCGCCCCAGTAAAGTCTTTTCAGGGGCTGTGACTCTAAAAGGTCAGGAATGTTTTACTTCAAGTTAATAAAAAAAAGAAAAAGAAGTGATCCTTAGAGTTTAAGTAGAAACTTTTGAGGTTTTAACCGAGAGGAAGTGAGAAAACAGACAACGCGTCATCGGGAGCTTTGACACATCTGGCGGGCAGCAGGGCCTCGCAGGGAGAGGAATTTAAGGTTACATCAATAGGCTGAAGGCTCAGGAATATTTCCATAAAAAAAGAAGAAAAAAAAGCTATATTTGATAATTTTTCTTTTCCGTCTTATCAGACTCGAGGGCTTTGTACAGACGGGGCTGACAGGACCGGGTGATGGAGGAGGAGCGAGGAGGCGCCACAGAGCCAGGTGCTCTTCATAAACACTCCCATTAGAGATTGGAACTGGCACTTGTTTGGATAACTTTCAAACGTGAAGGCCTGGTGTTTATCCGCCATTGATCCCCCTCTGTCCATTACAGACGCCTTGTCGTCAGTAACTACCACAGGAAATCTATACCGAAGACCCTTATTATACCAATGCTCATTTTACAACTTCAATAATAAAGGAGTGGGCAGTTATCATCGTCCCATCAGGGGCGGGTGAGGATAAGTGACTTAATGGAGGTCGCTGGGTTTTACTCTGTTGTTTATATTATATTTTCATCCTCCATATTTGTAAAAAAAAAAAACGAAACCACAACATCTCCTCCAGTTCCAATCCGTGGATGCAAACAATATTTCAGAGCGGCCATACGCAAGCGTGAACATTGTAAATTCCAGCTTCATTAATATGCCGATGCAAAGAAAAGCGACGCGTCTATTAATGGCTCGCGGGGCTTCTCGGGTTATGACTGCAGCGATGCGGAGAGAAACAACATCGCCGAGGGAGCGGCAGCTCTCAAAAGTGAAAATCGCGTTGATAGATGTATGGATATAGACTTAGAGAGTCAAAGAGGCAGCCGCTCTGGGCCCGGATGAAACAATGACCCGGGAGCCGCCAAATTTAGAGGCGAGCCGGGTCTCCGAGGAAGCATCTCCATTCGGACTGGAATGGCAAGCGTGACCCTCATCTCTCTGCTCCTCACCTCCGACTAATTGAATCAGGCTGTGTGTGTGTGTGTGTGTGTGTGTGTGTGAGAGAGAGTCTGTTAAACCAGGTTTGAAATCGTTAAAATCTGACTTTCTGAGCTGACCCCCCTCGCTTCAGATAACCATCCAATATGTTTCTCGCGTGAAGGGAATGGGAATGCCGCGTGCGCTCGCGGGCCGCCGGGCCTTCGCTCCTCACGAAACATCGGGGGAGGAGTCTCATGAGAATCTCTTTATATAAAAAAATATAAACTAAAATAATAACTAAAAAGAAAAAAAAGCTGTTAAATTCCCTCGTGGATATTCCCCGGGACATTATGCATTATGAATGTTGCCACCCCCCCCCCCCCCCCCTCCGCACTCCCAAATCCACCCACGATACAAGATGTGTTTATTATATTCAGATGCATGGATTTAATTACGAATCAGCGGAATAAACATGAAAAATGCATGATTGGAAATAGCCGCAAGTTCTATTTTCTTCCCATTTTTCATTTCTTCATACTTCCGTTGAATACAGGAAAACAATGTTTTAAGCACTAAGCAGAGCCTAGCCGGGCATTAATTAAAGTTTTTTTTTCCTTTTTTTATGCTCTATGTGAGGGACCAGTACGTCTCTAGTGGAGACTTGGCATCATCAAGGCCAGACATGGACACAAAGTGTGTGTGTGTGTGGGGGGGGGGGGATGGGATGGGATGCTCGAGGGGAATCACTCTTTTCCCGTCGTATTTTCCGATGCTGGCTCCTCGCCGGCGACGGCACCAGAACTCTCATCAGTGTGCGAGATTTTAAAAAAGGGGCTTTGAGGAGCTTACGCCTTATAATTAGTCAGTCGACTGCTTTAAGAGCGTCGAGGTAAACAGGGTTTAATTAGGAAGGGTCGCGCAGTCTGGGACAGATGTTGTGCAGGGGGGGGGGGGGGGGGGGTCACACTGGGAATGTTTTTCGGACTACTTCTTCATCCACACACACACACACACACACGTACTCATCGATCTGTTATAGGGAGGTCACGCTGCACAACCGCACCCATAAAAACGAAGAAAAATAAGAAACTCCAACACTCGTTGGACTGCGATGGGAAATAAATGGGAATTTAAATGTTTTTCTTCTTCTTCAGAGAACTTCAGGTGTTGTCGTAAATCCAAGCACTAAAGAGCTTATGCCCTGCAGGGCGGGTCCCCTCGGGGGCTGAAGGGAATCAGGCGCAGGTATCCCGAGAATGTCTTCCGAACTTCCCCCCGCTAAGCGGCCGCTACACACCACTTAAAAAAAAAAAACGCTGATGGGAACGCCGGGCTCCGCCTGGGCTTAAGTCACCGCTAAACCACACCAAAGTTTCCCGCGACTGAGCGAGGATCAGCGCGGCTGACGATGTGGCAGTCAATGCAGTCGGGTTTTGTGGGGGGGGGGGGGGAGTCACAAAAGGCAAACACACCTAAGGCGGGTCTTATGGATTCTAAGCCTTCAAATAACCACGTCCGCTAAGCTGGAAGGAACAGGGGAGGGGAGGGGGGGGGGGGGCAGTGTGAGAACGAGAGAGAGAGTAAACACAGAGGAGAGACGGAGGAGGGAATATATATGTTGGTGAGGAGGGAATATATATATGTATGGAGTGTTAAAACCGAGACGATGGGAAGCAGAGAGCAGGAGAGAGAGAGAGAGAGAGAGAGAGAGAGAGAGAGAGAGAGAGAGAGAGAGAAAAAGCAAGCTTTGAAGGGCAGATGATGAAGATGACAGCAAGCAGTGGGATGGAGGGAGGGAGGGAGGAAGAGGAGGGGAGGGAAACAAAATCAGGCATTCTTGACAGAGGCAACATGGCGGGATCACACGGCTATTTCTCATTCACACTCCTCTGCATTCGCACGCGGTTCCAAAAGGTACCCGAGCCCCGAGGACGCCTTCCAGCCGACACCGGTTGCCAATTTTTCAAACCTGTCACTCCCTTTTTTTTTCGGCGGATCAGCCCCGCGCCGCACAAAGGGGCCTCCTCCGAGCTGATGTTGTTGTTGTTGTTGTCGTGCCGACGCGAGGTAAACACGTGAGGCGGCGGCGTCCATAACCCCTCCACACACACACACACACACACACACACACACACACACACACGCATGCATTACTGTAGAAAGGTCGGGCTTTTTTAAAATCATGCACCCGCTAGGTGACAATATCCGCCGAGTATGTTGCCGATAAATCACGCCGGGGGGGAATACGACTTGCGTAAATAAGATAAGATGAGATAAGATATTCATTTATTAGTCCCACAGTGGGGAAATTCAAGGATCAATAAATAATAAGCGGCGGTGGCGTGAGCGCCGAGAGGACGCCGGGGTTTTACTTATTTATTTATATATATGTTTCAACCTTTTCTTAACACCTTCTGGCAGTTCATAAAAATACAAATAAATAAAAAAAGCAGCACCAGCCGAGCCTCAGACGCCGTCTCGCCTACGTCGCTAAGCCGCGGTAAACAGAGCCGGCCGCTGTAGGCGGGCAGGTTAGGATGCGGCGAGCGGCGAGCGGCGAGCGGCGAGCGGACGCCCCGAGGAACACGTCTCTCCCACATGCGAAGGCACACATGACACATCTGTTCTCACACACACACACACACACACACACACACACACACAATCCACTGCCCACAGTGTTCATTGTGAGCTTTGACAGAAGGTCTGCAGAGACTCAGAGGCTGATAATCAAACTGGAGCCACACAGTGCGGCCATATTTCTTGTGTGTGTGTGTGTGTGTGTGTGTGTGTGTGTGTGTGTGTGTGTGTGTGTGTGGGGTCTGTATTAAAACTCCTGCTGAGGTCACATGCAGGCTCATTATAACATACCCCCTCCCTTCCCCACACACACACACACACATGTATCCGAGTATCTCCATCCACAGCTTGAGAGCTACCTATGCAGGAGGGGAGGGGCGATCTCTTAAAGAGACAGGCGCGAAAACAGGGCGTTCCAGCCGCAGGTATTTTCACACAGACAAATAAGTGTTTTGTTCCAGTATTAACATGTGTAAAAATGTTCTTGTGGAAACCCTAAAAAAATACAAGTATTAGCTTGTGTGTTTTTGTCAATAATAATACAACCCCGTGCTTGAGTCCCGCCTCGTTCATACCGCGTCAGGGCGTGTGTTAATTGGGTTGCGAGGAGGTGAGTGTGCATCGAGGAGACGCGTGGAAACGCCGCCGGCGGTCCCCGGAGGCGACTCCGCAGCGACTCGCCGTCGACGTAGCGCTTCATTACGAAACGGAGAGTCACTACGTCTCCATTCACACTCAGACAACACACTTCTCACGGCACATTCCTGCCATTCCGGCCTCTGGTTACCTCTCCGTACCTTTTGAATCGGCGATTTAGTTAATTATTTGCGCCCACGTGCAGTAATTACTCGACATTCCTTCATACCGACTCCTTAAATGTCTCATTGGCGTTCAGCCGGCACGCTCCTCTGATGCCGCGTTAAAATATAAAGGACTTTTTTCATCCGCCTTTTAAGATTCGTGGCTATTTGACACTAGGATTGTGCGAGGCGCATTACATCAATAATGGACTTGACCTTATGAGGCGTGTCTTTTCGCTAAAGGGGTGGATGTGAGACTCAGATCGTATTAAATGCTTTTGTCCATCGCATTAAGAACAGCCTTCTCAAGTGGAAACACTATTTCAAACGGGCCGCGTCAGCACATTTCCCAGGCAGGAGGAGATGTGTGGCTGGTTAACCGGCAACCACGACTGGTGGAATAATAAGCTCCCGTTAAAGAGCAAACGCGTCGGTCAGCCGCTGATTTTTCTTTTTTTTACCTCGCTGTCTCATTTGATCTCATGAATCAAGGGTCTCAAAGTGGGGAGGGCGGTAAATTACGGTGAAATGTGACACCGGGAAGAGATGAGCCTGTCGTAGCGGAGCAACCTTCGTCTGTGAAAAGCTCCCCGCTTGTTTATCAAAAGAAGTTCACCGGGACACGGAGTTCCCACGCCTCCTCCACCTGCGGGGCCGACGCCGCTGAGCACTGTGTGACTTTTTTTCTTCTTCTTCTTCTTCTTCTTCTTCTTCTTCTTCTTCTTCTTCTTCTTCTTTCTCCGTTCCTTCAGGGGGACGTTGCCCAAGAGCCCCGCTTTTTTTTGGCAGCGACGCGTCTGAATTACCAGGTACGAGCGAGATGAGAGGGATGAAAACCTTTTTTTTTTTTTTTTAAAGAACAACAGGCATGTGGCCATGGGAGAATTTACAAGAGTGGAAGAAGGGGGGCATGGGGGAAGAGGAGGAGGGGGGGGGAGGGTATGTACTGTATATTGCCATAGTAACATTGGAATAGCGCGCCAAGGATCCCTGAGCAAACACAGGCGGCGTGCGGTTTTAACCAGCGACCGAGGACCCCTCGGCCGGCGTGTGCGTGTACGCCTCCTCGTTCAAACAAACAAAAAAACCTCGCCGGCACTTTAAAACGTACATTTTACGAGGGTCTCGCAGTTGTCGCCCGCCCGCCCGCCCGCCCCTCCCCCATTTCGAAGAGAAAAAGAAAAGCTCATTCAGAAGGATCGGACCGAGCGGACGAACGCGGCGGCGCACACGCCCCGGCGTAAATCTCTCAAATGTGCAGAGCGGAGGGGGGGAAAGAAAGAAAAAAAGAAGGCGACATCAAACGGTCGGCCACGCAATTGGCTCTACGGGGGGGGGGGGGGGGGTAATCTGCGCTACTCAAACATTTGCTGCAGCGCTCGCAGAATTGTGACGGCGATTAAAAGGGAAAGCGTCGCCCCCGGCTCTCGCCACGCCCTCTCTCTCTCTCTCCCCGCATGTCACCGGATCGCGAGATGACGGGCGGCCGCCGCGTTCCCAGCGGTCGGCCTTCCCTTTTCCCGCCTCGAAGCCCGTTATTAATGCATCGTCATCGGCGGCTCGGATGTGACGGATCTGACGCTAAGTGAAGCTTATTAAGCGGAAAAAAAAGGGCCCGGAAATAAAGTTTGGAGGTAAAGTGCGGAGAGAGAAGAAGAAAAAAAAATAAAAGCCGCTGGCGTCGAAGCGGCTTTGTTTACTGTTATTCTAATCATTTTACCGCCCCCGGACTTGTCACTTTGATTGATGTCTTCGTCTTTCTCCACAATCCCAGACCTCATCAACCTGGATAAGAAGTACAACATTTCCTATACCCCACCCCTTTTACACACACTCTCACTCACACACACACACACACACACACACACACACACACACACGCACACACACACACACACACACACACACACACACCCCAACCTCTGTGGCCCGGTGTTCTGTCATTTTTTGCTGCCTTGTCAAAATGTGCTACCCGCTGCATAAACTGATAGGTGTGTATCGATTCATGCTACCCTATCTGATAGGATGTTATTGTACTATCACAATATGCTTTTCTTTCAAAGTTCAATGTTTCACTTTTCACTGTTAAAGTGTTCATCTACAACAATAAATACCCTAATAATAAACCAGTGCTTTATTATGATAATGTGAACAAACTCATGTTTACAATAATTTGTTGACACAAAAGAAATAGCAACTGCTTATCACTCATTAATCTACATGTCATTACTACATAGTATTACTACCTGTACAATATACATGCTGAATGTACTTTTAACTAGGGAAATAATCGGCATTTTGAGGACGCCACTCCCCGTTATCAGACGTGCATCGACAGGGTGGCAAAACATTATGGGCGTGTCAAAAAATACTCGGAAAATCGACTCGGCGCATGCGCAATACCACAAGGTATCGGTTCTCGACAAGTAGCATGAAATGACAGAACACCGGTTCCCCCTCAAGGCACTCCTCACCACAGATTCCACTCTACCATTTACAATTGGCTATTGTTTGCCATATCACGTTGCATTGTGCCGCCTCACAGTAACAGGGTTCTTACACATGTTGACCAGTGGATTTCCATGACTTTTCCATGACTTTAAACCAAATTTCCATGACAAAACTGAAATCTCGGTAAAAACATGAACAATTTCGAAAATTTGGCGTATTGAGAGCGTACGCCGGCTTACATTTTGAGCGTCTTTCTTTAAAAAACATATTAATTATTTCAAACTCGCCGTAAATGGACATGGGATTATAACAAAATTTCCATGACTTTTTCAAAACTTTTATGATTTAAGTTTTTTGCCATGACTTTTCCAGGCCTGGAAATGACCATTTTAAAATTCCATGACTTTTCCAGGTTTTCCATGACCGTACGAACCCTGCAGTAAAGACCAGTATTTCAGTCCCCTTCATTCGAGCACCTGAGGGAACGCGCTCATTCACAAACCCGGCGCCGACGCTCCGATTTGACCGTCTCCTTGTTGCCGAGGAGGAGAGAGGCGGAGCGGAGACGGAGGACTCCCGTCTCCGGAGACACCGCGAAGAAAACGGAGTAAAAAGGTGAAACCGAAGCTAGATAATAAACAGGCTATAGGGCGGGGTGCCGCAAATCAATACGCGCAACCGTATTAAATGTCTGGAGCTCCTCAATCCACGGCAGAATTTGTCTGACTAAGGCCGGCGTTACAGTCATCTCCAATTTATTCTTCGCTTTCTAGCAGGTCCGGGCCTTGGGGGGAACACGCAGCATATGAGTAACTGTGTAAAGACTGTATACAATTTATCCTGACAGAAATATATATAGCGCGTATATATGGAGCCCTGCTTGACGACGACACCTTTCATCTCCGGCTTTAGGCTGAGAACCATTTTTTTTGTTTCTCCTGTCTCCACTATCACTGCCTTCCAGCAAGGTGTGATGACTTATTATTAAAGCAGTATCTGGACGTATTATTAGGTATTGTCCATTCAGTGGCTCTTAAATGGCTCTTATTGTGGTACTTTTGTAGTTTGACTATGTTGAGGAAATGTTACTTTCTGTATTCTTGTTGTTCTTAGTTTGTACTCTAGGTTGAAATGTATTTATTGTAAGAAGAAGAAGAAGAATTATACTTTATTAATCCCCAAGGGGAAATTTGCGGACACAGTAGCACCAATAAACATTAAACTAAACACACAATAATAAAATATACATATAAGAAAGAAGAACAAGTGTGCATAAACTATACAAGTGAGATATAAAATACAAAATAAAATAATATATATATGTATATATACACAAAATATATGCAAATATGTATATATACACACAAGTCGCTTTGGATACTTGGATAAAAGCGTCTGCTAAATGACATGTAATGTAATGTAATGTAGTAAAAAGTAGTGAAATGTGTCCATTACAAAAGGTATTTCTTCAGCATCAACTCAGTTTACTCTCAATTATGACAATGATGGATCGAATCTTCACGTTCATGGAGCCGGAACCAGCCAGTCTTCTGCATTTCTGCCCGGTAACACATTAATTTTCTGCTGATCGACTCCTCGATGGATCCCTCCGGTCTAAATATTACCGCGATGAAGTCACACAAAAGATGGACTTACTGCGAGAGCTACTTTTATTTACTCCAGGATTCTCTTTTTTAATCACATTGATCTGAAGCCGACTAAAAATCCGTGGCTAGAAAAAACGCGATACATCAACGTTGCTCACGGCAACCACGAAGGAGGCTGAGCCTCATTCACATTCCTCTCCTCTGCTGCTGCACGGAAAAGGAGTGACTGCACTTGTAAGTACGGAGCGAGAAAATGAGAAATTGGCATTAAAACAATTTTAAAAAGCCGGCCGGACTTCATATTTCATTTGAATTGATGGCATTTATCTAGCGAGGCCGCTCGTAACTCCAGCCGGCCCCCGTGACCTTCACCCTCCGGCTCCTCCGGCCTCTGACAAGAGTTATCGCCCCGGCTAATAGCTGCTCTCTGCCAGGTACGGCCTCGTCGATACCCGGGCTCCTCCTGCTAATAAACAGCTCCGCTTTTCTCTTTTTTTCTAACCTTTGGTTTAAATACACATGAGTCGTCATCGCCGCTGTCCGATAAACAGCTCAGGTGGGGCGAAAAAGGATTCGCGGTGCCTTGCTCGAAGGTAGCCGCGGTTACCGGGCGTGACATCATCCACTCAAGCTAGTTTTTTTTGGCAGTCGAAGATAAAGTATACCGCTGGAGTCTTCAGGCTCCGTCGGCCTCTTTAGGCATGTGCGTGGAGAGTATGTGTAATAACCAGACACACACACACATATAATGAACTGGATTCCTTGGGTAAACACAGCAGCATAGTCTCACACACACACACACACACACACACACACACACACACACACTCACACACTCAGGATATTGAAACCCTCTCAGGCATGTCGCCGCGCGTGCGGGATGATGGAGAGGCTGGACCCGGTTGCGCTCCTCTCCAGCAAACACACGTACACACACATTCACAGCACACACACGTGCTTTATCACACCCTCACACACACACACATACATACACACACACACACACACACACACACACACAACACAAACTTTCACACACAGGTCCCCCCGGACTTTGATGGATGGTCGGTGAGTGCTCCACCTCTCGTTTCATACACGTATAATCTCATTGGGGGGGGGGGGGGGGGGGGGGCTAATAGAAGCCGTCAAGAAACCCCTCCCCCTCCCGAGTCGAGTCGGACCCATTACACTCCGCTGCTTCTAATAAAACGCTCCTCGGTGAAGCTTTTCGGTTGCATTATTTAAACCGGACCATTCTTAATGCGTCTTACGCAGTCGGGAGATCTCGGCTCGTGTTAATATTTCAGCGAGAAACGATAAAGGTAGTCGGGGTCACAGGTGAGGTCGAGCAGGTGCGTGTGTGTCAGAGCTCGACGGGAACCAGACGGCGGTTAATCGTCCTCCCGCACGATGAGGCGAGGTGTCGGTTGAAGCGTCTGTCGTCGCCCGTCTGTCGGCAGCGCTCAACAAACAAACAAGTTCAGGAGCCGAGCGGTTGGCTGCCGGAGCCGAAGGTGCGGCCCCGGGGGGTAAATCACGGCGCCACGTGAGAGCGTCCGATTGTCATTTTCACGAAGGCCGCGCGTCACAACGCAGGGAAGATGGCGGGGGGGGGGGGGGGGGGGGGCAGTTCCCTTGACACCGTTGGACCTCGCGTGAGCAACACTGACAGCGAGCGATCCGTCTGATTCACTGACGCGTTTCATCCGCGGCGAGAGACGGAAGGAAAAAGGGGGAGGCGGGCGGCGGAAAGAAGAAGGAGAAAAAAAAGAAGTAAACGGTAATTCTGAGGGGAGAAAAAGAAGTAAACGTCAAACGCCGCTCGTCAGGAGAATCTCGAAGAACGAAAAAGAAGAATAAAGAAAGAAAAAGTAACTCGGGCAACAGCCAACCGACTTGTGACTCCGAGCTAATCACTCGAAATCCAGACTTGCAGAAAGTCTCTACAGCTTCCGCCGGAAACTGAAAACGCACCTTTTCCGACTATATCTGGATTAAAACACAGATTTGCACTTTAGTAGCACTTAAATACCTCTTATTATGGTACTTTTGTAGTTTGACTATGTTGAGGAAATGTTACTTTCTGTATTCTTGTTGTTCTTAGTTTGTCCTCTAGGTTGAAATGCACTTATTGTAAGTCGCTTTGGATTAAAGCGTCTGCTAAATGACATGTGATGTAATGTAAAGTAACTCCGCCACCTGTTTGAATCAACACCAAGAGAACAAATGCCAAGTGACCTTTTTACCAAAACAACAACAACAACAACAACAACAAAATCACATCATTACCGGACTAACTACGCCGGACAATTCTGCAGTTTTGATGCGGGCGATGTCGCAGTAAACAAAGCACTATTGTTTTTCCCATTAGTCTGATCCGTCGTGATCCGGGCTCGCCGACAGAGAGCTATTCCCCCGGGGACTACGCAGCGGCGGAGATCAGCGATGTTCTCATTTAGTTCGGTTTCTAGCGTCTAGCGGTCGATACGAAGGGGACAGCGTCGGAGAAAACAACACGGCTAGCCCATCATAGACCTTGGGAGCCTCGTAAAAGTCAATTTACTGTACAAACTCCTGCAAAGGATTGCCGCGGAAAACAAGTCGGCGTGTATATACGATGAGTACGCCGTGATTGATGGCGCCGCAGGAAAGGCAAATCTGTAAAAAAAAATAAAAAATGAATCGGCTTTATCCAGGCGAGCCTATCTAATGCGATCGCTGCCGCGCACAAAATGAAATTCCATTTTCGATGACATCAAATTGAAAGAAGCGGCGAAGGAGAAGGTGGCATCCCCCGACACTGCCACTTACAATCAGCCGCGTGGAGAGCAATCAAGGTGGCGTGCGGCTTAAATTTCTTGTCTGTCCCCCCCCCCCCCCCCCCCCTTTATTCTCTGTATTCTGGCGTCTTATCGTGACAAATGTCGGCGAATCGAGTCGGGGCTCCTTCAATCACGAGTATTTATTTCCATGCGCGGAAAACTAAGCTCTCCTCGTCCATTGTATGAGGGAAGACAAAGAAATAGGAATGAAGCAAGGATTGTCATGGTTGCCCCTATACTGAAAACGCATCTTTTCGGACTATATCTAGATTAAAACACAGATTTTCACTTCAGTGGCTCTTAAATATCTCTTATTGTGGTACTTTTGTAGTTTGACTATGTTGAGGAAATGTTACTTTCTGTATTCTTGTTGTTCTTAGTTTGTCCTCTAGGTTGATGCACTTATTGTAAGTCGCTTTGGATAAAAGCGTCTGCTAAATGACATGTAATGTAATGTAATGTAATGTAATGTAATATATGTGCAGAGAGAGGGAAAAGCTCGGTATTAAAATATCACGCAGGGTAACGTAGCAGAAACCCGCCGCAGCCTGACTTCCTCTCCTCGGTATTTCTGCTGCCGTATCAGGTAAGTCTAATCCTGAGATTAGTAATTGCCTCAGAGCGAAGGCATTCATTTACCCGACCAAATTATACCAGAAAATGCTGCCCGCTGCAATTTCACGAGTATGACTGTGCACTCTTTACTCCTTCCATTTTATTCCCTCTCAGAACATAAACAACAAAAGCCCGAGCGGCCCAGTAGATTGAATTAGGCCGTAATAGATCCAAAACAATTGGGATAAAATTAGCCACAGTCGACATCGCACGAAAGGGGCGATAATAATAATGTGGCGATAAACAAACCGGTTCATTGCGCGTCATTTCATTTCTTACGAGATGTAAGATTTCCCGATTATTATTATTTTTTTACACCTTTGGAACTTTAGCCTGACATTGAGAGATGTTGCTATGAAACCAGATATCATGATGTCCTTAACAGTCTGAACTGCTTATGATTGAGAAAAGTGGCTTAGGTAAGGCCTTATTGATATTTTTCTCGAGCTCAAGGAGGAACTAAAACCCCGTTTACACGATGGGAAAACGCACATACTTTCATTTGTTTTGGCCTTTCATTTACACAAAAACGGAGGTTTTATCACGGAAAACGATCATTTTTAAAACTCGGCCAAAAAAAAAACGGCCAAAGTGGAGATTTCTGAAAACTCTGTTTTTGTGTTTGCGCGTGAACGAGGTCAAACAGAGTTTAGGTTGTCAAACGTCACAGTATGCGACTAAAGATGCTTCACGTCACATGAGCGTCCTATGGGACGTATGCGGACGGCGTATTTATGCGGGTTCATATAAACAGAAACTTTTTTGAAAACGACCTTGTGTGTACAACGTTATTCTTGAAAACGAAGGGGCAGAAATATGTGTTTCTGTAAATAACCGGCTATGTGTAAACGTGGCCTGAACGTCACATCGGCTCCTCAGATGAAGTGGTTGTGGGTTTCCTATCAACCTGAAGACGCCCGATCTCTGTAAGTTTCAAATGGGTCATTTGCGGCTTTTCCTAGATGTATTTAGACAACTACATTTGATTGGCTAAACCAAATGAGGCCGTAGGGAAAGTGCCACATTTCCATATTGGTTTCCTGATCTGCCCACAGACATCTGAAGGGCACTCACTTCCTACGTTTTGGCTACAAACACCGTCCCGGTGACCCCTATTTGCATGGCGATGTTGTTTGGCGGGGCGAGGTTTGGCCCGATGCAAATGGGACGCTTTCTCGGCCGCATTCGGCCCGCGCCGGAGACGAGTCACAGCTGGTTCCGGTCCAACGTCCGGCTACGCTTTGCTGCATCCGCCCCGGGGCGGGGTGACCTGGTACCGGGGGGCTTCACCTGCCCTGAGGGGGCCGCCAATACAAGCTGCTGCGGCTCACCGCTGATTAAAAGTGATTCACCTAGGCGACGAGTGGCACTTTGAAGCTCAATGATAAAAAACAAAAGCCGGCGGCGTGCGCTAATTCGACGGCTAAAGTGATTTCATTCCTCGCCGCATTACGGAGAGACCGCGTTATTTCTCTGGCACCGAGTGCGACGGAGGCCGCTGCCAAAAGTAATACGGCTAAGTGCTCCGTTAAAGTGCAGGCGCTACTCACCAGCCGGCAGACGCAAGGACCGGACACGGGTATGTAAGAAGCAGACGGACCAACAAGTGTAATTTGGAGACACACAGAATGAAATATGACGAAGAAGAAGAAGAAGAAGAAGAAGAAGAAGAAGAAGAAGAAGAAGAAGAAGAAAGAAAAAGTCCCAATCAATGGAGTTGAAGGGATGGACCGTCGAGTCTGTCGCCCCTCCTGATGCCGGGTGACACGCGGGCTTAATGACTGGTTAAATGTCTGATGGGCGAAAAAGAAAAAGGCTCGCCTCGCCGATTAACTCCCTCAGTTGCTTGGTTACCTGCCCGAGCGAGTCGCAGGCGGCGCCAGATCAGGTCGGCGAGGGGAGAGAAAAGACGGAACCCGATACCTTCCCGTCAACGGTCATCACCGTCTCTCTCCTTCTCTGCATCCGACCCCCGAGGAGCCCCCCCCCCGTGAAACAGTAGGGGCCATTCTCCACGCCGCCAACAGGGCCGTCTTTCTTGTGCCCGTCTCTATCTCTTCCCACAGATGGACAAAAAGAGAGGGAGTGGTAAAAAGAGACGGGTTTGTGGGGCGAGGGACACACACACAACACACACCCCTCGCTATCACGTATCATTAATCTTCAGGCTCCACCTCGATTGTAGGAAAAAAAATGTTAACTACAAAGTATATATACGATAAATACATGTCAGGAAAGCAAAGCTTATCATTTCCTAAAAACAAAATATATTACCGACGGAGCGTCGCTGGTTTTTTTCGCTGACGGCGTCACTTAACTGAGTATTTTATTACGTCTTTAAGCCGTAGTGGCACTTATGCGACTACAGAATATTTCCAGGCGTCCCTAAAATCGAAAGTGTGACCGCTCCGCCACTTAATCTAATACAGAGGTGGCTGATTAATGCCATAATTGTTGCACATGAACACACACCTTCTCTTCAATTACTTCTCTTGTGCAGCCGTTAAATTACACCGTATTCACCCCGACTGAATGTATCATCAACAGTGAGTATTTACTGAGCACAAGGGATATAAAAAGGCGATTAGAATACCGGCTAACTATAACCGAACCGGCAACACCAGCGAATAAATATGGCTGATATTGCCCAGTAGACCAGTAAACAGGTTTTCTCGCATATTACAATAAATACACATCCAAACTAATCGCCAGAGAGTCACGGGGAAATTCTCTTTTCCGCGTTATGTTTTTTTTTCCCACGACACCATCTTCTAACAAACGCAGTCCATAAAAGTTACCGCGGCATTAATGCAGAGAGTAAATAAATAATTATATAAGTGGAGCATAGCGACACACAATACATGCTGCTGCCGCAGCAGCGAATAGAGTGCCCTTTTAATTATGCAGGAGACATCCGAAAGCAACAGCACTCCTCACACTCTGGGAAGCAGCTCAGTGAATACACCGTATTAAGAGCTGTTAAAAGACGGGAGCGTGGGGGAAGAGCAGGTAGAGGAGTAAAAAAAAAAAAAGTGGGATGTCATCGAAAGAGAGAGGGAATGGGGATGTAGAGAGATGAGATTGGAGGTGTATAAAGAAAGCAGTGCAAGACAACAACAACAAAAAAGAGCCAGGCGAAGCCACAATTGAGGCTGGAATAAAACAAATAAAAAAAACAAGAGAGCAAAAGGAATACTGAAGGAATAGAGGCAGCACAGGTGCATGCAAGGCATGCGAGGATGAACTAGATAGAGCCAAAGGAGAGTTTGAAGGGCGACAATGGGCATGGAATATAAAAAAAAAACATGAACCGAGGTGTAGCCTGAGAATAAGAAAGAGGATATCATAAAACCAAAAATGGAACGGGGGGGAAAGGAACAATCCAGCTGTGTTCTGAGAGGAATCAGCCCTCCATATTTCTGCAGAGCAGTGCTGACACCATGTAAAAGAAAAGATCAATAATTCATTAAACTGCCATGGAAAACACGTAAAACAATGGAGTTCTTTTTCCCTGAAATCCGCAGATGAACTGACTATATAATGCATTAATTTAGTTTCTTGCTGTTGTCGCACATCCGAGCGAAAGATATACGAAGCCTGACTTGAAGAAGAAGAAGAAGAAGAAGAAGAAGAAGAAGAAGAAGAAAAAAAAGCTCGCATTTGAATATCACATCGTGCCACCTACACCTTTTTTCTTATTTTATTATTTTTATTTCCAGCACACTGCGAATGGAAGAAAAAGAGTTACTGTGAAGAAGAAGAAAAGCAGAGACACGAAGGGACGTATGAGACTAGCTGGAGGGTGGAGGAGAGTGGAAGAGAAGCAGGTAGAAGATGGCAGACATTTATAGGAAACGGATAAAGGGAGTAAAAGAAGCCGAGGCACAATAGGGGAGGTAATATAAAAACGTCCAATTCCACTGCTAGGGCGATGGATTGATGCAGACCCCAGAAGTGCAGAAGAATGTTAATAAGACTTCCTGGCCAGATGTTCGAGCCCAGACTGTAAACGTGACTCACAAAGCTCACAAAGCCGTGTTTGTGCTGCATCTATACCTTTCTGCCTTTTACCCTTCTTTGTTGTTTTTTTTTCGTCGCTCTCTTTCACGTGGAAGACAAGGCGGCCTTGTCACGAGACAGACGGGGCCGGACCGGGCGTGACATGGCTAAAGGGGGGGGCGGGGGGCGGGGCCGGCCTCGGGTGCGCTCCCCCCCCCTCTGGGATGAAATAACTGCAAACCAAACCGGCGTGTGAGCTGTCTACAGTCGCTAAGTTGAGCAGATGTGACAACACAGGCTTTGGGTTAAGAGCCGGGGTGGGGAAAGTTGCCCGAGCGGTAACAATATATACCCCCCCCCCCCTCGTATGCTACGCTAAACCCTTTCAATATTACATGTGAATGGCACTCCAAACCGAAACAGATCAATACCGCTAACTTGACACACATTAGCGCCGTAAAAAAGGCGACACGACTACCGAGACTCGCCCTGTCAGAACGCGTTACGGCGGAGGGGAACGCTAAGAGGAAGGAACAGAAGACGTTTAAGGGTGGTGGAGGAGGGGTGGAGGGGGGGGTACATGGAGATGCGTCTTCTTACCTGTTTGTTGTACTTGTTGATGGTCTGGCTGCTGTATTCAGAGCAGTGGTCCGATCCCAGGGAAATGTTATCTCCGGTGCCAACGAAGGTGTTGGCGGGCGGCAGGTCCTGAACCGCCTGGTGCTTTTTCCCCGCCGTCGGCGACTGCGGGTGGAGCTGGACGGTCGGGAGCGGCGAACTGGACTTGTAGTGGCGTGCCAGGTCGGGGCTCCCCGGCCCGCCGTTGACCGAGCGGTAGCGGCCCATGCCGGGGCTGTCCGACAGCTTCTCGTTGACGCCGTCGTAGCGCTGCCCGTTGGGTTTGGACGCCTCCACCGTGACGATGCTGCTGTAGAGCGGCTGTTTGGACTTCTGCTTCTTCTTGTCCTTCTTGGGCTTCTTGGACTTGTCGTGCTGCTGCGGCGTGAAGAAGTCCTCGTGGTCTTTCTTGCCCGCCTCGTAGCCGTTCTTGTTCTTGGGGCGGCAGTAGCGCGCCATGACCACCACCAGGATGATGAGGATGACCGTCATGATGCCCGACACCACCCCGATGACGATGCTCAGCCGCTGCTTGCTGAGGTCGTAGTTGGGGTCGCCGGCGATGTTGGTGTTGAGCGACGTGCTCAGGCTCTTCGCCACCTGGGCGTCCACCACGGTGGAGTTGGAGAGCGTCTCGTTGACGTAGACGTGCACCAGGGTGGTGGTGCTCTGCGACGGCAGGCCGCGGTCGTTCACCTGCACCACCAGGCGGTGGAGGCCGAAGTGCTTCTGCTCCAGCTTGGCCACCAGCGAAATGACCCCGGTGCCGCCGTCGATCTCGAACAGCTTGAAGGGGTTCCCGCCGATGATGCTGTAGTTCAAGTCGGCGTGGATGCCGGTGTCGGAGTCGGTGGCGATGACGGTCCTGACCACCGTTCGGACGTTGCTGGACGGCGGGAGGAGGGTGTAGGAGCTGTTTATCGGGAACGTGACGGTGGGCGCGTTGTCGTTCTCGTCCATGATCAACAGCGAGACCGTGGCGGTGGCGGATCTCGGAGGGTCGCCGCCGTCCACGGCTTTGACGCGGAACGTGTACGTGGTCTTCTGCTCGCGGTCGAACGACAGCGTGGAGAAGATAGTCCCGGTGTCGTTCTCGATGGAGAATATCTCCTCCTCTTCCTCGATGAAAAGACTCATCTCCGCGTTCTGGCCCTTGTCCGCGTCGATGACCGTCACCATGCCGACCGGGCTGTTGGGCTCCAGGTTCTCCTTGACGTAGAAGGTGAACACGTCCTGCATGAACTTCGGCTCGTTGTCGTTCTTGTCCGCCACGAGGACGACCACGGTCGCCGAGCCCTGGAGAGTGTTTACGCCTTTATCTTTGGCTATCACTTTGAATTCGTAGCGCTCTGTTTGCTCTCTATCCAGGATGGTGTTGACTCGGATGTCTCCGCTGTCTGCATCGATAGAGAAAATCCCATTTACCGACGAGTCCAGGGAATAGGCTATTTCGGCGTTCTTCCCACTATCCGCGTCGATGGCCACCACCGTCGTCACCCTCTCGCCGGGGGCGTTGTTTTCTGGAAACGACACCTCGACGACGCTCCGGCTGAAGATGGGAGGGTTGTCGTTAGTGTCGCCCACTTTGACGATCACGGAGTTATTGCTCGCCAGACTCGGGCTCCCAGAGTCCACCGCCACGATGACCACATTGTATTCCTGCGTGGCTTCGTAGTCCAGCGTGGCGGACGTGTGGAGGAAGTACTTCTTCTTATTCTGCTCGCCTTCCATCTCGCTGGCCGGCTTGAGCTGAAAGGGAACGTCCCCGACCACGGTGCAGGTCACGATGCCGTTCTCCCCCTGGTCGCGGTCCGACACCTGCACCAAGGCGATGGGCGTGTCCACCACCACGTCCTCGGCCACGTTGGCGACGCCGTCTTTCAAGAAAATGCGTCCGATTTTCCGTATCTCTATCGCGGGGACGTTGTCGTTCTCGTCCTTGATGTTCAACACCACGGTGGCCTTGTCCATCTTCGGGGGCTGGCCTCGGTCGCGGGCCATTACGGTGAACCTCAGTTGGCTCACTTCTTCGCGGTCGATGCGGTGCAGCACACTCAGCCACCCCGTGCTCTCGTCCAGCCTCAGCAGCCGCCTCACTGACTCTGTGGCCGCCCCGAACACGTACTCTATCTGACCGTTAACCCCCACGTCCGCGTCCGCCGCTTTCAGCTGCAGTATGGGAGCGCCGGGGGAGCTGTTTTCCGGGAGGTCGGCTTCATACACGCTCTTCTCGAAGCGAGGGTTGTTGTCATTCACGTCGGTGATCATCACCCGGAGAATGGCTTGAGAGGAGCGAGCGGGATCTCCTCCGTCTCTAACGCGCAGCGTGAGCTCATAGGAGTCTCTCTGTTCCCTATCAAGGGCCCCTTTAATGATGAGTTGAGGCTGCTTCTCTCCATCCGTAGTGTCAGCAACTTGCAGTTCAAAGACGCTGCTCCTGCTCGCGCCTTCGTCAAATCTCCGTTTCCCGGAGAACGAATCCCCAGTGGAGCGCCTCGAGTTCTCCCCATTGTCTTGGATAAGCTCGTATCGCTCTATTCCATTCCTCCCAAAATCTCTATCTGTGGCTGTGGGCAGCAGATAAAGAGTTCCAATGGGTCTGTTTTCCTCCACAGACAGGGTCAGGACAGGGGAAGGGAAGGATGGGGTGTTGTCATTTATGTCTAATATGATGACTTTTCCCTCAAAGAGGTCGACCCAGCTCTGAGCCGGTCCGATCACTGACACTTCAAAATCTATAAAGCACTCGTTTTCATCAAATATCATTTGGCACTGCTGTAATTTTTCACGGTCTATGCGCCTCTCGTTGGTGGTGAGCTCACCTGTTATGTTGTCTATTTTGAAAAAATCGGAGCCGGATTCCAGTGTGAACGTCACCTCGCCGGACCCGGCGACGATGCCCAGGTCGCCGGCTACGTTCCCTACTCTGACATCGGCAGGTCCCTCCTCCGCCAAACGGTACCGGAGCACTTGCTTGGCAGCGGGCTGATGCACGAGCTGCAGGATGAGTATGCTATAGAACAAATAGTCCACTGCACCAGTAGTCCTCATTGTTCTTCTTTTTAAAAAAATGTCCAGTTAGATGTGAAAAAAAAAAATATTTGTCCGAAAATGTTTTTTTTTTAAATCACTGCCGGAGAGTCCGAATATAGAAAGGAAGAAGAATAAAAAATAGCGTTTTTATACAGAGCAACGCTCTCTGCAGCGGGATGCGTGAGTCTTCATCCTCCGGAAGACTTCCTACATCGCTGCTGCTGCAGTGCAAAGCAGCAAGTGCGCGGGCTCGAGTCTGTTCTCGTGCTTTTCCTCCTCCAGCTCCGGGTGTCAGTGGCTCTTTCCTCGTTTTACTCAACGAAAAAAAAAGGAGAAGAAGAAGGAGTGGAAAAAAAGAGAAAAGAATAACGCAACGCTGATCAAAAACTCACCCTGGAGCCGACGTGCGTCTCCACGAACGCGCGTAATAAGCCCAAATGTTATAGTCCGAGAATCATGTCACTGGAAAGTGAATTCATTCCATGTGCCGCCGTTTTTACTCACAGTCTGTGGTTCAAATCTCCTTGGTTTTATTTTTTCTTCTTCTTTTGGGGTGAGGCTGCAATACTCCTCTGTCCGACGATATGTCCACATATGTCAGAGGGTCATTTAAATGCCCGCGCAGGTTGCCCAAACTCAGCCGACGGCGCAGCGTGTCCGCGCGGAGCCTGTTGAGGATGTGAATATGAAGCAAATTACCTGTCCGGCTGTCTACTCTGCTCTCCTCCTCCAAGTCACTTGCGGGCAGTGCAGTTCTCACACACTCTCTCGCTTCCTCTCTCTCTCTCTCTCGCTCTCTCTTTGAAAAACCTCGCACGGCAATGGGTGTTTTAATAAGAGGAAAACAAAATGCCACTCGAAGAGAGTCCAAAATGTATATCCGACGCAGTGTTTCAGGACACGCTGGTGGAGTTCTCTCGTGCAGCACACTCAGCCTGTTCCTTCACCTGCAGACGCGCCGCATGTGTTGGCAGCCCCGATCTGCAGCACTGTGAGAGGGATTCACAAATGATATTGCAGTCTCTCTCTCTCTCCCTCTCTCTCTCCCTCTCTCTCTACCTCTCTCTCTCCCTCTCTCTCGCTCTCTCCACCCCCCTCCGGTGCCTCCTCCCCCCCCTAGCCGCGCGCTGGTAAACAGGGTCGGACTTGGTCTTGATCGCCCGGTCACCGGCACACACACACTATTTGACGACATAACCAGGGCAGAGGAGTGAAACGTCTTAATATTAACACTAATAATAGTTTTGTATCGGTATTTTCCCCGAGACCAGCTGCCTCGGACTTTTTTCTGTGAGCACAGTTCCACTGCTTCATGCTCCGCTGGGCGAAACGTCGAGTTATCCGAGACCAAATAATAATAACAGTGCAAATTGAATGTATGTTGCATTACAATAAGGATGACGTTATTTAATGTGGTCGTCTATAGATGCAGTGTGACGCGGGGATGTCGGCTTTGCCGCAAGAGACCCATTGCCAAAAAAAAAAAAAAAAGAATTATGGAACTTTTACGCACTCCATATATTCACAGACAAGTTATATTTGTATTATATATTCTTAGCATCTGTGCAGCAGCGGTTGGCGCGGACGGGACATGCGCCGACTGGCTGGCTGTGTGCGCAGTGCTGTGGTTTCCTTGTGGTTCCTAAGATGAATGCGTGTTGCCGCTAGTGGCTGCATGCGCTCTCCGGCTCGGTGTCTTTCCTCTCGCATGCTGTTCAGTCCGCTCAGCATCCCGGAGCCCTCATACAGTGGCTCTGCATTCATTGTTTTGTGCGTGAGGAGGAAGAAGGACAGAGAGATCCGTCCCCGCGTGGACCCCTGTCAGACGACCGGCCACTGCGCAAACCCAACTCCCCGCGTAAGATTGAGTGTGCGCCGTGTGTGTCCTATACACACCGCAGCTCTGCAATCCGAGCACTTGCGATGGACGCAGTGTTGGGCGCGCACACGCACGTGACGCCGGCGGTACCTCATCGTGCTTAAAAGGACGCTCAGTGTCAAGTGGGCAATTCAGCACATGCTTACGCGTGGATTTACATCAACTGTAGCGCATTGTCCCTGTGTTAAGAGCAACAACAACAATAACAACAACAAAAAGAAAGAAGAAACTTGAGCTGTGATGCGCGCGCGCGAGGAGACCCTGCTCTCATTTGGAATTGGGGATGCGCTCCAGTTTTTTGTACAGGGGCAGTGCGGCGCTGCGACTCATTACACAGCGAATGAGTGAGTGAAGGACTGAGGGGCAGAGAAAGGGAGAGAGGGAGCGAGAGAACGAGGGACAGAGGAACGAGAGGCAGCCAGTCGCAGCAGCTGCATCTTTCTCAGACTGTCAGCTTGTCTGAATCGCAGCAGTGACTTTTATCCTTGCTTACTAGCGCCCTCTATCGTCGAATTATAATCAAACCCCTCCACATGGTAGGCGGATCCAATTATGTTGTGCATGTATTATGGACGTGCATTTGCATCCTTTAGCTGATTAGTTTGGCTCAAAAGACACGTTATAGAACTAAATAATAGGAGAAATAAGTATTTATTATGAGGGGATATATGTTGTTGTTTTTTTGGGTATGCAAAGGCTTTTGTGAATGCAGTTTAAATTATTACCAATTAAAACTGAATATTTTCATCAGCGGGAAGGTGGCTAAAACTTCCCTTTGAATCATGACCACAAGTTTGTCTTTTTTTTCAGCAAATGCTGTGTAGATTATCCAGCATTATGATTCATGAGGTGTAAGTACGCACTAGGCCTCAGGCTGAGGTTGAGATTATTTTTAGGGTTACGTACTACATACGGTGATCCTGTGTGCTGATGTTTCACCCTAAAACCGCATCAAAGGGGGTTGTAAGTTGTACAAAAACCATGAGCACATGTCATTCCAGCTGCAGAGCAATCAGTAACGAATAGAGACGTGCCAATTTAAAAAGAGCCACAGTGCATTCTAACAGTTTGAAAAAGAACCTGTGTTTAGTTCGATTTGATCCGCAAGGATTCTCCGTGTCAAACACAACCACATTTGATAGTGAAAATGTTAATCAACCCTTGAGGCGAACACAATCTGAAACATCCAAAGGAGGTAGCACATGGCTCCTTCTCCCACAGCCTCACGGGCAACAGGCCGTACGAAGCGTACCGCATCAAACGCGGCTCGCGAGAAATTACATTCACAACTCCGTGTCCCGAGGCCTTTGGAAATAAGTCAATGTGGAATAGAGCTAGTAGACGCTTGTGAGACAGAACCGCGAAGATCAAGGCTACAAAATCATCCCTGGAACACATTATCGTGGCCGTGTGAAGCATCGATCTTGCTCTCTAGTGGATGAGTGGTCTAAAATGAAGCCGGGCAGAATCACTCCACGTTGGGAGAAAGACCTCATCGGCGAAAAACGAGGTGTTATGAGGATGATGTGTTAAAAAAAAACTCCCATGCAGTGACTGGTAGCACATGATTAAAATATGTCCCGATATGAGATGATACAATTTATGCACCAAAAAGTAATCTTCCAATCAAATCTTTTGCGAAACCCTTTGGGGGTCCAAGGTCTTTTTCTCGATTTTACATAATTTCTTAAATTCCCTTTTTAAAAAGGCACTTGCGTTTGATACTTAACCATGTGTTATGCATCAAGAATTGAGGAATTATCTCAGCTCTCTATGTAATGAAGCTCAATTGTCTTAAGGCACAGTGTAAAAAAAAAGGTAATTTGGCTCGAAAGCTAAAAAATGTAGTCTGATTTATTAAAATTCTTCAAATCTCTTGTGAAAACATGACTTTACTCATGTGGACACACTGTGTTGGTGATGGGAAATTGGTTTACCAAAGCCTTAGGTTCCCAGAAGTGGTGGAATATATGAATACAGTAATAGATAGATGTAATAAATGTCTAAAAGCAAATCTTGTAATCTTGTTTTTTGAGTAAAAGTGTTACTTTCACCAAATGTGAGCGAGACTGAGATCAAGTGGGACTGAGAGATGACATCACACTACAGATCAAGCATCATGGCACGTATGCAAAGAAAACATGAACATTGCAACCATTTTTTATTTCGTGCATTCCCCAACAGTGACATGTTCACGTGACTGATGCTGCAGTTCAACAAGATTACCTGGACGATGTAAAGGTAAACATGACGTCACCCGGTTGTTCGTGAACTGACGTTCTATGGTTTATGGTTTACTTTGAAAAACCACAAACACACTGTGAAAAGGAATACGGTCGGAAGATGGAAACACTGGCAACTTCTTCCTCCAGCGGTGGAGTTCTCCATCACGTCGGACGGGCTGCCCGCATCACGTTTTCTCCATTTAATCGCCCCCATAAGTGCGAGGGCACAATTTATCATAGTATCTTAAATCTAGAAGGGCATCCTAGAGGGCACTCCATCATCCAGCATGAGGTGTTAGATTAGAACTACATCCCACCTCAGCAGGATGGACCTGCTAAATGGATTTATACTTGTGTAGCGCTTCTCTAGTCTACCGACCAATCAGAGGACTTGATCGCTACATTACGTCTTCATTCACCCATTCATGCTGATGGGAGGAGCTAACATTATTTCAACTGCTGAAATTGAGATTCTAAAACCGAATACAATGTGAAGTACCCAATTGAATTGTCTTGGTTAAAAAAAAAAGGTATTTTTATTGAATAACTTTAATCTTTGTGAAACACATTGTGATTGCAGGTTATAGTGTGAAATCGGCGTTATAGGTGACGTGGCATGGAGAGGTGGTGATGGGTGACGGATGGCTCCACATACACAGGACCTTCACCTGTAGGAGACTAGAGGAGCTGATAGCGGTCGGAATAAGTGTTGGCTGAGTACAGGTGTGTGACTCATTCATAAAAAAACATTGCTTCTTAGCATTGACAAAAAAAAATCCTAAAGCTCCACAGCATACATTTAATTAAATGCACATTTCTGATCTCAATAATTTATTGAAATAGTGAAAAACTCAACCGTTGGTCATATTACTGTCAAAATATGATGTATTTCTGAATATGGTGGAACAGGGCTGATCATTGATGCCGGTGTTCTGTCATTTTTTGCTGCCTTGTAAAAATTTGCTACCCGCTGCATAAACTGATAGGTGTGTATCGATTCATGCTACCCTATAAAAAAATGCTACTTTATGGTTTTATACATCTGTACATCAAATAAAGGCATAAAGTAAGTGTTTTTTTCTGTCATGAGTCTAATTATAAAAAGTGTCACTCACCGTTATCAGCCGGAAAATCGACTCGGCGCAATACCACAAGGTGACGTCACTCACCGTTGCAAAGACAGGGTTAGCTATACATGATGGGCGTGTCGGAAAAAACTCGGAAAAACTCGGAAAATCGTCTCGGCGCATGCGCAACACCACAAGGAGCGTTTTTTGACAAGCAGCATTAAATGACAGAACACCGGTCGGCCGTTGGCATCGGGGGCTGGAAGCCGCCCGCCGCAGGTGCTGCTGATTGGGTCGATGGAGGGGAGGTGATTAGGGATTGGCTTCAGGTGAGAGAAACATGAGCTCAGGGGAGTCGATCTGCGTCTTAAGGAAAACATGTGAATGGAGGAGAGACAGGAGGCGTGGCTTAGAGAGACGACTGTCGAGTAGGCTGGAGGAGAAACAATGTGTTGTTGTTTTTTTGACTGCCTACTGCCGGTTACGACCCCAAGGATACGGGTCCCAAATGACAACATGATTGTAATTAAGTTTTCTCATGAAAAAATATTGAATTATGTTACTTTTTGAAGCAATTTTGCCCCAAAATGACTTACCAAAGGCCCCAGAAGACTTAACAAATTAAAATAAATAAACTCACTTACATGACGTACTGTGTTCTTCTTTCAAGGAACTCATTGATACAGAAATGCTACTGGAATGCGTCAGAGGTCCACGTTTGACTCACAAAATAACAAAATGAAGACATGAACCACTCACCCAGGGTCATATTAGAATTGCACGGTCCACCTTGAACAACATTTTGGTCTGTATTTATAACGATTGCACGGATAATGCCTTTTTCACTTGGAAGGACACATCTGAATGCAGGACATTCATTGTATTCATGTGTTTCTATGAGCATGCCTGTATCTTCTCCCACTGCCAATTCCAAAAAGATTTTTTTTTCCCAAAGTAAACCCAGAAAGGATTCAACCGGAGCCCCAAAATCCCACAGTGAATGCACCATATGTATAAAAAACACCATATTGGACCAAAGCCTTCCCTTTGGTGCCAAGCAATACAAAAGGCGGATATATAGATATGCAAAGAATAGAGACACACACAGAGTCCTCGCTTCAATGTTGCTCTTGAAATATGAATGCAGGTGATTTGGCCACGACGAGTGTTGTTGTGTCGCTTTGTCACATTTACACGGCGTGATTGCAGAGTCCTCTTCTGTGACACAAACATCTCGCTAATTGGCATTCAGCTATCATGGCTTTACAACAATGTTTCCAGCAAGACATCGTTTTTTTTTCTTCTTTTTGTGTGTGTGTGCCTTTTTTTCAAAGATATTTCAGATGGCACGACCAAAATTGAACGTGTCTTTGAAATCAAAATAGATGTATCGCACATTTACATAGTGTACAGAAATAATACAGAGAAAACTGCGTACAACAGATACGATAAATGTCACTTTTTTTCCGGTTATACATGAGATGATGTTGAATCGCGTGAATTTGTAATCTGGATAAAAGGCACGATTTTTCCAGGGAATTTTGGACTGACAGACACTTTTACGTGTTTGAATGTGTGAAAAGTTATTTTTGAGACATGTGAGAAATGTATAACTGTAATTGCAGGTCCTCGAGCATCCTGTGACTTTTCAGCCCGGCACAAAAGTTGGGAAAATTTGCTGCATGACAAAAAAAAAAAAAAAAAAAAATCGCACCGTGGATCCAGGAACTTCTCGATAGATATCCAACGTTGCGCACCTGTATTAATTCTCACCTCCTTTCTACATTGACCGAGAAATTCCTCACATTGGCAGAGCTGTTGGACTCTTAGTAACACAGTACATCTCGGTGGCTTTGAAGTGCTCACATATCACATCGGTGGTGTTTCTTCTTCTACTGTTTGCTGAGCAACCAAGTGTTTGAAATTTGGGTGTGAATGTGCTCAATTAATTTTGTTGTTGCAGGAGGAGCAATGCTATATAAAAAGAAAAGCCACGTAAGACGCGTATGTGTATACTTTCGCAACACAGCAGGCGTTGTGAGTTTCCATGAACACCAAACCAGAAGTTTCATTGAGTTCTTCAACACTTGCTTCGCTGTTCTTATTGGAATGTAATTAACACTTCACTCGCATCAATCTGCAAAGTTTAGCTTAATTTAGCTATTCCCGTCCCACGGTGTGTATCTACGACTGTGGAGCGCAGGGGGGAGGGGCAAGTGGTTGAAAATCATTGAGACAATGTAAACTACGGTATCTCCTATCTGAGCTGTGATCGTACAGAAAATGTACGTATTGTTATCCGCGATCTGCCAACGCCTCCTCTCGAGGCACGTCCTCATCTTCCTCGCTGCGCGTATCCGTATGCATCTTTTTTTTTGCGTGAGTGGGCGCGAGCATCGATTCTGCCTTTCCCGAGACGTCTCAGTCCTCAGTCCCCGTCCTCGGTCGAGTCCGTCTCTGACTGCACGCCCTCGGGGGGGGGGGGGGAGAAACACAACCATCCATCAACAATGTGTAAAAAGTCGGCCAATGGCGTGCGTCCAGCCGGCCGGGGTTCAGGCCGCTCTGAGGCGACTCTTTGTAGCGCTGCCCGATCCGGTAATATGTCACGGCATCCTCCGCTTTGAAAAAAAACAAACTCAACAAGGAGTGACTCAGCGGCGCGGAGAAGAGGCGTCCACTGTTGTGGTGCCTTTTCTTTTTTTCTATTTTTTTCTCTCTCTCTCTCTCCAACTCCCTCTGGCGAGTTTTCTATTTTGGGACTCTCGACGCCTTGTTCTGCCTCCCCCCCCCCCCCCCCCCTCCTCCTCCTCCTCCTCCTCCTCCTCCTCCCGGGGCTATGGAAGAACTGTTGAATAGATCACAATACACAATAGGTATTAGTTCAGAGAGTTTCAACAGCGCCCAGATCATTCAGGTATGGTCACATGGGGCGGAAAGGAATGGTAGCATGCTTTGGATATGAAAAGGTATGTAGGGCGTCTGCTTCGCATTCAGGTCATACAATTACACGTGGAAGAAAAAAAACGGCAGGATTATGGCATTACCGACTTTGATTTGATACAGACCTCGTCAGCTCATAATATTAATGAGCACCTCCACCGGTAAACTCTGAGTCTTTGGTGAGGAATGTAGCGCTGTTGTTCATCTCCACACACACACACACACACACACACACACGTCAGCGGTGGTTGGGCGAGTGTGTGAGGGACATCGGAACATTAGGAGTTCTTAAAGGACTTGTTGACATGTGGGTGAAAACAGACAGGAATTCAACCACCAACCTTGTAGTTTGGTAAAACGTTAATAAATATATTTTATTAACAATAAATATGAATTATAGTGTATGTACAGAACTCTGATCGGGTCACAACTGGGCTAAATATTTTTTTAATTTTTTTTGACAAATCAAAGCGATTTGCTGTGAAAAAGTCCGGACACACATTTTTAATCTTTTTTTTAAAAAAGGGTTAGGGTTATGTATTTTTCTATATCGCAGTTCAATCATTCCTTTTTATTTAAATGTTTTACTTTTAATATTTATACATTTTAGTCTTGTTATGGAGATGTTTCACTCGTGCAATCACACGTAACGAGCCCATATCTCTCCCATCAGCACAAAGGGCACATACATTGTCGGCATTAGTCACCCCCCCCCCCCCCCACACACACACACACACAGTCACAACTTAATCACTGACTTCACCCCCCCCCCAATAAAAGGCCCTTCAAACTTCAAAAAGGGGGGATCTCTCAAAGCGTCCATTCAGAGGACGGAGGGTCACTGGTCACTGTGTTGGATTTAATGGCAGCAAACGTGGTCGTAATGTGACGGCTCCCCGTGTCAACACTGCACCCCCGCCGATCCTCAAAGAGCTCGTCTCTCGTCGCAGAGGAAGAGCACTTGAAAGGGAAGCTTGGCACAATAACCCCTCTAATTCCTCACACACACCCCACCCCTAATTCCTCCCCCCCCCCTATAGCCATGCTACAAAAAAAAGTAATAACACAGCTGTAAGCATGCAACAGTAGCGACATTATTAGGGATGAATCACCCCCCCTCCTTTTTCTCTGAGCCCTAGGAATTGCAGCGCATACTAAATGTTGCCCCCATGTCATTTGCATGCATTAAAGTGAAAATGGCATCTTTTTTTTTCTTTCTTCGTGTATGTGTGTGTGTGTGTGTGTGTGTGACACTCTTGTGTCAGCGCAGATAGTCCCGAGCTGTCCCCGGATCAACTTCAGCGGACGTGTCGAAAACATCTCATGTGAAGGGTAGTCATTTCCAATGCGACTCCTTCACTGCTATATTTGTAAGCGTCTGTGTGTGTGTGTGTGTGTGTGTGTGTGTGTGTGTCCTGTCTGTCTGGTCCGCCGGTGTGTTTATCTGTTTATGAACAGCGTTGGAGTGTTTGTGTGCACCGTCCCACTGTTCGCCAGAAAATGAGAAGGCACCTGCTCGGCGATTCGGAGCTCGCTGTCAAAAACAGAGAAGTGAGTGCGTCGGTAGAGAGAGGAAAGAAAGAAAGAAAAAAAAAGAAAACCCCAGGCAGCCCAGAGATATATCTATTCTTTCTCCCTGCCTCCCTCACGCTGCCGGTAGGAGACTTCAAAATGGCTCCACTCGGCGCCACAGAGTGGGCTCAGCCCTGTCAAAAACGTCTTGGAAGGGGAAATACAGAATGGAAAGTTTCCTCCTTTCTATCTCTCACTCTCTCTCTCTCTTCCCCATTGTTTTTTTTCTCTCTCTCTCTCTCTCTCTACCCTGCCCCTCCCCCCCTCTCACTTCTGTCCATCCTTCATCGCACACAGAAAAGGGCATCTCCCCTTCGCCCGTGGAGCTCTCATCGTATGCTACCTTTGCTGTGAGAAAAGAAACACTCTCTCTCTATCTCTCTTTCTCTATGTCTCTCGCTCCGTCTCGGCGAGCTATCTGCCAGTCACTCCGAAGTACACTCTTCACTCACAGTCGATGTCTATCTCCTGGGTCCTGTCTGTAGAACAGTGCAGGTCTTGGTTCCTCCTGTCAGAAGTAATTATGATATCTCGCCCACAAACAAAACCAAAGGGGACAAAATGAATCCGCTGGGGTCAATTAACAGGGCATATTGTATATTTGGGATTTACGTACAGCAACAACATATTATCCGTACGTGATTCCCTTAAAGTCCTCTGGAAAGGCTTTCTATAAAACGTCGGATCGGTTGAACCGGGTCTGAAATCCCAGACATTGATACAAATACTTTTATTATTAAAGGTGTCTTTCACTATTATGTGAGGTGAAGTGTCCAGAATGTGAGCTCCCGCTATTAAGATCCTTTTTGGAGGCTTTTGACGTCAGTATAATACTCGAAAATTCAAGGGTTATTGATCTGCCCGCCATTATTAGTGACGCGGGCTGTGATGAGGTGCTGCAGGGCGTCAGGTAAGTGCACCCAACGAAAGATGAGATAGAAAAACGCTTCTTATGGACTTCGCTTTATATGTGCTAGACGTTTTTGTGATGTATACAAAGCGGAAAAATACTTTTTCCATGAACAGACTGTCCATTTTAAATATGTTTTATCGATGTGAAGATGTACTTTACCAGAAAAAAGAAAAAGGACATATTTCCCTCTATATACATATAATAAATATAGTTATATGGAGTAGAAGTCATGATTTAATTATTTAGTTTAACACGTTAATCATCTGAAGCCCCAAGTGGATGTATGGATGGATATCATACTTTATTAATCCTGACAGGAAATGTAGCTGTTATGCCGGGTTAGGTTATTAAAGACAGAGAGAAAAAATACAGCAAAAGACTAATATAATACTTAATATTAACAACATTAAATAATATTTACAAGCAACTTAAATAAAAATGGCATAATATATAAATACATATATATATATATATATATATATATATTTGTTTATATTTATATATATATATACATATATGTTTATATTTATACATATTATGCTATTGCATAAATATTTCCCTTAAGAGGAAATAAAACAAACTTTCCCACTTCACGTTGTCCACATACTTTTGACCAATCTCAAAAACTAAATCAAGGGATTTGAGAATGTGGATGCTCGGTGTCAAACAAACAGAATAATGTTCCACTGCTCGGCCATTAAACATGTCATTACATTTGTAGCACATCCATCAGCCAATCATCATTCATTTCTTGGCGTGGACACTTGAGAAATATATCTGCTGTAATGTGGCCCCCAAGGCATCTTACATGTATGGTTAATCTAATACTTCCCTCCTATGACCTCCTATGTCTAAAAAAGAACCATTCTGCCAGTGATTTTCCCATTATTTCAGGTGGCTTCATCACCTGTGGCCAGAAGGAACCCCCTAATAGCCATTTTTATTTGATAATTGGTTATCTTGACATTTCAAACTGGCTCCATAATTTGTTCGTCTCTATTGTGAGTGGCTCGTTAATTAGAGGGTGTCTGTGCTTAGCTCACCATTCCCCACGAAAAAAAAAAGGATTCGAGGTCACTGTCGAATTACACGGTTGGCATTTTTTGGACACGTTCATTAAAAATGGCAGTTTTGCCTAAGCAGCCGAACATGTCGAACTTTACAAAATCTGATAACCCTTACAATGAGGACGAATATTAACGCCCCACCCCCCGAAAAATTGTGCTCATTGGAATCTTGTGAGAAGCCGTCTAAAAAAGGACGGCAGGTGATGCGTGTCCTGATAGTGTGTGTGTGTGTGTGTGTGTGTGTGTGTGTGTGTGGGGGGGGAGTAATCTTCCTTGTGAAAGTCTTCAGATGACAGATGCCTCACTCTAAGCCTTCCATCTCTCCACAATGCTCATCTCAGCAATAATTCATTCTGCATCCTCAGAAATGGAAAATATTGATTTTCAATGAATAACACCCCCAAACCAGCCGAGTTGAAAACAAAAAAAAACAACCTAAAAACAAAACGCCGAGCCTTCGCCCAGGTTCGAATGCGAGGCCCCGACTCGTGCGTCCGCTCCCGGTTCGATGAGGCGGACGCCAGCGACTCGACATCCCAGCGAGTTCTAGTTATTACAAGTAATTAGGAGATAAGTCCTCGCCGCGTTCAAGAGGCTCAAGCCGACAGATTATAATTGCCGCCGCAACCCCCCCCCCCCCCCCCCCCACCTCGTTTGAAAGACACAGCTGTCAACAACAAAGTGGCGAAATTAAATTCTGGAAAAGGTTGAATATTTATCTGCCATTCGTATTCTGAGTGTCTGCTTTAGTGAACAACCTGTTTGAGGAGGAGGAGGAGGAGGAGGAGGAGGAGGAGGAGGAGGAGGATAGCAAAAACCGTGCTACTTAATGCTGAAGAGATGTATCTGGTAATAGCACCAATTATCCATATAACATGATTTCTTTATTATTCTTTATTTTATTATCTGTCTCTCTTTACATACATATATATATGTATACATATATTTATACATATTTATATATAAATATATATGTGTATATATATATATATATACAAATATATATGTATATGTATATATATATATTTATACATATACACACATATATATATATATATATATATATATATATGTGTGTATATGTATATATATATATATATATATATATCAGCAGATTCCGCTGTGCCAGTAGTAATCCGTTATGCGGCTGTATCAATGACAGTGATTTGCCAGGATTAATGTGATCATCAGCATTGATCAATAGATTATCTGAGATTAATGTCCCCGTTCAGAACTGCCTCTGGAACGACTCATTTCCATCGTGAGGATTATCAGCTGTAATTTCCCTCCGTATTACACACCTCAAATCTGTTTATCCACAAGCGAGAGGCTCCTCCCCATTTCGCGTTGTCGTCTTTAGCAAAAAAAAAAATTGCGACGCGGATGATTTCCGTGATAAAAGTCTCCGGCTTTACTGATGTGATCAGAATTAAAAGTATAACGTTTTAAATCCCGCTCCGCGATCCCTTTTTTTAATTTCCACGCACGCCCGAGACGACCGAGAGATTATACAACGTTCATTTTCTTGTAGATCTGTTTGCATCGATTACAGCCGGGGCCACTGCCTCGCCGTTTAGTATTAATACATTCATAGGAGAACGGTTCTCAGCAGACGATGGAAGAGGCAAATCTGCAGAATATAAAAATAAAAAAACTGATCCCGTGTGCACTTATGGAAATTGGCATTCCTGTAATTTTCGCTTGAAGATGAGGAAACCCAGTTCGATTCAATGAGCTGGATTTTATTCAATTAGAGTATGGTGGAGAAACCTTGTACGGTAGGAGTGATAATTTATTTCAAAAAGTGTATTACTGTGTCCAACAGTTTTATTCTTCCACCTGATAGGCCTTCACTCAGATCTCTCCGGGGGCAACTTCCCTTGAAGCTGTTCTCCGATGTAAACTTTATAATGGGCAGTGTGGGGGAGTGTGTGGAATGTTAGGCTACATCCCAACGGTGTCGACACTTTTACGTCTCCACAGATCTCTAAAAGTTTGCCACCCACACCCGAAGCGTCTATAGAATCTAAAGATACAGTACATAATATTCCTCTTTCCTTTCATTTGAAATGCCGATCGGCCGACCACAAAAGGGAGAGGTTCAAAGTACGCTCTCGAGGTCGGACACCGCAGTTGGCCGAGTCTGTGAGCTCAGAGTCGTGGAAACGTGCGACCATTTCTTACGATTATTATTTGAATTGGGTATTATCGGTCGTGTTTCATGCAATGTTTCCGTTGCAAGCAGCGAGGGTCGAATGCTAAAGATCGGCGTAATCCATGTGGGAGAGACGGCCACGAAGTCTGGGGGGTCAGAGCGGACACAGCTTCACCAGCCGGCCTTTGGCCGCAGCATTTCAGAACGTCTAAGTCCACTTTTGAACCGTTGTGCACTACGATCTGTTGATTTGTTGAGCTCATGATGCCAAGCTGTTGTTTGACCCCCTGTTCCAGTTCAAATACACGCAAGTGTTGAACCATTTTCCATATACTTATATAAACATGACAACTATTTCTTGACCAAAGTGTTTTTTCATGTAACTTCTATTCCTGCAAACATACTCCCTTACAACACACTTCATTTATTTGTATATATATATATATATATATATATATATATATATATATATATATACACAACACACTTCATTTATTTGTATATATATATATATATACACACACACTTATATAAATATCTGTATATATATATATATATATATATATATATATATATATATATATATATATATATATATATATTCCATATATACATAAACATAAACATGACTACTATTTCTTGACCAAAGTGTTTTTTCAGGTAACTTTTATTCCTGCAAACATACTCCCTTACAACACACTTCATTTATTTGTATATATATATATATATATATATATATATATATATATATACACACACACTAATATAAATATCTGTATATATATATATATATATATATATATATATTCAATATATACACACTAATATATATATAGTGTATGTATATATATATATTTTTTTAATATATATATTGTTTTATTGTGTCCATCTAATGAATTATAACTAAGTGAAAAGAGATTTAATAGTGTGCTCTTCCTAGTGCAATCAATATCTGTAAACCCAGACAACTGTCTCCCGAAGCCTTGAGGCATAAGAACATAAACATATCTGTGATGTCATCAAGTGGCACTGGAGTAGAATAAGTGGCCTCATATAAATAACACAATACATAAGTGGATTTGTGCTACTAAAGGACAGAAAAGGGAAACATTGCAGAGGTTGTGGGATGTTGGTTGGAGGACGTAGACGGATTGTTGTTGGAGGGAAATGCGGTAGTGTAGATGTGGCCATGCACTTTTATTTCCACAATCTTTTGTGTCTTGATGGCACTGACCTCCAGAGCCGAGGTGTGAACTGTCATCATCTTGTCCTTAGCCTCACCATAACCGTAGTCTTGCTGTAACTTACAGTAACATCGTACCTGTACAATATTCCTATAAATAATGTATCATGGTAAAAAGTAATGCATCACCATGGTAACACGTTATTACTCCCTGGTATATCGCTAGACCCACTCCAATTGTTAACCATATGGTCAAATCATGGTATTTCTATATTTGTTTGCGTAGTAATTATGGAAATACTGCAGAACTTAAAGTGTGTGCAACCCAGTGATGGATTTTTATATATTTTGTTGATATACTTTATAGATATCAACGGTTGATTTGCAAATAACGACCACGATATGATCGTGTAAGACAAATTGGCGTTCTCGAACATTACATCACTTCTAATATAATTTTGCCAAACTTGAAACTAGCCAGAGGTGTTGATAATAGAGCACACGGCGTAACAACGGGCTCCTGGCCCACAATCCTTCTCCATTCCGTGAAGAAGCCTGAACGCGGATTAGTTTCTTCCAACCGTCTCTCGTTTATCGCCCGTGTTGCCGCCGCTTCGCTGCAGCCAAAAAGCCATTTCGCCATTTCAGTTCAGCTTCTCCGACGCGATGCTTCAACATGCGAGTGAAAACATGTCCAGAGAAGCAGCTGATGGCGGCCCAGAGCTCCTGCTCCCACAGCGAAGCCACAGAGGTCACACGCCTGGTGCTTGGGGACTCACTTATGTGGGCTTAGTCGTGGGTAACCGATATCAACCCTCCAACTCCCAGGTAAACAGTAAACACACCAACACATAGAAGAATAACAGAGCGTTGCCCGGATTAGATCATTAAAATTGTATCCAGTACTCAATAACTCTTCAGATTACTCTAAGAAAAAAAGAAATAGATCATTTAATTATGGTTTTCAGAGCAACGCTCTCATGCTTTTCTTTTAGTACAACATATCCAGTAACTTCCTGTTTCGGTTAGAGACAGATACTTGTAAAAAAAATACACCGTTCTGAATTCACTTAGACTCTTTTTGCAGTTTGCAGGCTCTCAATGGGATGTAAATAATACTATTCATTGATATATTTTTGGAAACAATTATCGGTTTAGGTAATTTTTTCAGGAAAATTGCTAAATCCATCACAACTTAAAGCATCAAAAGTACAGAATAAAAGCTTAAAAGCCCATTCTTCTTCGACTATTATATCATCTCACACTTGCCTCTTTGCACATTCATAATTTACTGCGTGTGTCACGATTTCCCCACCTTCATAGTTAAATTCATCCCGCTTGCATGTTTAATGAACTCTCCTGTCGTTCCAGATCCTGTCCTCCTCACCTGATTGTCTCATTCCCTTCACCTGGTCCTCACGCCCTTCTCACCTGCAGCCCATCCCCTCGTTAGTCCCTCACTATTCAGCTCCCTCACTTCCACTTGGCCTCGGCCAGATTGTCTTGTGTGTCAACGCCAAACTCTACAGAGAATTGTAAGTACCACTTCTGATCTGCCCGTTACGACCCTGTTTGACTGTTAACCCGACTTTTTGTTTTGTTTTTGACCCTGCCTGAACCATTAACTCTCCTGTTACCTTTACATTTACTAACATATTTTACCAGTGGGGTCAATTTGACCCCAGCAATTGAAAACCTCCAGAAAATTATTAGAATTAATATTGTTTCCCAAGATTAAGTGTGCGGTACTTTATGTTTGTTTGTTGACTACCTAAATAGCCCTTTTAAATATATAAGAAAGTTGATATTTCTTATATGTTTGACACAGTGAAAAACAGCCAAAGAACATCAACATTAAACATTGAATGGGATCAAATTGACCCTAAAGGTAACAGGAGGGTTAAGTAAAGACCACCCGCCTGCATTCCTGTGTTTGTCGTGCTTTTGGGTTCCAGTACCTGTACCAATTACTGCGTGAGAAACAACAGGAAATGCCTTTTTGTTAGATGACTTCCCATTGTGTGTTTGAGTGGGATATTCCTCCCTTCTCTTGGCCAGACAGCATCTCGCTCCACACCTCCGCTTGAAATCACTCGACTCGTCCCCCCCGGTTAGCGCATTACCCCCCACGGCCTGGCGCGGTCTCTTATCTGTCCCCTCTCCCCTGGCCTTTGATACACCCCTTTAGCCTCCACCGGTTTCCTAGGAGTGCAATCTGCTGTCCGCTGGTATTGATCAGGCACACACGGTTTTGATTAGCACAGTAGGCTGGATAACGGGGCCTTCACTGCATGATTGTCCTCCGCCATTCCACTGTCTTGTTCCTCTATTGGCCGGGGAGTACTTCATTTTATTGGAGTCAGTGATTGGATGCACCCCTCCCCCCCTGTCCGCATTTTCCACCCTCCGTTGTAAAAAGATCCAATAGCCTGATGCTTTCTTCACTTGACTGAGTGTTTTTGTGTTGGTTTTGTCACAAACGAAGGCGAGTTAAATGGAGTCCGCGACGGGGAAGCTGAATAGATCTCAGCGCTCGCCGTGAAGGTGTGTGCGCGGATGAAAAGAATTGATGTCGGATACATTTGGCAACAACTGCAAAAGAAAACACAAAAAAAAACGACCGACGAAATCAAAAGGTGAGGAAGAATTTAACAGGCGATTTAGTGGAGAAAAGGCCTCAAACAAAAGAACAGGGGCGATGGGAGCTCGATACGGATGTTTAATCAAGAGGGACGTCCAAGCGTTCTTTCTCATTTGAAGTATAAAGAAGGAGACGAGGGTAAGGACCTTCAGGGCATTTCGACTTTGCAGCCGGAGAGTCAGCCACCCATTGGCCCATTCACTGGTCGGCCAATTAGGTCTCGGCCGTTAAGGTTTAATACCTACAGTTAAGGCGACTATTGTGTGCCAACTAATGCCATTTCAGGCTTTCACTCACTTTGGAAGCTTTCATTAAATCCAGAAGAATGCCGGGGCTATTCACACAGGCTGGAGTTAAAGCTCTGCATTTAAAAATATATATATAGATCTCCTTAACGTTCAAGAACCCCCCTCCTCTTCCTCGTCCCCCACACATCCCCATCTCCATTTACTCAAAGACACAATCCTTCAAATATCGTCCCTCGCGAGAGAAAAGACTTTTGACTGATTTTTGCAGACGTCTGGGCCGTCGAGGGGGTCAGGACGCTCTCACCGTTCTTTGAAAAAAAAAGTTTTCTCTCACAGACGCCTGACTTTTTTTTCTTCTCTCCCCGAGAATCTCGCTCGCCCATGATCTCCGTGCGATTCCCTGACTCTCTCTCCCTGGAAAGCCATGTTTGAGGGCGACTTGTGTTTCATTCCAGAGTTGTTGTTTTTTTTCTTTCTCCGCAAACATCTCACGGTCATCTGACTCGATGTTTCCAGACAGAGTCTTTGTAAACAGCCGAACAGTGAAACTTATAAAAAATAAATAAAAAAAAGAGGCAGAGGGTGGGCACTGGCATCTTCCTTCAGCGGCGTTCATTAGTCGCACGCTCGCTGTGACTCACACTGCGGGACGGTGGCCGGGCTCGGCCGAGCGCTCGAGCGCCGACAGATGTAGCGTAGCCTCTCCAGACGGAGGGAGGAGGGGTGGGGGTTTGACTCTCAAACCTGGCCAGGAGTCTGGAGAGTTGTTGATGGAGGAAGAGGAGGAATGCAGAGAAAGAGAGAGCAATGCTGAATGATAAAGAGAGACAAACAGAGACGGGCGGGGAGGTGGGAGAAGAGCTGTTCCCCAGAGGGATCACTCTTGGTGTCTCACTCCACTGGTCCTTCTAATGTGTGACGCTCAGGATATTGACAGACTGTGTAAAACTCAGCCCACAGGAGAGAACAACAACAACAAACACAAGTCAGACACATGGAAAGACGGCAACCGGAGCGGGGAGAGGAGGAGGAGGAGGAGGAGGAGGAGGAGGAGGTGGAGGTGGAGGAGGCGGCGGCGGCGGGGGAGTTGGACGGACAGGAGCCCCGGTTGATGCAACCTTTACGCCGGTGGGGAAGGTTAGCCGAGCGTGTGAGCTCGTGTTTTTTTTTTTTTTTTTTTTTCCCTTCCCACCATTACCATACGACTTCAAACCGGCACGGTAACATGAGTTGGAGTCACGGAGTTCAGCTTGTTCAGCCTCATGAAGCGGGAGGAGGAAAGAAAAAAATGCTGTTTATTAAAAAACAAAAATGGAGAGATATGAAAAAATGTGAAGGATCACTTTGTCAAAATTACAACAACAAAAAAGAAAACATGCACCGTCCCTGTTCAATGTATTCTCATACAATGGTTTATAAAAAAACATGCATAGGGGGTTTACGAAAGTACGGTAGTTAAATTCATGAATGTTGACTTCCGGGTCACGAACATCAGTCTTCTGGTTGAAAAATCGGTTATTGTTTGATTCTGATTAGTTTCCCTGCCACAGGTTTTGAGATCTCCTTTTTGGGGCATTCTTTTAGTAGATTGAGTAGAGGAGGAGTGGTGTGGGGAAAGACACACGTATGAATAATGACAACCGAGTGTGTCCCGTGGATTATACAGTGTCCACGTTGTCTCGAGTGTCAACGGTACAATTATAACTCTATGCATCTTCACTAGTTACAAGTCTAAAACCATAAGTGATTGTATGTATTGGTATGCAATTTAGTGGAACTAACAATTGTGAGCCTTCGTGATACTCTGATAAATTATGTAACATTAGAGTACACTTTTAAATATATACACACTGTAACACCTGGTTCCGTGGCTCCTATGTCCGTGTCTCCTCTGTCTTGATTGTTTAATTCCCTGCACCTGCCCTCAGCCACTTTCCTCGTTAGTGTCTGATCTCGTACACCTGTGTTTCCCCCCTATATATTGTCAGTCTTTCCCATGTCGCCTGTTGGATTGTCGTCTATAGTCCGTGTCCTTTTCCCGTCGTCCTGTCCGTATTCCTGGATTCTCTGCTTGCCCCTTTCTGGAGCTTGTGGTTTTTTCATGAACTGTTCTGCCTCCTTAAAGAGCGCCTTTTTTGTTTTCATATTGCGTCCAGCCTGTCTCTCTGCGCCTGAGCCTCACCCCATGACAAGAACCTGACACACATATACACAACACAGTTTAGGGCTTCTTATCTTTACCATCGCAACCAAAAAAAACTACGACGCGGAGGAATCAGGATGAGCTAATTTTCCGAGGCCTGCACGTCTGCCCACCGGCAAAACCTCACATGACCTACCTTCCGCATCGACCGTCTCAACACTCCCACCTGACGAGAGAAAAAACCCCGCCACAGCCTTCCACGAGCCAACGCTCTCACATCCTCTCCATCACGCGCCTCGACACATGAACACATAATTGACTGCGAAAAGAGGGGGAGCGTTTCATTCACATGTATCTCTCAGCTTGACCTTCAGCAGTGATGGAGCGAGAACAGCCAAATGAAGATGAATGGCGGGCGCAGTCGACACTCTGACCCGCCGCTCGTCTGCCCGACGACGGCGGCCGGGTTTAAGCTCGGCCACGGGCCGATCCTTATTTAGGACCCATCATCACCGCGTGTCTCGGAGCTATTAATCAAAGTCGTGCGGAGCGCATTTGTCACGCACAAGCCGCGGACCAATACTTTGTCATGTACTAAACATTAACATACAACACATGCATGTCTGCATCCATAACTGGATATGCTGCATAACAAGTGGTATATTACAGGTTATTCATGCATTCTAAAATTCATCATTTATTTTTTTCACCTCCAAGCCATTTATTTATCACACGGCTGAGTTCAATGTAACGGAGATAAAAAAAAAAAATGCTTTTATTCTGCAAAGGCAATTATTATCTGCTAGATTTGAATTTCAAAGTGTGTTTGCGTTATGTTATTAGCTTAACTCACAGACTCATGATTCCCAGTGTAAATGTGTAATATATATACGGATGCATGAGATTTATATTCACGTGCGTGCCGGACCTCGCGACAAATAATCGCTGCCTCGCGGGAATTTGCAGAGAACGAACTATGAAGGTTATATGTCGACGTGGGCAACAAAAAACAACATAAATAGGAATATATCAAAACTCGGTTAGTTGTTTTGTTGACGAGTTGATTTTCTTTGAATGTATTGGCTCGTATTTCTGGTTGCAGCCTGGACTTTGCTTTCGATATTTCATCCATTCACCTCCAAAACAAAGTGTTGAAAAATACATGCATCTGAGGCTAAGTGTGGCCCCTTTAAGGTGTGTGTGTCGACACCATAACGATGCCGTATGGGAGCCATAACTTTATTAGCACCTACACAGTCTGCTGGGCTTAGCCAGACACCAACACACACGCGCGCGCACACACATAAATGAATGCAAGGGCACTATCAAACTGGTAGCTCATTAACCAATGGCTGCATGTACAGGTTGAGTTACTGTGAAAGTGTAATCTGTGACCCGATTAATGGAACATTGTTTAAAAGTATCAGTCCAGATGTTATTATAGTGAGCCACAATAAAGAGATGGTTAACTCGGTGTCATACCCCCCCCCCTCGATAAGTGGTATTTAACCATGAAGAGGGTTTGAAATATTAATCTGTCCTACTTCTACGACCCGATCGACGTATTGATGGAAGTTCAAAAAGTGGGCGTGGCTTTAGAAACGTTGACGCTGCCTGGGTCCATTTACGATGTGGTTTCGAAATATTTCTTTTCAGTTTTGAGGACAAAATGACTTACCTGGAAGATGCTCTTGAGTCAAAAAGAGAAAACATAACAATTCACACGTAATTAACACTTTTTATCTGTATTTCACTGTCTTTAAATTCAAAGACTTTTGGGAAATCCAACGACAGGTGTTAACCTCAACCAAAACCTTCATCATGGCCAGATGGAACATACTTATTCATTCTAGCCATGCATCACAGCTTTCATGGTGGTTCACAGGTCACTGCGTGAGATGCGGTTACATGCATCACACACACACACACTCATATATTCTGCTGCATTTTAATATCCCATCACCACTTTGCCTCACTGACAGTCATCTCACATGTGACACCCTTGCTGGTGTCCATGTGTGTGTGACACATCTCGCATCAGGAATCGACAGCTCACTCCTGTGTGTGTGTGTGTGTGTGTGTGTGTGCCCTCGACAACCACACAGACAAAGTGACACATGAGCGCGATACGAAGGCGTGTCACCCATAACTTGACTTCCCGGGTGTCATGTGACACATCCTGACCGGCGCTGGGAGGCAAACAAAGCATGTGTTGGTTCATCCCCGCAGCGTGTCGCTCGGTCCAGAGCCAGACGCGACGGCTGAAATTGAGTTTGTCTCTCTCTCTCTCTCCGTCTTAGCTCGCAGTATTTGTTGATACGCGATCGCACTGCATCATCGCTAAATGCATTCCTCGTCTGAGGAATTAAGCCTGCCTGAACACCGGAGAGCAGGCCAATTACATAGCCGGGATTAAACGGCAAATCCCAGCTAATAACGAGAACCAATCACAACGGCCGCGGGGTATCCTAGCAACCGGCATCGCTCGGATGGTTGTTTTGGGCATAGCGCGCAGAATATTGTTGTTTTTATTGTGATGGGAGCACAGACAAGGGGGGGGGGGGGGAAGGGAGGAAGGAAGGGACAACGAAGGAAAAAAAACATAAAACGAGGAAAATAGAGTATAAATATGTGCTGGGAGACAAAGAGAAGCCCAGAGAGGACGATGAATACAGAGAAGGGAGGAAGAAGAAGGTATAAAGAGACTGAAGTGGCTGAACTGACAGGCATGTGAACAGGGAGGGGGAGAGAGAGAGAGGAGAGATACAGTGTGTCGGGGCGAGAGACTGCAAGACGGACGGAGAGAAGAGAGACGGTGGAGGAAACAGTGAGGGCTCTGGAAGGAATTAGACGGCTTAAGGGGCATTATGTCAGTGTACATAGGATTTAGAGTATAAATCTGGATTATGGCCTTTTGCTTTGATAGAAAATGCCACTTTATAGGCAACGGAGCTGTGTTTTGTTCTCCGGGCGGATATCAAAGAGGGCGCCCTGCTGCTTGTTGGAACGCACGGTCGGAAGGTGGGCCCTAAATCCCTTTTACTGAGGAATCCAGACGGGATTTGTAAGGCCGACCACTCCGTTTCTGTCTGTTTGGGTCCAAATAGATCACAGTACAATACAGGCGTGCAGACAAATACATGGACACACACACACATACACACATATACTCACACAGACACACACAGACACACACAGGGCGAGATGCAGCCTGCTGTGACGTGCGTTGAATTGTTCTGTTTAATTTTGTTTTAGATTACTTTGCTAACATTTAAGGTGTAAAGGGAACGGGCAAGATAAGAAGGTGAACAATTATAAAGTTGTGATCGGGTTTGAATTCAAATGTTTCTCTGTCACGGTTGATGAAAATAAAAAATAAAAAGCTTTAAAAAATATCCAATCATTTTGTGTTTTTTTTGTGTGCATTTCCTGTGATTTGAACTCTTATAGTGACAATGCTATACATTAGACACGCCACACAGGAAGATGTTGTGCACACGTACACACACACACACATCGGTTGATCTTTTCTCCAAAAATATCCCATAATTTGCATTTCTTTCCTCCATTTTTTTACATGTGCATTTCCTCTGTTTTGTAGTCTCATTATGTGACAATGCTATACATTAGACACACCACACAGTGAACTCTACAGGACGATGTTGTGCACACATACACACACACATCCTCACACACCGGTTGATCTTTTCTCCAAAAATATCACATTTTGTTTTTTTTTTCCTCCATTTTTACATGTTTTGTACTCGTATAGTAACAATGCTAGACATTTTAGACACACCACACAGTGAACTGGACAGGAAGATGTTGTGCACACGTACACACACACATCCTCACACACCGGTTGATCCCCCCCCCCTGTCATCCGTGCATACCTCCACACGCCTTGCAACCCCCAGAATTGCCACTTTCCACCCGCTCGTTTACTGCGCGCCTGCATGAAGGATTCCCAGCGTGCGGCGGGCCTGGAACCCTGCACAGTAATGTCCCTCTTCTCCAGGTGCTTCGGTAAATAGGGCCATTGTGTGGAGTGCATTACCTGAAGGTTTTACTCCCATTTCTCCCTGGTGGGTTTGTGGCTGCCATCATATTGGCCTCGCTTTCCACCGTTGCAGTGAAAGGCATTACGGGCTTTTAAGGCTTTATCGGTTGGATGTTTCAGAACATGTGGGAGAAGAGTCATGTTTCAATATTGAACAGTTCAACAGCTTCTGGCAAAATGACGGAAATAAATGACGAGGGCCAGAAAGTAATCAAAGGACCACATTGAAGCTTTTCCATACATCCGTTTAAATTCCGATGTATGGTGTTGAATGTGTGAGCAGGTACCAGCTTCTCTTGGTGGTGCATTCAAGCAAAGAGTCCAGTTATTGGTTTTGTGAGGATGTTCTGAAACTGGGCTCTTCGCAAATGATGGAAAACGAGCTTCCGGACGAGCGTGAATTAAGTTATCAACATTTAATGGCAGGAAGTGTAAAAGAAACATTCAAGGCCTCAAGATCGTGGTTTTCATCCGGCGTCGGGGTCCCGTGGGAAGAGAGAGATATCTCTAATCCACAGTCTTACGCCACATTTACACATAGCCGGGTATTTACAGAAACAAATATTTCTTCCCCTCCATTTTCAAAAATAACATCGTACACACAAGGTTGTTTTCCAAAAAGTTTCTGTTTATATGAACCTCAGTTTTTGTGTAAATGAAAGGCCAAAACGCATGAAAATACATGGGTTTTCCGATCGTGTAGACGGGGTCTAACGAGGGGATGGGCAACAGGTGAGAAGGGCGTGAGGACCAGGTGAAGGTAATGAGGGACTAACGAGGTGATCAGAGGCAGGTGAGATGGGCGTGAGTTTAGTTTAGTTTATTAAGGATCCCCATTAGGCCACATTTACACATAGCCGGTATTTACAGAAAAAAATATTTCTGCCCCTCCGTTTTCAAAAATAACGTTGTACACACACGGTCGATTTAAAAAAAGTTTCTGTTTATATGAACCCTGATAAAGACGCTGTCCTCATACGTCCCATAGGACGCTCACATGACGTGAAGCATCTTTAGTCGCATACTGTGACGTTTGACAACCTAAAACTCTGTTTGACCTCGTTCACACGCAAACACAAAAACAGAGTTTTCAGAAATCTCCACTTTGGCCGGAGTTTTTAGAAATTATCGTTTTCCGTGATAAAACCTCTGTTTTTGTGTAAATGAAAGGCCAAAACTCATGAAAATATATGCGTTTTCCCATCGTGTGAACGGGGTCTTAAACTCAAAATCAGCCAATCCTCTCTCAAGGGTGAGTCCAGCCTTTAACACCTGATTGGTTCAAAGTCTCGCTAGAACAATGGAGGGGTCGAATGTCATGAACCCCGGGTCAAAACGTTACTTCCGGTCAAGTATTTTCACAATAAAAGTCTTGCCTATTATTGTAAGTCACTTCATGGATTTCAACCGGCCGCGTAAATCTAGGTTGGGTTAGGTTACTTTATTAGTACCCGTAGGTAGACTTGTTTTGCAGTATCAAAAGACGGTACAAAACAGAAATGAGGCGTCCATCTCGACATACAAACACAAACAACCAGACTATAATCTACCATCTATAATACTAACAGTCACTCTCATGCAACTTACATTAATTCCTGCCATTTAAATTTGCATAGAGTAAACATTACCCCTATGCTTCATTACACATTAATAACAACATCAATATTCTCCCTAATATTTCCATTATAATATATTTCTATACATATTCATTTAAAGCATAAGACCTCTGCACAGGTTATAAAAAAAAAAACTATTACAACCTAACCGTTTGATTTTCTTTGTCTTCGTTCGGTTTCGAAGTGACATTGAACACATCGAAAGGCACCCTGTGGAATTCGTGAAGACGACTAGAGATATGGAGCGATGTTTTTTATGAAAGGAAACCCTCGTTTGTGGAGATAAAATACACTTTCCTCCTGCCAATGTGGCGATTCTAACGAATCAACAGTTGGTGGCAAAGACACGTCTCAGTGTGCCAATGAACGGCAGGGAAAGAGAACACTGATACCAAATGTGGATGTACTTCAACTTTGTTTTTAAACAAACCCTGACACATTTTAAGTTTATACTGTGAAGGAAATGGTTTGCCTATCCAAAAGATACAGATGAAGATTAGCATTCGTTTGGAGCCGCGTTGTAAGTTAGTCCCGTATCCCGCTCTACAGTTTGGGCTCCTGCTCTCGGCTAAACGCTTCGTAATGCTCACCAGGTTGTTGCTTTGGGCAGTTTTAAGAGCTTCTCCACCCCAAAACATAATGAGCGGGTCAAGCTGAATAAGTAGGGCTACATGTGGGGAATGTAATGTAATATCAACTTGTGGAAAGATGGGCATAATATGTCCCCTTTTAAAGGGCAAGAAAAGTGCAAATATGTAATAATTTATTGTGTTGATGCATGTTCAACTGTGATATTTAAGTGTGTTCTTTCCGATGACACACCTCGTCTTACCTCGCCGCTCCGGGAAAAAAAATAAAATAATGAGAAGTTTTTCTCCCCACCAGTTTCCAATTAATATTCTCGGCCGCGGAACGGTGGAGACCTCGGTGATCTCCCGCCTCCTCTGCTGCGGGCGATGCGGAGCCGAGGGCGCGGCTCCAAACAAACTCAGGTCTCCGCGGTGGAGAGTACGAGTGAACCCTGAACCGTGCTCCGCTACCTCATTAGCCTGCACACACACCGGCATCTGTTCCATCCTGAACCCCAATACGGCCGCGCCAAATCCGGGAAGAAAAATAATCGCTCACGTCGGGGCGGCGTGGGATTAGATGGCCGATGACCGGAGTTCAACGCCGTTCAGCTTTTGGATAATAAACGGATATTTCAACGGGGAACAAAAAAAAAAAAGTAACCAAATGAGCCCCTTTCACGGGGGGGGGGGGGCGGACGCGGTTGTAGTTTCTTCTCGTTTTTTTTGCTTTTTTTCCGAATCGAAGAGATGAAATAAGAGAGGAGGCGAGCGGCCAAAAAACGGGGAAAAGGAAAATCGACAGCCAGAATGAGAGGGGTCATTGAACGCAAACCCCCCGCTCAGCTGGAGGGGACTCTGGCGAGGACGAGGCCACCTATCTTGTGGTGACAAGCGGCAAATGGAGGCCCGTTACCACGCGGGAATGCTAATGCCAAACTCCGGGCCCCGGGGACTGGCCCGGTTCCTCCAACACGCGGAGAGAGGAGACCTGCCAGGGCGCACGCATGACAGCTTCCATTCACACCCACAAGTGCGAGAGATAATAACCGTATAAATCACAAGAGACTCTTCTTCCTCGCTCCTTCGCTTCTCTCAATCTGTGTCTTGACTGCTTCTAACACTTGCCGTTCCTAATTGTCCCCTCGTCTATTTTTTCCCTCCTTCTCCTCCCACTCCCATTCTTTATTGTCTCTTAGCAAATCCCTCCACACACACACACACACATACACAGACGCACACACACGCACACACACACTCTTTCATTGTCAGATTGCAGAAGCAAAGGACAGCTGGTGAGAACCGTTCATATTGACTAAACAATCTGGGTTCATCTGATCCGAATATAGCGCTGCCAACGAAGATTGAGACGCGCGTGTCGCCGCGGTAACGATCAAACAAACAAGCGGCGCCGTCGCCGGACGAGGACCGTGTTGTTGGTACGTTTTGTCCAAATTAGCAGGCGGTGGAAGAAAAAAAATCTGCATTTTTCTTCAAATGCCAACGACGAGACTACAAAAAAAATGATTTCATCATCTTTTCTTTTTTAGATTCCTTTTGATTAATACATTCCCTTTTTTTCAGCAGGTCTCTCGTGGCGGGGAAGGACTTTCATTAAAAAAACTAACTATTCAAAACGTGAACTTCTGTGTTATTGTATTTGAGAAATGGGTGGGTGGAGGAGTGGAGGGGTGGAGGGTGTGTGTGTGTGTGTGTGTGGGGGGGTGTCAAGGGGAAAGATGAAGAGAAGAGACTTGCAGAAAGGCAGACTTGTCTCCCCGTTCCCTCAGGCCGGTGGTGTGGGCACTGACTCTATTTGACATCGAGTTGCAGGGCTGAGAAAGACGGAGTGAGGCAGAGACAGAAACACAGAGAGGAAGACATCAGAGCGCTGATGCCTTCAGGGGTTGTGTAAATGTGAGTCGTGCCACGATGGGGGCGACTCGTACTGGGTAACATCGCCCGTCTGTAGCTTTCATTTCATTTGGGGAGTTCAGACAGTTTTTGACTTCCCGGCTCCTGCTTCTTTTCGCTTAGTGGCAAAAGATAAAAATACCAAAGTGGCAAACTGAGATTAGATATTAGAGGAGAGCGAGGTGACATCTCGCCGTGTCTGACCGCGTAGGGGTCAGACACACTCGCAAACACATCGACACTGCAGTGCACTCAAAGTAGAGTGCACAAATATAATGTATAGTAAAATAGCAAATCACAGCTTTAAAGATGAACAAATATATATATATATATATTTGAATTGCAATAAATCATGTATTATTATAATTACAATAACTATTACTATTTGTATTTGTTTTATTATTATTACAATAATTACAATAACTATTATTATTTGTATTATTATTATTATAATTTCAATAACTATTATTTGTATTTTTTTAATATTATTATTATTATGAATATTATACTTATAATATTATAACTTCATTTAAAAGGACCCATACAGTTAAAACATGAATTTCACCATTTGATGCTCTGTACCAGAGTGTAGCTTCAGCTAATTTGCATCTGTTGTCCCTTGACAGACCATAATAAACATAAAAAATAACAAATAGTATAGGATAAAACCCACTACAACAGTATATGCGTTAAGAAAAACACACAATGTGAAGCTACAGTATAGCCCATTAAAGATAAGTAATGCATACTATTAAAAGTAAGAAATAAAAACCATTAAAATAAGTCATACCAGCCATAATAATGTTGCTCTATGAGTTCAGCGCTGACCATCATTCAACAGGTTTTTTTAGATTATTTAAAAGTGCCCTTTTTAGTTTGGGTATGCTATTAAGTTAAGTTAATTAAATAATGAATGATGATTCAGAAAAGAATATATTTGATCCAGCTTTTCACGTGTGGATAATTCATTTGCGTTATCAAATAACAATATTCCCTTAATTATTTAATTCTTAAATGTATTATGTCCTGGCCTGCTATTTTATTGTGTATATATATATATATATATATATATATATATATATATATATATATATATATATATATATATATATATATATATATAACATGTTTGCTGCTGCTACCCCCTGGTTGAATAAAGTAATATCCTATCCTAATAGGTTGAGAGTGAGATTTGTCGAGGCATTTAGCTCATTGTTTTGATTTTCAGGTACATGACATTACATGTCATTTAGCAGACGCTTTTTTCCAAAGCGACTTACAATAAGTGCATCAACCTAGAGTACAAACTAAGAACAACAAGAATACAGAAAGTAACATTTCATCAACATAGTCAAACTACAAAAGTACCACAACAAGAGCTATTTAAGAGCCAATGAAGTGCAAATCTGTGTTTTAATCCAGATATAGTCGGAAAAGGTACGTATATGGTTCCTTGGGGTCTTAATGTAATGTTTGTAACATATTTTGGTCAAAATACCACAAGAATCATTTTAAACGGCACCCTTTTTACCGCGAGAACCTCACATTCTTTTCATCGCAGACTTTTTTTTGCCTTAGGCACTCGGGAAAACGGCTTAGGCGCACACCCACATTTTCTCTACGCAGGATAAACCCTGGTGTTTATGTGGTGGTGGGGGGCGGAGCCAAACTCCCTACATGGGCGTGCTTCAAAATCTACCTAGACGTTGGTGGTGATCCCAATCGACGCACTCAAGCGTATCGTTTCTGACATACAGGAACAACAACAAGCCGCCTGAGTTGTTTTTTTCTGAGCGTTTTTGTGTTGGGAGACATGCCAGATACCCAAATGAACGTATAAAAGCACAAAAAAAACATGTCCCCTTTAACATTGTCTCCAATCAAAGAAGAGAATTATATTCTCCTCCCTCGAAACCATAAGAGCACATTAAATACCCCCCGCCAAAAAAAATCCACAAAAATGTGCAGATCGATGCCTCCCACATCGTGCATGGCTGATCATTAGTGTAACGGCCCACCGGCTGTTCTGCGAAAGCCGGATCCCTCTCAGACAGAATCGGAGTATTCCCCGACACGTCCCTCTCATTTTCCTCAAATTAGAGCGTCTCTGAATCAAATATGTGCAATGATGACATCCGCCATATGCCTCCGACATGTTTTCTGTAATCCGTTTGCTTACACGGGGGGGGAGGGGGGGGAATCAAAGTCGCCTCTTCGTGGCCCACATTGCCGAGTTTCTGATTGATGCGCTGGCTGCTCTGTGAAGGTGAGACGAGCCACTTGTTGCCCCCCCCCCGCCCCCCCCCCTTCGCGATCCGCCGGAGCGTAATACCCGGCGACAGCCAGTCTGGCGTTTGTTGGCGCGAGCCAAGAGGGATTATGGGTAGCGGGCTTTAATATCTGATTTTAATTAGCAGTTTAACACAGTGATCACGCCTCATTAGGGAGCCGGGGATGCGCGTGAGGATGCCGGAGAGTCGAGGATGCAGACGCCTGCGGGAGAAAAGACGAGCTTTGTACCCGAGAGCCCGTCGACGCGACGCCCATCGGAGCGGGTGAACCCGCTCGGCCGAGAGCCACGTCGGTTTCATCGCCGTCTAATCCCGGAACGTCGAGCGGCTTCCCGGCAAAAAAGGAAAATGTCGCGGCGCTCCGGCGTCCTCGGCCGGCTGCCGGCGTTCATCCGTTTCTATGGGATTCCCCTCGGCCTTGCCCCCGCACGCCACTTAGGGATTTAGAGTAAGTGTATCGAATGTGTGAATATAAATAAAATATTTAGAAATATTTGGCAAGTGACTCCGTGAATGATGGATATAGTTGGTTCAATATGGAAGTCTTTTTATTTGATTTTATTTAATTGTCCGTATAGTTGGTTGTTTTGTAATCTTTGTATTTATTCCTTTTTCATTGTCTGGTGTAACTTGTAAAGTAAAAACTTCAAATAAAATTATAGAAAGAAAGAAATATTTGTCTTTTATGGCTCTCCCAGTCGAAAAGGTTCCTGACCCCTGCTCTCGCTCTCGTTGTCCAGGAATTAGTCAGGGCCCTTTCGATTGTGTCCATATCCTGGTGTCGAGGCCGCGGGGAAGGGAGGGAGGGAGGGGTGGGGGGGAGGGGGGGGGGGCGTCCAGAAACGCTGCACGGCTGGGTGAAAACGGGACCCTCCGTCTCGGCAACGGCATAATAGGAGTTTGAAAAGCTCCAGCGGTCAGCTCGTAACACACCGTTGGTTTTTCCTCTTCTTCTTTTCTCTCGCTCTCCCCCGCCGCTCCCTTTTCTCCATCCTCGTTCCCACTCGTCGACTCACTCCCCCGAGTCCCCCCTCCTCTCCCCCCTTCCTCCCTATCGCCGGCGGCCGTCTATATACGGCGGGATGCATTCAATCCACTTTCAATCCCCCGGGTTTAGTTCAGGGGCCGTGCTCATTTTGTCGGAGGCGGTTTCAACCACCTCTCTAACCCCGCGTATTGCTCTCTCGCCTTTCTTCCTCACATACCGGCACTTTTTTTTTTTTTTTAAAGCGGAGCCTAATGCACTTCATGAATCCCCGGAGATATCCGGCGGAGTGACAACCGGGTCCTCGCAACGTGAGAGTTTGTCATTTACGTGAAAGTTAAACTGTTTTAAAGTGCAAATACCCTCACGTAACTCCTCCGTGTGTCTGGAGTTGATCATTTTTGGATTAATACCTCGATTCAAAGACGATGGCGGTGGAAATCCCTCGCGATGCTACTCAAACAATGCAAATGAATCCGGCTCTGCCGACGTTAAAGTGTACTAAAAACAAGTTGAAAAATGTTAATACTCTAAAGAGCAGCATAAGCCAGGGGATACGTGGGAATTAGGGCCGAGATTAAAAAGACAAGTGGAGCAAACGGTCTGCGTTGGAACTCTGAGTGATGACGGGCGACCAGAGGATAAGATGCATCGCGCCAGATGTTGCTCATCCTTCATAACATGTTTGTGTCACTCAAAGTCTCCCTCTCTCTCTCTATAATCTCTTTTATTTGATACCCGCGGTTCTCCCTTTTCTTTTTTTTCAAGGCCCCTCCGGATACAGACCGGCTCCATCGCTATGACGATCTGGACCGCGCGATGGACATCCGTCCACGTCGGCCTCGCACGAGACCCACGTGAGAGTCTGAAATGAAAAAAGAGCCGTGTTCGTGCTGTCGGTCCATTTTTTTTTTATCGTGAATGAAAATCAATAGTAAATGGATTAGAGACGACGCGCACAGGCGTCGCCCCGCTGCTGCTCCTGACCACCTGAGGGCGACTCGGACACTGACTCTTTTACGACTGGCCTCAAAAACGTTTTATTCAGGAAGGCATATTTTTTACCTTGAGTTCATTTATGGCCAGCTATTCCTTTTTTTAAATTAAATTTCTTATGGGTTGCTTTAACTATGTTTTAATGGGTTTTATTTGTTTTTACTATCTGTGTGGCACTTGAAGGAAGAGGGCGATAAAAATATAATGCATTATTATTATTAGTATTATTATTGTATAGCGTTACACGTCAAATGTATGTCTGTGGATTTATGTGTGTGTGTAGATGTATATGGGTGTGTGAATGTGTATATATATATATATATATATATATATATATATATATATATATATATATATATATATATATATATATATATATAAATATATATATGTATGTGTATATATATATATATATATATATATATATATATATATATATATATATATATATATGTATATATATATATGTGTATATATGTTTGTGTGTATATCTATATGGGTATATGTACAGTATATGATTCTCTGAATTAAGTTTCCTTGTGAAATCATAGGTTAGGGCACTTATAAGCTTGATAGCTTCAGCCTCGACCCTTTCGGTAAGCCATTATTTTTCTTTGTCTCTTGTTGTAAAAATCTTGATTTTTGTATATTACCGAAATAAACTAAACTAAACTAAAAGTCAACTTTTTCCAAAGTCCCCACGCCGTCGCTCGTTTCCCCAAAATATACAGACTCCGTCCTCCGACACGGGAGCCGGCGCAGTTCATCTGGCGGCGCGGTTCCTTAAAGCGAAGCGGCGTGGTTTAGTCCGAGCGACTCCACGCCGAGCTGAAGTGGAGAGGTGCTGAGCATCTGGCTGTCTTCTCCCCGCCTCGTCGCGCTCGCCTTTTAACACCACCGTAATTAGTTTTTACCCAGCCTCCAGCCACCCGGGTGTCTGGTTTTTTTTTTTTTGTAGGCCGTGTCTCTCAAAAGAATCGAACCTGTCTGGCAAACAGAAACGAACTGCCCCGCGCGACTCCCCTCGTTTGTACGCCTCCCCGCCAGATTGCTTATTGAACAGCGGGCGTGACAGCTTCAGGGGAGAGAGAGAGAGAGAGAGAGAGAGAGAGAAGGCTGGCAGATTCACACCCGGCACAATGTTGCGGGACACCTCCTAATTTTTGTTGGTCGTTTTAAAGTTGTCCTGTAATTAATCTGCCGGTACGTTTAATTAAAAAAGAGAAAGTCCGAGGTGTAATCGAAAAGCAATGCCGGCCCGTGCGAACGCACGCCGAGAACAATGTGAGCGGTAATGGGCGATGGCAGCGGGGATACATCACGTTAGTTAATCTGAAGTTGACCTCAGAGCAACCTGTGTGTGTGTGTGTGTGTGTGTGTGTGTGTGTGTGTGTGTGTGTGTGTGTGTGTGACAACAGACTCCTCACTGCGCCAAAGCTCCTCCAAACAACACAGACGCACTTAATTCTGGAAATGAAACGATTTCAAGGGCAGAATGAATGTGACTGTTTGGATTGGTTATGGTAATCATAATAATAATAATAATAATAACCTGTTTTAGTGAGGCTATTGTCCTTTAGACGATCTCACAGAAAACCAAAAGCGACGCCGGTATCGGCCCGAAGGCTCTTTTTGCTCGCGTCCACCAATGCGGGCTCGAGGTGACTCATCTGAAGCTCCGCCCACATTCATAAACACTCGCTTCTGCGTCTCGGCGTTCCTCTCCGTCCTCAGAGAAACGATGAATAATGGACGAAGGACGAAAGCGCGCGCAGTCAGCGCGATTTGCTAAACGGCGCGTCGCGCTTGATTCTTGGCGCCCGGCCGAACAACATCTGTGACGCGTGTGTGAGGCGAGGTGGAGACGAAGCAATTTACAGAAGCCGAGTCGGTGACGGTCCAGTGATAATGTTTTGTGAAGAAGAAGAAGTAGAAGTAGTTCTTTCGGTCACTCGATTACTGCTCCCATATTTCTTTAAAAGTGCATACATTAAGGTAAAAGACTCCCTTTCGTGATTAATAATAAAGCTCATACATACGCATTTAAGTGTGTTTGTGTGCTATAGCCACTGCGACATCACATGATCACATTTCATAATGACATGACCTCTAACTCCCCACTCAGTGATTCATATAGTTGTGATTCATATAGTTGTGATTCATATAGTTGTGATTCATATAGTTGTGATTCATATAGTTGTGATTCATATAGTTGTGATTCATATAGGTTATATGGCTCTTTCCACCAGTTGAAGAGACGATTCAAATCTTTGTTTTCAGGAATATCAACGGCAAAAAGAAATAGCCACTCTATATTTAACATATTTCTTCAACATGTACATACTCCGCGTATTGTTGGGTTTGAGTCAAATGGCCACATAGTGATAAACAACTTTAAATGCAGATTTAAACTCACAGGAAAAGGCGAATAGTGTGAGAACCCTATGAATTAAAGCAGAGATTAGCACTTAAATATCTCTTATTATGCTACTTTTGTAGTTCGACCATGTTGAGGAAATGTCACTTTCTGTATTCTTGTTGTTCTTAGCTTGTACTAAGGTTGATGCACTTATTGTAAGTCGCTTTGGATAAAAGCGTGTGCTAAATGACATGTAATGTAATGTAATTAGCACATGGAGAAAAGCAAACAACAATCCTGAACATTCGAATGTTTGACAATTACTGAAACTCCCACATTCATACAAACAACAAGCCATAAGTCAAAAGGATCAAAGTCAAAGGTGGGGTGAGGAAAAAAAAATTCAGAGAAAGGTGTGTTCACCTGTACATCGCTCGCTAAAAACCTCTTAATTGCATCGAATAGGAAATAGTCATTTCTAAAAATGCCGTTTCAAAGTCCAGAGATCTTTTATGCATATGACCTGGCTATCGAATGTGCCTCAAAAGGCATGTGAAAAGCCATCTAATTGCTAAACTAACGACTTTGCGTACAGTTTGTCATCCTCGGTCTCGCCGATGTCTCCATCGTCTGTTTGCTCGGCTTCTCCGACAGACGGATCCCCGACGCTCTTGTGTCTGCGCGGAGATCCCGGCTCCCTCTGCTCGACAGAGAAATATTGTGTCTTTTTTATTTACCGTTGTTTAATCGAGACGGCGGACGGCTCGAGCTTAATTAACCCGAGTCGGCGATAAACGCACATGCCGAATGGCTGCCAGTGCTAGCACATAAAGCTCTTTACGAGCCTGAGCCCTTTTCTCCGAAGGGTATATCTGCAGCTACTCGCTGACCCGCTGATTCTGGAATGGCCCGAGGCCGGTAATGAATATTGTTACGAGATAAGGGAGATGATGGGAACTTTACGCACACGGGCTATGATTGTTGGTAACATTTCACAAAGTAGATCTTATCGCCCAGATCCGACGTTATCGCGCGACTACGCTACTGTTGTCCAAATGCCAGCTGTGGCTACGCAGCACAGTGGTTTGAAATAAATCTCGGAAACTCTCGTTGAAGTAATAGATAGGGCATCGCTCTTTATTCAGGGGGAACGCATTTGTTGGATTTCTTGCCGAGAGTTAGATGAGAAGTTGGATTCCATTATCAAACTAGAACGGGCACTCGGTAGAGCGCGTACCTTCGCATTTCACAAGATTGGACATTGCATTATGAACATAAAATTGTACTGTGCTATGGTAAAAAGAAGATTTTGACCATTCCATGACCTTGACCTTTGACCCGGTCGATCCCAAAATCTAATCAAATGGTTCCCGGATAATAACCAATCATCTCACTAAATTTCATGCCATTCAAAGAAGATTTTGACCTTTCCATGACCTTGACCTTTGACGCGGCCAATCCCAAAATCTAATCGAATGGTTCCCGGATAATAACCAATCATCTCACCAAATTTCATGTGATACGGTTTAATGCTTTTTGACTTATGCGAATAACACGCACACACGCATACAATACAAGGCAATCAAAACATTACCTTCCGCATTTTCAATGAGAAGATAATCATCGATAAATATCAATGAAAATCTGTTTACTAACCTCTCCAACCTTTCATCCCGTTTGTTAAGTTTGAAGAAAGGACGATAGGATTTTATACGGGCTACTTTCTGGACGATTCGTTGGCTGGGTGCACTTATCTTCCTGGAGTGTGGTTGTCACGGAAGTTACCAGGCAACCAATGGATTGTGTTACTGAGCACGAGTGGTATCGATGATGTCATCTAAGCCTTGGCACAAAAAAAAAAAATCTGGAATATAAAACGGGTGAAAATGCTTCCCACATGTTGATGGTGAATTTATGCAGTTGTCATGTCTTTCATGAGATATATTTTCAATGAGAATTGGCCTCTAAAAAAACACTAGAAGAGAAAGAAAAAAATATATATATAATAAAGTAAAATAATCTATATATAGAGAGAAGAGAAAGGCAAATATACATATTTATATATATATATATATATATATATATATATATATAGAAGATAAATATATATAATAAAATAAAAGAATATATATATAGAAGAGAACAAAAAAATATATATATATATCCAATAGCTATGTGGTTTAAAGAAAAGAAGAAAAACAACAACACAATACCTGCTCCTACTTTCCTATTGAATGGCAGTTGTCATGTCTTTGAGATTTATTTTCAATAAGAATTGGCCTCTCCCTTAATGTATTTGTGTTATTACTCGTGCCAGATATGGTCGAAGCTCAGAAAAAAAAAAAACACTTTTAAGATTAAATCTAAAGTACGTTTTTTTGTAAGTGCACGGTTGTATCCATGAAGCAATATATTATCAGATTCTTCTCGGGAAACCATTGTTGTCATACTCCATCCACGCAAAAGCCGAGTGTGCTGTCGGCTCTCGGTATTCCCAGTGAGAAGTGACGGACATGTTCCACCGCGGGATCACATGAAAGAGACGCGGCAAAACCGATGTTCATCACAGCTGGTTGTAAACCTGCCGGGGTTTATTACCCACTTACGCGAGTGGACGGGGACGAAATGCGTGAACTGGAGCTCCTGCAAAGCATTTTGGGTAAAGATGTAACTGTCAACGATGCTCCTTCGTCTTTGCCGAGGCGGACTCTAACTTTCTTACATTTTATCAACTATTATTCCCAGGGATGATATGACAATCCTATACGGGGACGCGGAGGCAGTCGTGCTCGTGTAATACAGCATATATAGCAGAGGCTGGTGGTGTATTACCTCCACCTCGTTGCATCTGAGTACCACAATCATGTCTCCACTAATTATCTCCGTCCTGCATTCCCCTGGCTCCTATCAAGGGGTGGCGGATGCCATGAAAGGAAAGAAACACGGTCTAAACTAGCGCAGTTATGTCCTAGTTATGTTTTGTCGGACTCGGTTTCTGTTTTTTCATGTAGTGACGTCATCAAAGTGCCACGGAAGGGTCAGGAAGGGTCCTCTCACAATGCTCGCTCTAGACCGGCGTTGCCAGGTACATCCATATAAACGAAGCGCTATGCGTGAAGGACGTTACACTCTCCTCCGATCTAATGAGGCAACACATAACCCACAGACACACCTGAGAAACACCCATTTGATTTGCATATCATTATGAAATTGGGAGATTAGCGGGAGATAAATTGGCAAGCGGGGGGGGGGGGGGGGCACGGCGAGAATGTTGGAAGGCACCAGAGAGAATTACGGAAACATTATTCTCCAAAAAATGGGAAATGGCAGAAGAGTCGTGCTCAGTTGTGTGCGATGAGTGTTTTATACGACTTGTTCCGTGGCATTTGGGGTTTATTGTCAGTTTGTGTGGCCGCTAAATGTGGTTTTGGGGTTGACATTTAAGCCGTAAGGCAACCTTTCGCTCGGTCACTCAGTCACCCGGCCACACAAGTGGGTGGGGTGACCTCCAGCCGGACAATGCTTACGGACCGTCACAATTCGCAGAACTGCTTAATTCTTACAAATTCAAAAAAATCTAAAATTCCATCTAGATATGTGAGGGATGCATGTTCATATTTCCCTCAGCAGGACCGCTAATTTAATTATCTAAATAACAATGAATGCAAGGGGAAAGAAGCATTAGCACATATCTGCTCATATATGTAATTGAATAACCATTCGATTACGAAAAAAACTAAAACATTCTTGAACTAGAACGGGCACTCGGCAGAGCGTATACATTCCCATAGCACAAGATTGAGCATTGAATTATGAACATGTTGGCATTAGTTGCAGCCAATTGGATAAGAATTGACCGCGCTATGGTAAAAAGAAGATTTTGACCTTTTCATGACCTTGACCTTTCACCCGATCAATCCCAAAATCTAACTAAATGGTCCCCGGATAATAACCAATCATCCCACCAAATTTCATGCGATCCGGTTTAAAACTTTTTTTTTTTGTTATGCGAGGAACACGCATACAAATAAATAAATAAATAAACACTCGCCGATCAAAACATAACCTTCTGCATTTTCAACGCGAAGGTAAACATGTTTGTCGAGGGTTCAAGACGGCCAGCGTAACGGGACCAGCTCATTGGTTGAAAGGTGTCATCCATTCCATCCTGAACTCAAGGGCCTTTGTGTTTTAATCACTATTAAAATGGTAAAAACAACAACTTCTAGAGCGTTTTGGGGTCTGAATATTTCCAGACGCAAATAAACAGTAACAATGACTCTTTTGTATAGTACATCACAGGTTCATCTATAATGTATGCCATCATTAAGTACCACTCACTTTGCTTGTATTTTCATTTGCTGATTCAGTATTCAACCCCCCCCCCCATTAAAGCTAATTTATAACCGTGCTCGATGTCACAATAAAAGCACAGTAATCCAACAAACGGTGCTGAGGTGAGAACGTTTGCTTAAGTTATCGTGCCGTTTCTTGTCGTTTTTTTCTTCTTCCTCCGCTGCATCCTCTCAGCTGGCTCTCTTAAAGCGGCTTAACGACTCTCGGGGCCGTTTTCACACCCACGCTAGTGCTGTACCTAAATTCAGTTTGGGGACTTTCAGACGGTTAACTTACCTGAGGCGGTTACGGCTATTTTTACTTGCCAAGTGCCTTCCACTGTGAGACAGTCTCGTCTTCAGTCCCCCCCCCACACACACACACACACACATACACACATACACACACACACTCACACACTCCCCCGGTGCTGCTATTTGATCAGGGCTTTGTCCGTTAGGTTTTATTGGTTTATACCGACGCGAAGGGAATGAATGAGAAACAGGCCTGTGAAAAGGTCAGGAGTCAAATGAGAAATATGAATATCTCTCTCTCTCTCCTCTGTTTGCTAGGATTATATTGCGTGATATTTGGAATCTTTTCTGAATAATTCATGGATACATGGTAACAGTCGAGTGGACGACCCGCTACCGAAAAAAATGATAAATTCCTCAAACGACCGATACATGAATAAAAAACTTCCTGTTTATTCACACGAACTCCTGAGCAAACAACACAAATATGACATCAGAGAAACTAAATCCATCTCGAGGCTATCTGTTCTCTCAAGTCATGTCGGGGCATGGCGAGGCAGCCTTTTCTCTTCTTCTGCTCTGACAGCGTTCTGCACACCAATAACAAAATTGATCCGTCTGCTTCCTGCAGCACTTTCAGAGTAAATACGCACTTTATTCTCTTTTTTTTTTTCTTCTCCACTCTGCGAAATTAAACCAAAAGAAGACTCTGCTGGATACTTGCTCCCACACATCTCAGTGCATGTCCTGGAGAAAAAAAAGAAAAAAACTCTCTGTATTGAGGCCACATGAGCAGTTCATGAATCTGGATTGAGACACGGAGGCATTTGTTTAAAAACAGCAAGGCAGCGCGACGCGTGTTAGTTTAAGGAATCAAGAGATTTGTCATCGTTGTCGTTCGCTCTTCCTCTTTCTCCCCCCCCCCCCCCCCGTCTGGCGGCCTCTTCTACACTTTATCCCTCCTCCTTACCCTCGGATCGGATAATCATCTCGGACACCCCTTCAAGTCCTTCCAGACTTCTCTTTCTGAACGCGTTACTGGATCCGCGCCATTATTTTCCAAATGAGGCGAGACCACTTCGACTGGCTCGTGTGTGTGTGTGTGTGTGTGGGTGGGGGGGGCAATCTCTAGGGGGGATCTGATCTGTCCGTAATTGAATTTGAGAGGTCAGATCAAACGCTCCGCTCTCCCCCCTCCGACTGGGCTATACCGCAACCCTCCCGGGATGAGGAACGGGAGGGAAGCGGAGGCGGACTCCGGCGGGAGCGGGAAAGATTAAATCTAGCAGGTTGGGAGTGGGGGCCGTTTACTGTACGTGTTTGGGTTATATTTTGCTTTCCCGCGGAGGATATTCTGTTAGATGCAATAGATAGTATGCATAATGGAGAGAGTGGAAGAAAGGAGGGGGGAAAAAACGAGTTTTAACTTCATGTAGAAGCTTCTGGCTGCTGGATGGGAAGCCAGGAATCTTAATGGTGTTGTCGGGGGGGAAGCACGGCGAATCAATTTCTCTCCCTTCATTAAAGCAGAAGCCACCCGGGCCGATTACAAAGACATGCTCGCGTACTTATCTTATCCCTTTAAAGTTCAGGATGTGACCTCACCGTTCACTTAGTGACCATCATCACTGGAGTCGGAGGAGGGGGGGAGCCAGGAGCCAGCACCAGCATATTTATTATCTTGGATTATCCAGGCTGCAGGGTGGGACAGAAGTCTCTTTTATAACCCGGCGCTCTTTATAAAGCCGCTGAATTGGATTTCGGTGTGTTTCGCAACAACCTCCATTACCAATTCAAAGTCAGCGCTGTAGCTCTGGTGTCCTTGTTTGGGAACGCATCAGTGAGTAACCAGATGTTTATCACATAGAGTTTGTTACCAGGTGTGCGAGCAGCCAGGTTTTTCAAATTAAACATCCCTCCATTAGGAAATAAAATGTTTGCATTACTGATTGGTATCAGCAGGGCTTTGAGTATCAGAATGTGGAGTTGATTCGGTTGGAGCTATATATATATATATATATATATATATATATATATATATATATATATATATATATATATATAAAGAGAAGAAGAAAAAAAATATATAAAAGAGAACATATATATATATACATATATTTATATATGTGTATATATATATATATATATATAAAAAATAAAAGAATATATATATATAGAAGAGAAGAAAAAATATATATATAAAAGAGAAGAAAAAAAAAATATATATATAGAAGAGAAAAATATGTATAGATATAATAAAATAAAAGAATGTATGTATAAAAGAAAGAAAAAAAATAGCTCTGTGGTTTAAAGAAAAGACGAAAAACAACAACACAATACCTGCTCCTACTTTCCCATTGAATGGCTTATGTACAGTACTATTGTCTTGTGCCGCTCAAAAGCCTCCCTCCTCCCCCCCCCCCCCCCCCACACACACACACACACACACATTAATGGACATGTGCGGGTTTAAAAGCATTTCAATCAATGAGACTGAATCTTCTAATGGGGCCTCCTTTCAGGGAAGGGAGCTGGAATATAAGTTTTCATCACAACGACCAGATTGCGGCGTTCACTCGGCGCACTCAAGCCCCTGTATTGAAATGAGAGGTGTGCTGCGTGATTACCGGAGAGAGTAAAAAGCTTCTGAGAGATAGAAGATGGTGGAGATGGATACACATGCCCCCCCCCCCCCTCCCCCAAATCCCACCTCCCTTCATTCTTTGATTCACCTTTTTTAATACTGAAGGGAAGAAAAGGGGAAGAGGGAAGTTGGGATGTCGTTCTCTTCCGTACCTGATGATGCACGGGGGATATCAACGCGGACGGTGAATAGATTAAAACCTCGATGATGACTGCGTTTGGATCTTTCAAGTTGTCGATTTTTTTTTCCAGTGGGAAATGTGATGGGATCTCTTTTTCCAATTGTTTTTTTTTCGCAATATTGCAGAAAATCCGCTCTCCCAAGCTCCTGATACTCGAACGTTATCTTCAGCGAGATCATTTTAACGAACGTGCGATTTGTGACCGTCGAACCGTCGAGCGAGTTCGCCCAACGAGGCAGCGGCGGCGTTATGTCGTCTCGTGAAACCATTTTTCTTTTATTGAGTCAGTTTGTACAGCGTGAGCTGAAATAAGGTATTTAAACTGCTGTTACTACCAGGCCTGAGTCTATTTCACAGGAAATGATCGTGGAAGCATTGAGGGAAATGCATATAAAGCTTTATTTTTATTTTTTTATATGTGGTTTATTTAATAAGGGACAGTGCACATTGATAAAAAAAAAATCTGTAAATGTGCCAGAGGTAGCCAAGAGGCTATTTTTCATCCGTAATCCCAAATAATCCTTCTGTTGTTGGGGGAAATGTACTCTTTGTGCGTATGGATACACACAAGTCTTCCTTTTCGATTCAGAAGCGAGCCAAACGCATCGCTCCGTGGGGGGGATGGCGAGCTCGCCTGCCATCGCGGCCGCCGTCGGATTCTTTGACGAGAATAAAACAGGTGTCGTGCGATGACTTGTGTGCTCACGCCGAGTGTTAACAAAGTATTAATATGTCTTCATAACAGCAATGTCTTGAAGAGTGACAGCAGATGTCCTGCTGTCCTTGTCTCGCATTGCAAATGTGTATCAACGTAAATATAGAGCGACTTTTTTCACTCTCGATGTCCTCGTCGTCGGTGTAAAAAGTAAAAAAAAAAGACGTTTTACACCCTTTATAAAAGTCTGCAATATAAAAAAAAATACCCATTATGTATAATTACATGTGGACAGAGTTTAAATCTTCCAGCAAATATAATTAATCAAAGTCATTTGTGACACATTTAATACACTTGATATTGCCTTTGGTAATGAATTGCACTTGAGAAAAAAATTAATTACTCGTCCCTATTGTGGCGTGCAAATACGGTAATAATTTAATTAGGTCTGGGGACGCGTTGCCAAGCCTATTGTTGCACTAGTCTGCAGGTTTGGTAGGCGTCCTTTATGTAACATAAGTGAGGTCAATACAAGTATATTTAGTGGATATCGAGGAGTGGTGCAGTTTTTTCGAAGACATTAATTAAAAAGAAATACAGCCCATTGAATATCGCAACGGTTTTATCCTTGATGTGCCAAAAGCGAAATTAAATATCTCATAATTAAATAACTATTGCGGTGAAGCACTACTTAAACATGATTGCATGCAACTGGTTAACACACTGGTGTCAGATGTCAGTAATCACAAACTTCTTCAAACTAGTTTGCAACCACTTCTCATTATAATCAATCATATTCTGAATATTTAGGAATCAAAAGCCCTTGACAGTTTGTCTGTTTGTTTACTGCATGTTTTTTCTTCTTCTTTCCAAGGCACATTAAACCATACTATTAAACCATGATTCATATTCACGAGCATACATTAGCATATTCTATCTTAATTTGTAAAGAATAGATGTGCCAACTGTGAGGTCCCTGGTGAAACCTCTATTCACCAACTAGTGATAGGAACATGGCAGGCGAGGATAAAAGTGCTTCACATTTTATGAAAAGGAATTTTAACGGCTTGCAGAAACTTTTAGAGGATGCTGGACACTGTATATTATGTGCAGTATTAATCTGCATCCACAGTAAAAGCCTGCACGGTACAGTTCATACGCTGAGACCCTTTCACTTCCACGATTTCATCACACGTAAGTTGCACAGACATTTCCAATGGAATTGGGATAAAAAAATGTCATATGCATTTTGTATTTAATTTATATATTTACAATTATTTTGTTCATTTACACTACCGTTCAAAAGTTTGGGGTCTTCCAGACAATTTAGTGTCTCACACTTTTATTTATTAAATGGATACAAGATTAATACAACATATAGTCAAGTCATTGACAAGGTTAGAAATAATGATTTCCATTGTAAATATTAATGTTGTTCTTCAAACTTGGCGTTCAAAGGAAGGTTTTAGAGCTTCTCTCGCCAGCATAACTGTTTTCAGCTGCGCCCCCATAAAAAGGGTTTCAATGTCAAGGAATAATCTGTTTGTGGAAAATGCAAAATAAAAAGTTATAAAAAAGTGACCCAAACTTTTGAACGGTAATGTATGTATTTCCTTTCCTATTCTTTCCCTTAGTTGGCCTTATTCGCATACATCGGAGTACGCCAAACTGACAGACACACTCGGACACACACGTGCGCTTACGCCAACATCAAATGAACACAACACACACTAACTATCATCTCACCTTGTTCTCTTGTTACCTGACAGCGTGTGGATAGTCTCTGTTGTCGTCTTCCTGGTGTTCTTTGAGGGTTTCGTCTTTTTGTCTTCTTAAGAAAAAAGAAAGAAAACAGGCTGTTTCGAGTTCTTTATTTACTTTGGTTCTGTTTTAAAGAAGAGTTTTTTTAATCAAGAAGAAAAACCACAAATAAAAGATCGGAGCAGGAACTGTGTGCTTTGATTTTAAGTGTACCTCTATGGAATTTACCCCCATTTATTAAAGTTAGCGCCTGAAAGAAAACAGTTTCCATACGAAAAAAAATGACAAGAAACAAATAAAAAAATTGCTAAATAATGGATAGCAGCTTCGAGGAAGAACAGATAACGCCGAGGGGATTTCTGTATTCTGCTACTGAAGATTTGCATGTAATGACTCCCCACACACATCACTGGAGAGTGTGTGGCGACAGCAGAAGCCATGCATGTGTGATCTCTCATCTGTTTCACTGAACATGCAGTTCTGTAGTTTTAGAACATCAAGTTGTGTTTCATCCATTCGACAGCAGGGAATTAATCTCACAGAAATCTTATTCTATGGACTAATACCTCAGAGATTAGCAGAGTGTGTGCTGCAGTGTGTGTGTGTGTGTGTGTGTGTGTGTGTGTGTGTGTGGGGGGCGAGGATGGAGAGCGGGAGGGACAACGTGTGAGTTGTAAGTCCATGAGTGGTTGGTGTGTGTGTGTGTGTGTGTGTGTGTGTGTGTGTGTGTGTGTGTGTGTGTTACTGAAACAAAAATGCTGTTTCTCACACTGAGCCCAGTAGGGGTTGTATTATGCCTCACCAGCTCACTAGCACCCCCTACTGCTAAGCCACTGCAGCCGATTTCAAAGCTGCGTGTGTGTGCATGCGTGTGTGTGCACGCGTGTGTGCGTGCGTGTGCGTGTTGTGTCCAGGTGAAAAGAAGGGAGCCTGGGACCCTAACGCGGTGCAGACATGGTTGCTGAACTCCCATCCAATGAGCGTAGGAGTTGAGCCTGTGACTCTCTCCCTCTTCTCTCTGTTTGTTTCCATTCGCTGACTCGGCGACTTTGTGTTGAAACATTGAGATGTGCAAAATCACGCTTGTGCACCCCAGTTGCTGAGGAACACACGACTGCACATCATTTGGTTTGAATTTTTAGCACATTGCTCGAGTTTGTCGAAGTCAATATTGTCCTGAGCTGGAAGTCACGTGAGGGTGCATGTGTGTGTGTGTGTGTGTGTGTGTGTGTGTGTGTGTGTTATGGCTAATGAGGGAGGGCCGGTACTGTGCCGGGGGCTACTCCATCTCAGACAGAGAGATGATTAATGGAATGTAAATGTTGATGGATTATTGAACAGGGAAATGATAAAGTTGGCCCATGCTCCCATAAAAACAACCAGGCGGGGCACTTGAAGTCAATGAGTGCGGAAGTGCATGGTGGGGGGGGGGGGGGGTATATGTGCAAAAATAATAGCCGGAGGTTTAAGCGCCGACGACCCTATAACCTGCTTTTAAATAGATAAACAGGCAAGACGGAGCAAAGCGGGAGAAAGCCAAATACAAAGGGAAATCAATGGGACTCTTAAGTGGGTCATCAATACTCGGAGAAATAAAAATTACACTGACATGATGTAATTGAATCCTCAATTGGATAATCGCATTTAATTACAATATTTTCTGTTTCTTTATCTCCTCTGTTCTTTTGCTGTAATTCACGCGTATCAAGTGTCAAAAAAAGGAGTGAGTGGAAAACCTCTGCTCTTTGTCTTATTCAATAGCTCCGTATTAAGTCAGCTGGAGTAATTAATTTCCAGCAGAACGGAGGCACTCATGGACTCGATACTAAATGAGGAAAAATGATACGCCGGATAATACGCAGCCCTTATGAATAGCTAGATGCCCCCGCTAATAAGGTGTGTTTCTCTCTGGAAGAATGCACTCAGTCGAGATGAAAACACACTGTATCCTCATATCAAACAATTTACGTGGTGGATAATGAATTCTTCTTTTTGATGGCTTGTTTGATGGTGTATCTGATGGCGTGTATCAGTGCGCCTTGTCTGGCTGCACTCTCGCAAAAAAGCGTGCAGCGCGCCGGTGGATTTATCGACTATAATCTTAAGTCTTGAGAGAGAATAAAAGCAGGAGACGGGCATCCGGGGAGATACATCGGCAGTTTGTATTTAAATACGACTCCATCATAACTCAGCATCTATTCAAAGCCAAAGAAAGTGCGGCGCGTACCAAAGGAGAAAAGTTGAAGTATATCGCCAAAATGAAAGGAATAAAGTAGAGCAAGAACCTTTAACTTGTTTCCTTGACTTTGAATGCCACGCGGTCGTATCTCCACATCTTATCTCCTCTCGGATCCTTAAAGTTCAGCTCGGCGGATTTGAATCAACGGACAAACTTCAGGGGAAGAAAGAGGATTAGTCGATTGTTTCCCTCGCCACACTCGGGCTGAATGCGAGAGGCCCCGGTTAACGCGGATTTTACTAGACCGCCCCTTGAGGGATACACACCCAATACCAAATGAAGCCGCTTTAAAGGCCACTTGCATAACTCTTCAGTGGAGAGTGACCTTTCCTTTTTTCTTTAGTGGTACAACAACGAGCTACAGGCGAAGACTGAGGAGAGTTGTACGTTTCATGGCTCGCAGATATTTATAGGGAGCCATGATTCTGTCTTGTTTTGGAAATAAGTGTATATATATATGTATACATTTATTTCTTGCAGCGTTAAAAAGAAAAAGCACGCCATTACTGTGATAATTCCACTTCTGTAATGCTACAGGTACAGGTACAGATTTAATGAGAATATAAACATCCAAATACTCCCATATGTGAGTGTTAAGGCATGGTATATTGCATCATGTGATTATGATTACCTTCGCATTGAACATTTGGAAGGTTATGTCGCTATTTATTTATTTATTTATTTATATGCGTGTTACTCGCATAACTCAAAAAGTATTAAACCGAATCGCATGAAATTTGGGATCGATCGGGTCAAAGGTCAAGGTCAAGGTCCGTTCATCGAGCCCGCTCCCCCAATCAGCTGACGGAGTAATCCTGCAAGACTGAGAGACTGCTTACGGATGCATGAGTGTAAAGAGCGTCTTCCTGACTGAACTTTTGCTTGAGTGACAGAATTTGAAGTAAAAAAGTATAAAACGGCATGAAATACACAAATAAAGCATTTTAAACCTGTTTGTTACGCAACGTATTTACGTTCTGCCATTGGACCCAGAGTGATGTCCACGCCCCGGTGCATGTATCACGTATCAGAAATAAGATGTCCAAGACATTGTGGTCCACACGCAAAAGAGAAATCACGTGTCCGCTGATAAGATGTGTTGCTCCGCACACCTCTCACACTTCCCCCTGGCAGCCGGTGGCAGATGCCGCACTCTCCGCCTGTTGACGGGCTCTGGCTCTGCAGCTAACAAGCCAGTTGTAGGAAAAGTGCAGTTATGGCGTGAAGGCCTCCCCAGTGCTGTGCCATTACCCGGCTCCCAGCAGGTTGGAGGGAGATCATCATTTTCACATAACAAACCGTAGATTATTATTTCGCAGACAGTTCCCTCAAGTGGAAAATTAGCTTCCGCCAGCCGGGCGTCTTTCCCACCCACACTCACCGGCAACGATTTACCACGCGAAAGGAAGAAGAAGAAGAAGAAGAAAAAAAACGCCGTAAATGAAACTAATCGCAGGAAAAGCGATCCCCTACCTTCTGTTGGCAGACGCCGTCAACCAGCCCCGAGATGGTCTGCTTATAGCTTCTGAGAGGAGGGGGGAGGGGCAACAAATTGCTGTTTATGGTACAATTTACCATTTCATTCCATTTTTTTAAAACAATTTCATCCAATTTGTTTGGATGGATGCACAAATGATGACATTTATTTACAGGAATGCGTCTTTGTTATGCTTGCGTTTAGCAGCCGGCGTTGCGTAGACGCGTTTCCGTGTTCGCCGCACGCGGTGCAACGCGACGACTCCTAGCTAACGGGGAAACTTTTCAATATATTCCACGCGTCAAAGTGCTCCGTGATTTCCTCAAACGGCTCGCAGACATGCAGAATTAACCTTGAGCTCTCATCGAGACGACGATGAGCGATCGATTGGTTATCTCGGTCGTTCGTTAGACGCGTCGTGTCTTTTGACTAAGTGATGGATGGCATGTCAGAGGTTCGTGGCACGTAAGAATAAAACATGACAGGTCAGGCAGTTAGCTGATACTTGAAAGTCATGACGCCGAGGCCCGCGGTGCAGTACATTACTTAAAGACGGGACAACCTGATCAATGATAACTGCCTTTCACACCGGAAAAACTAAATATACACTACCGTTCAAAAGTTTGGGGTCACGGAGAAAATGTTGTGTTTTCCATGAAAACTCACACTTTTATTAATTAAATGAATACAAGATTAATAAAAAATATAGTCAAGACATTGACATGGTTAGAAATATTAATGTTCTTCGAACTTGTGGCTCAAAGGAAGGCCAGTTTTAGAGCTTCTCTCACCAGCATAACTGTTTTCAGCTGCGCTCGCATAAAAAGGCTTTTAATTTTGTGGAAAATGAAAAATAAAAAGTCATAAAACATTTTTAAAAAGGGTTTTAAGGGGGTTCTAACCCTCTGCTAGTCTTCTAAGGCAATAACACAATGTACCACTAGAACACTGGAGATGTGCCTTTAGACACCTATGAAGAGACTTCATTAAAAAACAGAATAGTCATTTACCACATTAACTATATATAGAGTGTATTTCTGATTAAATTAATGTAATTTTCATTGGAAAAAAACAGTGCTTTTTTTCTTTTTTCTAAGTGACCTCAAACTTTTGAACGGTAGTGTATATATATATATATTTCTCGTTGGAGGGATTAAAGTACTTTACTAATCAGGTGCTGGTGGATGTTTTCACACGGCTTATCTACTAGTGACTAAAAGCACAAGAAGGTGTTTATTTAAAGATTCTCGCCTACGTTTTGAGGTGAAAATCACTCGGTTAAGGTCGGCCTCCGGCTCTCACTTTCCTAATTTCCCACTGATGGGGAACAGATTTTAAAGGCTCCTAAAACCTTTTTCCCATTGTACTTAGCTTGACGTCTGTTCTGTCCAGCTCCATAAAGCAGTTTATTGTCCCACTCAAGGTATGAATTTTTCTTTTCATTGCTCACAATGAGTATATGATTACCTGACCTCTGTGCGATCCATAGATCTGTTTTTCGTCCTTTGTGCGGTTCACGACAAATCCAATTGTACATGGTGATTGCTTTCATTGATTCTTCCATTCCCTTTGTCCCTAAAGTCCAACACGTACTCGGCATCACCTTCTTCCCCTTCGCACATTGCGCCGTTCTCCAATAACGTGACCCCCTTTTTTTTTTTGGCGAGGGACCAGAAGGGTACCCGGGCGATTTTTAAAGATCTCCACGCCGGCACTGAACGCATCGTTGGCATTAAATCTCCGGACGAGCCGCGCGCTAATTAATTGAATCCTAGCGGTACATAGGTAGAGCCAGAGGCTAGAGATGGAGCGAAGGAAGGAGGCCTTGTCGAGAAGAGTGGGGAATCGCTTGGGTATATGGGGTGGAGGAGGAGATGAGAGCAGGGGGGGTTGTGGCTTTAGGCAACAGATCCTCGGTGCATGTAATTAGACGGGGGCGGGGGGGCGGTGGGGGTCCTGGCAGCACTTTTCTTTTAATTTATCGCCGATACGTCGCGGCTGATGTATGTGAGCGAGGGGCGAAACCGCGCAACACTAAATTAAAATGTGTTTAAGCGTGCAGATGGAAGGAAATTCAAAGGATGGACTAAGCCGCCGTCACGGGAACCTGAAGGATGTGGATCGCATTAATGTCGCGCTCCGCGAGCGTAACTCCGTCTTCATGATGACGGACGTCGGCCGTCAGCCGGGCGGGAAGAGGCACGGCTGTACTTCGTGCCTCGGCGTGTGGATGACAACAAAAGGGCTCGGCAGGGGGGGAGGGGGGGGGGGGGGTATTCAATGACTCTGATTGATGATTGGTTTTCGCCTCGGCCAGATTATTTCATTCTTCTTGCGTATTGGATCGCATGCAGATATTAGGATGGATGCCGTCGGGGCCTCAAGCGTCCCCACGATGCCGCCTGATGTATGTGTTCTCGTGTTGGGAGCGGGAACGAGAGAACGAGGGCGCGGCCCAACGGCCGAGAGAATTTACTGTAAGGCGGAAGAAGACGAGGCAAATCTACGGCGCAAGAGAACGAGATGGGAAACACGCGGCTCTGATAACGGCGTGAGCGATGCACGCCGTTATCAGGTCGGGATTCAGTTCATGACGAGGAGGAGGAGGAGAGAGGCCTCACTCCTCTGTTCCTACTCTCTCTCTCTCTCACTCACTCTTTCTCTTTCTCTTTCTCTCCGTCGATGTCTCTCTCTCCGTCTCTCTCTCTCTCTCATCTTTCACTCTCTCTCTCTCCGTCGATGTCCCTCTATCTCTCTCTCTGCATCTATGTCACTCTCTCACTCTCTCCGTCTATGTCCCTCTCTCTACATATATGTCTCTCTCTCTGCGTCTATGTCTCTCTCTCTCTCTGCGTCTATGTCTCTCTCTCACTCTCACTTTCACTCACTCTCTCTCTCACTCACTCTCTCCCTGCATCTGCCTCTCTCTCTCACTCTCTCTCTCTCTCTCTCTCTCTCTCTCTCTCCTCTCTCTCTCATTCTCACTCTCTATCTCTCTCTCTCTCACTGTCTCTCTCTCTCTCTTTCCCTCTCTCTTTCCCTCTCTCTCTCTCTCTCTCTCTCTCTCTCCATCATCGTGCCAGATGATAGATGGAAATCTCGGCCCGCTGTAGATTGAACATTGCGTCCAGCAGACCATTCATAACGCCGTCCCCTCCCCGCCGCTCTCCCCCGGCGTCACGCTGACACCTGCCACCAGACGTGCGGTCGACTTTGGAGGAAAAGTTGCATCTGCACATTTTTCCAAAACAGAATAAAAAAAAGTCCAAATGCGCGTCGACCTTGATGCTCCGGTGTTTTCTCCATCGCTTTCTGATGCCGAACACAAAACAGAATATCCCCTACAAAGAAGGAGAAGCAAACACTCTCACATCCCAGCAGCGGCCTGTCTTTCCCTCTCTCTTCCCCTCTTTTCCCCCTCCCTCTCTTCTTTATCTTTCCCTGGGCGACGTCTCCAGTTCAAAGCCCACGCCGCACGCGGACGGGGGACTTAATCTGCCGAGCGTGCTACAAAGGCGACCTTGAGGGTCGGTTTGATTGAGGTGTTCAAAAACCCGGGTAAAAAAGAAAAAAGAAGAGGATTGATGGAATCAAGCGAGGGGAGATTACTTCACATTCCGTACCACACCCGCCCCGCTGACCCGGGGAGAGCGTCGCAAACGAAGCGCCGGCACAAGTTTGAGAGGATGAGAGAGGGAATGAGAATGATGAGAGAGAGAGAGAGAGAGGGAAGGTTGCGAGAGTGAGGAGAGGAAGAGGAGGCGTCGCGGCGAGATAGCGGCGTGTCGGAGAAAAAAGAAAGCGGGAGAAATCTGCTTTTATGCTCTCTAACTTCTGTCGGAGACGCATGATCAAACCGAGGAATCGGGCCGACGGTGAATATCGATGCCGGGGTTTGAGTCTTTGTACTGTACGCGTTTTTGATTAGTTCCCCTAATCCTGAACCCTTACGGTCGTGAGGAAAAAAAAACAACCGCGACGAAATGCATAAATAATCATCCCTGCGTAGTGAAACGGAAAAATATCTCAGAAGGAGACGTTTGAGTGGAAAGCGAGGGTATTTGTTTGTAGCTTCCTGCCCTCAAGAGGGCAAAATTGCTGCTTCCTATTGATTCCTCCCGGAGCTCTAACCCTCTATTTGATTCCTCCCCTTGTGTCGTTACATGAACGCTGCTTTGTGTGCATTTCCTCTTTTCATCTCCTCCCGCTCTTTTTTCTTCTTCTTTTTTAAAGGGTGGAGTAGGGTGGGGGGGGGGGGGGGGGGGAGTCGGGGGGGCGCTCTCTTTGCACTGTACGCTCTCGGCTGCAGTCATCAGCCACGAGGGCCTCGCAAATTATTCCCGACCTCTTCAAGTCGAGGGAAAAAAAAAGTCAACCTCTCTCCCTCCCCGGTACCCAGATGAAGGACCGCCGTCTCTCTCCTCCGCCAGGATTATTAGCCAGGAGACGCGTGCACGCCGACGTCTCAGAAGCCCCCCACCTCCTCTCTTCCCCTCCCCGCTACTCAATATGCTCCCCTTTGTGTTTCTCATCAGGAAAACAAAATGCTGTCAGGAGGGAAGGGTGAAGGCAGAGTGCAAAAAGCTCTGATGAGAGGCTTGATGATGACAAGCGTGAAGGATCTCATATCACCCCCCCCCCCCCCCCCCTTCTGGAAAGTGTTATTGCTCGCTGCTGATAAGACAGAAGGGGAACACAAAAGTATAGTTCACCACGTTTCACCCTTTACGGGGGGATGACATGTCGCATCTTTCCCGTTATCTATCACACAAGGATCCGTCAATCCCGCCTCCCGGTTCATATTGGACTGGTTCAGCCGGGAGAAAGTCCAGGCCCTCTTGACCTCGGTTACCCGGTCTGACTTATGCACGCCTCACGACGTGCGGCGTGGCCGTCAATAAATATTTGCACTAGTTTAGCAACCCCAGAATATATTTATATCCGCATTTTTATAACCTGTATATCATGTATTTATTAGGATACTTCTGTTGCACTTCTGGTTGGATGCCTAACTGCATTTCGTTGCTCTGTACTTGTACATGTGTAATGACATTAAAGTTTAATCTAATGTAATCTAATCTAAAGGCCAGAAACTTGTTCATATTTAAGAAAAAGGAAAGGCGAAAAAGGGAAGCAGCGCAAATAAGAACGAGGCTTGAGAAGATGTGTTTCAGTTCGGCGTCGATTTATCGAAGGCCATGCAGAGAGGGAGGGGGCAGGGGGGTGTTAAAGTGGATGGTGGTGTAAGTTCATTGGAATAAAGTGAAAGTAGACGATGAGGGAGGGATGTGTGGGCAGCGGGAGTTCATAGAAACCCTTCTGCGTCTCCTTCGTGGCTCCTCCACAACAAAGGAAACAAGCGGCAGAAAGGCGTTCGCACGACTCCGCGGAGCAACTTCCACTTCTCTCTGGAGGGCGGCGCGGCAACCTTGAGGACGATTTTTTTTTTTTCGAGTTGTTGTGCCCCGACGCGCTCGGCGCCATCCGTCACGCTCCAATCTCCGCCGGGCGTCCCTCCGAAACGCAGCTGCGAGGCGGCGCGTCTCTTCATTCCTCTTATCCGCGGCTCGGGAGACGAATCGCAAGCAGCGATCGTTCCTGCGTGGAAAAAAAAACGACAGACACACTGACTTGAACATAGATTCTCCTTCCCCCCTTCGTCCTCACTGTCTTCCTCCTCCTCCTCCTCCTCCTCCTCCTCCTCCTCGTCTCTCCCCACACAAACGTCCAGCAATTTCAAATCCGATCGTCGCATCACTTTCTGCCGGTCAAGGGGGGGAAAAATAAAATAAAATGAGGGAAGAAAGGCGATGAAAATGATGATTTCTCCCCTCCTCCGGTCCGGGCCTGTCGTATGCAATCGACTTTGACATTCCACCTCATCAGCTCCTCTATTTAACAATTGTGTGCACAGAGGACGTGAACAAAAAAAAAAAAGGAAAGAAAAGCCTTCCCGAGTGGCGGGAACGCGGTGGCAGGTGCCGATTAAAACGCTGCGTATTGACGGCGAGGCCGAGCTGCACGCACACACACACACGCACACACACACACACAATCGTTATCCTCTGCACTTTAATAGCACGCAGCCATTAATTGTCATCCAATTTTTTCATATTTTGGCAATCTGTTTGTGCCACCCTGCTCATTCCTCACGCTAAACGCTTGTGACGCGTCGCCCCCGCGGTTAGACATGTAGAGATATGCAGATGCTGTGTGCGGGCCGGGGCCTCCTCGCCTTTCAGGGATCACAAAGGCAGCGGCGGGGTAAATGGAAACGCACAAAAGGGGGAAAAGCCGTGACCCAGACGCGGAGACGTCTCACTTTTTTAATAGAAGCGTCGTATTTGATTGCGTCTTCCGGTGTTTTGAGGGACTTCAGAAATAGACGGGTCAGCGATGAAGAGGACGGGGGCTGAGGAGATGGAGAGATGCGAGATGAGGCGGTTGCCGGTTTAAGGCGGGGATTTCCGTTAAGCAGGAGGAAATGCATTGCTTGTATATATACACAAGTTCCAAATGCAACGACGTCTTTGCATTGAGCTTTTAAATGTTCTTGTTTTTCTTCCCTGTGGTGTTTAAGAGCAGATATAAGAGCGGCAATATACATATACATGTATATATATATTTATTTTTTTAAATCGAGAAAAAATGAATAAATAACTAGAACGGGCACTCGGTAGAGCGCATACTTTTTCGTGACCTTGACCTTGACCTTTTACCCGATCAATCCCAAAATCAAATCCAATGTTTCCCGGATAATAACCAATCATCCCACCAAATGTCATGCGATTCGGTTTAATACTTTTTGACTTATCCGAATAAAACGCATACAAATACATAAATAAATACACAGCGATCAAAACATAACCTTGCACATTTTCTATTCGAAGGTAATTACTCTGAAATCGACTCTTTCGTCTCGAACACGTCTAAAACGAGAACGCTGTGTTTTCCCACTTCCATTTAGGAGAGAGAGAGAGAGAGAGAGAGAGAGAGAGAGAGAGAGAGAGAGAGAGAGAGAGAGAGAGAGAGAGAGAGGACTCAAAAGAACGGACCGGCCGCGTCTCGCCTCTCGAGGGTGTGTTGGCATCCCGTGTCACCAGGATGAACGAGCAGCGCGCCGTCGCACCGCGGGTGTAAAGGCCTCTCGTTAGCCACGGAGAGCGAGGCGGCGGGGGCGGCGATCCGAACCGCTCGCATCGTACGGCGTGCGGAGCGTTTGAGAGAGCAGAGCCGAGACAAACAATGCAGAATAAATGCGTCACAAATCCTCCGTTTGTGTGTGTGTGTCGCAGCCCAACGTTCACCTTGCTGCTAATGAGCACTTGTA
>CM070111.1:4412500-4580000 GCA_036178185.1 Liparis tanakae | reverse complement strand
TTTCTGACTGTAAAAAAAAAAAAAAAAAACATTGTGTTCGACTCTACTTGAAAACATCAACAGTGGCGTTCTGAGCGTCGTGTTTTCTCTCGGCGACACGTTCAAATGGAAAGCAAACAAACATTGATGCTGTAAATTGGACCAATCAAACGTCAGTCGTGGGTGCAACAGTAAGTTGAATGGCAGCAACAGCAGGCTCAAAGGTACCAGGCAGTCGGAGGAATCAAACCCCCGACCACAAGTTCCATTTTGGAGCCGTCTCACTGGAACAAGGGGAGCGCCCAGATTACATTGCGTGTCATTTAGCTGACGCTTTTATCCAAAGCGACTTACAATCATGTCTCATTGATACACAGCTACAGGGAACAACTGAGGGTAAAGTGTCTTTAAAACAGTTCAGCTCCATACCTTCCTTTTTTATTAGTAGTTTTCATCCTGTCTTTAACTATCATGTCATTCCAGATCCTGCTTCCCATCTCGTTAGTCCAACTCCCTTCACCTGCCTCTGATCACCTCGTTAGTCCCTCATTACCTTCACCTGGTCTTCATGCCCTTCTCACCTGTTGCCCATTCCCTCGTTAGTCCACGTCTACTTAGGTCCCCTAACTTGCACTTGTCCTCTAACAGGTTGTCTTGTGTTCTTCTTGACCCCCAGTGTTGCCAAGTGTATTTATCTGTTCCCGTCTGTTCATAGACGGATTAAGAAACCTGGACGTACGGACGTGTCAAGCCCCCCCCCCTCGAAAAAAAAAAGAAAAACGTAACGCAAATTTTATGATAGCAGTGACTTCGGTTATATGAATTAAACGAATAACTTTTGTAATTGTTACAACCACACGGCTCAAAGTGGAAATAACATAGTAGGGAGACCACACATTATTAAATTAACTATTTACAAAAATCCGTAACTGAGAAGCAAAAAAAGGTAAAGCGAAACATGTAGTGCAGATCAGCAGAGTGTATGTGTAGTGCAGAAATGGCAGCAGGGGAACTGGGGATAACAGGCGCTGCAGCCCCAGTAGCTGCAATATCAACAAGAACAATGTCTAAAAACAATTGACAGCAAGCTATGGTGTCACATATTATATGTTTCTTTCTTGTGACATCTTCAAAGTGAATGTTTAGGGGCCCCCTCAGCTCATAGGCCCCTGGGCCTGGGCCCGGTAGGCCCGTTGGTTAATCCATCCCTGCGTCTGTTTTGTTCCTGCCGGAACTTTGAGTAAAGATAATTATTTCCAGTTCTGTCTCCTGAGTCGTGCATTTGGGTCCACACTAATAGTCCTGTGACACTCTTGTTCAAGGACACATCGACTAGGGCCGGGATTGAACCACCAACCCCCTGACCCACAGTCGCCCAACATCATTTTTAATCATTTATCTTTAATTTGCGCCCAGATGTCCAATTCCCCCTGTTTTCCCACTGCATCATGACTTTTAAACATATTTATGTTAACCTCATGCTGCAACGTACAAAAAGCCGACAGCGTGGAGCATTCAGTGCGGAGCAATATGGAAATAGTCAAATATATGAGAACTTTAAAACGGTGGTGAAGTACTCGAGTCAAAATATGTATTTACTGCGGGACCTTACACCCCAGTCAATGTTGTGTACCGAGAGTCGCTGGGGATAACGAACAGGTGGTTGGAGTGCGTATCGGTATATTATAATGTGCTCCGTGTCACAGCCCAAACTCTCCGGGACGTCCATCACACTTATTATTGTTTGTGCACACCTCCCCAATTTTCGGAGCGAATTCAATACCTCTTGTCACAGCTGGAGAGAATCTGCATGCATCGGCTTCGGATAACGGGCGGGGGGGAAACACAGCGTCGCATGCTGGCAGCACAAGTGGGGGGGAAATGTCAAGCCGGATTAACTTCAAACTTTTTGTTTTTTAAAACAATAATTACGATCGAGGCACTATATCGCATTGTAGTATTACGGCGAGTATCGGTAGTAATTCACATCCAAGTGGAACGTTGCATTGTTTGACTGTTCTTATTCATTCCTGTTCATTTAGTCAGCATTTGTTGTTCTCTAAGATTGTGTTTTGCTTACGTTTTTCTTTGTTTTTTAAGATTTATTTTTATTAACACCATTTTATGGTAAAATAGCAAGAATTTACAGTTTGTCATACTGAAAGTCTTATTTTACAAAAAGAAAATACACAAATGTATAACCTTATAAAAACATCACGCAAGGATTACGTTCTTTTTAACATTATAAGATGAAAGCAAGGAGAAAACAAAACAAGACAAAACAAAACAAAAAATATTACACAAACTTTTCCCCATCTCCCCCCCCCTTGTATGGCTCTCAATTTCCTTTCATTTATATATCTACACAGTATTTATACAGTTTACCTACACCCATCCGTAAACATTTATACAGTATATACATCATTGTAAAAATTTAAATCTCTGTATTAATCCTTTTAGCTTACTTTGATGTGATTGTTCCCGTTTGAAGCCGACTGTGTGCTCCTCCACCGTCACGTCTTTAAAAGCTTTTGTTCTACAAATCCAACCCCGCCACAAGTTAATGGGCCGAGGTGGATAACGGCGTAGCAGGTTAATTAATTGGAAAACACGGCTGCATTTTTGTTTTTAAAGAGAAGTTCAGTTTGGGTAAAGGTCCAGCAAGAAACCGTGAAGTCATGCAGCCCATAAGAACAGACTCCTGCAGGTAAACGTGGAATTAATTAATGCCCAAACTCTAGGATTACTCGTATATTGAGTCCCGTTATTGATTCTATATTCACGTGTTTACCCCCGACTCGGCGAGTGTTGATTTGGGAGGCGCGGCGCTTCTCGTCGCACAAACTGTTCTAAACACACCATTTATTCTGAGATCGTCTGGCGCTCATCCTCGTCATCGATCCGCCCCCGCAGTCGAAACCGCTCATCCTGTCTAGGGTGGCAGGAGGCTGGACCCTGTCCCAGAATGCATTTGGGGAAAAGACACATCCGGGTCCATCACCGGGGCGAACAAGCAACTGTTCATGCCTGCGGGGAATTAGGAGGTTGTTCTTTGGAGCCTCCACTTCCTGCTCTCAAACACCCACAGACCACACATGACATTACATTACATTACATCACATGTCATTTAGCAGACGCTTTTATCCAAAGCGACTTACAATAAGTGCATTTCAACCTAGAGTACAAACTAAGAACAACAAGAATACAGAAAGTAACATTTCCTCAACATAGTCAAACTACAAAAGTACCATAATAAGAGCCATTCAAGTGCTACTAAAGTGCGAATCTGTGTTTTAATCCAGATATAGTCGAAAAAGGTGCGTTTTCAGTTTCCGACATCATGCAACATGCAGTATAATACGGCCGTTTGTATTTTAATGATAATTTGATATTTCAAAATCAAATAACACACATATTTGAACCTGGTTAGAGCATCAGGGCCCTCAAAAGGCGCCTGCTTCGCCTTCGACTGAGGCCGTGCTGGGATGTAGTGATCTGTTCAGACCAAGGCTTGGGACTCATGGTTTGGTTGAAAAATGGGGGCGGGGAAAAAACTAATGCAGAATTTATTTTCAAACTTATTTTGAAATTTATTTTCAAACTTATTTTGAAATTTATTTTCAAACTTATTTTGAAACTTATTTTGAAATTTATTTTGAAACTTATTTTGAAATTTATTTTCAAACTTATTTTGAAATTTATTTACAAACTTATTTTGAAATTTATTTTCAAACTTATTTGGAAACTTATTTTGAAATTTATTTTCAAACTTATTTTGAAATTTTCAAACTTATTTTGAAATTTATTTTCAAACTTATTTTGAAATTTAAATGTATGTAGAAATTTATTTTTGAACCAACATTTTAAATGTTTTACTCATTGGAAACTTGAGTATTAAACAGTAATGTGTGAACATATTTCCAAAAGGTTTCAGGTCACAATGTGAAACTTAAATGATGTGAAATAAACGAATACCAAAACACGTAACATTTTGACAAAGACAATGTGTCCATGAGGAAGAGTCTTACAGTCGGTTTCACTTGTTTTTATTTCTTTAAAAACAAATAAATACAACCATTTTGTTTTGTGTACTGGTTGTTACATAAATGTCGGAAAAGTCAAATGATAAAAAAAATACATCAATAATCAATGTTAATTTTCTCTTCCTCACGTCCGGGACCCGGAAGCTCGGGCGGCCGCCGCTCCGTCCGATTCCATTTAGTTGTGCGGCGCTACCGAACACATCGTGGGCCGACCTCGTTGTCATTACGCACCCCGGGCCGTGTAATCCATCAGCGAGAGCTTCGGTGTCAGCGCCGCTGGAAGATATGATTTCTTTGTTCCTCTGGGTGCAACACCTTTGACAACCGGCAACGACTTCGGAGATAAGGCTTGAAACAATGCGCCCGTTTTTTCGGGTATTGACACCTGTGCTTCAGATGAACGGCGGGTATCGCGGCTCCGTGCCGACAGCCTGTGACCTTTGTGAATGCCAAGCGAGCGCCGATTGTTCAAATCAGAGCGACAACACAAACGGCCGCGCGTTACATGAAGCCCTGAGGGATGAAGGGATGAAGGGATGGAGGGATGGAGGGATGAAGGATGACCGATAGGGCCGCCCTGTGTACTCGTTTTAACCCTTTATGTGCAGCTCATCCACGTGTATTAAAGGGCTTTATTAACATGAATGTGGCCTATTGCATCTCTCTCTCTGTCTCTCTCTCCATCTCTCTATCTCTCTTCGTCTCCGTCTATGTCCCTCTCTCGCTCTCTCTCTCTCTCCCTCTCTCTCTCTCTGCATCTATGTCTCTCTCTGTCTATGTCCTTCTCTCTCTCTCACTCTCACTCTCTCTATCTCTCTCTCCATCTCTCTCTCTCTCTGTGTCTCTCTCTCTCCATCTTTCTCTCCGTCTCCGTCTATGTCCCTCTCTCTCTCTGTCTCTCTGCATCTATGTCTCTCTTTCTCTGTCTATGTCCTTCTCTCTCTCTCCCTCTCTCTCACTCTTACTCTCACTCTCTGTCTCTCTCTCTCTCGCTCCATCTTTCTCTCTCTCCGTCGATGTTTCTGTCTCTCTCTCTCCGTCTCCGTCTATGTCCCTCTCTCTCTCTCTCGCTTTCTATCTCTCTCTCACCGTCATGCCTCTTGTTTATCCGTTCCTCTTCTGTTTAGGTTCGCCCCTCTTCCTCTCCCCCTGTGAAACCTCGGCGTCACTAATATTTCTCCCCAGCTGACCTCCGTCTCCCCCCCCCCCCCCCGCTCGCTCCGTCCGTCTCTCGCAACTTTTCCGTCCCGCGTTCCCCGTCTCGCCGATTCTTCTCCTTCTTCACGCTCACCGTCTGTGCCCCGCCTCTCTTCTTTTTTCCATAAACCCGTCTCTGTCATCCTGTGTGTGTGTGTGTGTGTGTGTGTGTGTGTGTGTGTGTGTGTGTGTAGGCTCATTGCCATGCCCAGGAGCAGGTGCGAGGTCCAGGGAGAGGGCTTTAGATCAGCGGAGCTCTCCCTGACAGAACAGGAACAGGATCGGTTGAGGAGAATTAACCCAGCAGGCCTCGCTCGCCCCTTCCCTCACTCCTTTTGCTGTCTGTCTGTCTCTCTCTCTCTCTCTCGCTCCATCTGTGAGGACAAAGCTTCCAGACTGACACACACACACACACACACACTCACTCAAGGTGCGAGTGAAAAGACAGTTGACGATGAGAATAGATTCTAGCACGGGTGCAAAAAAGAAGTCTCTTTTTTTCCACTCATTTCTCACATTTGATTCTCTGATCTATGAAACAAAACACAGAACGTACACGTGTGTGTGTGTGTGTGTGTGTGTGTGTGTGTGTGTGTGTGTGTGTGGGGGGGGGGGTAATTGAAGCAGGATTAATGCAGGATTCATATCTAATGAGCTGATGATCTCAAATCAGTTTTCCGGCCTCCAGCTACATCCAAAGACGATCAGAAAGCCGCCGGGTAACGCGGACTGATGGAGCGAACCAATCCACGCGCTCCATATTTCACTCGCCCGATGGGGTGCGACCCAGCAGCGAAGGGGTTAACCGGAGGTGTCTGTATCGTGTGTTATTAATTTGTCGAGCTGTCAGTAGAAACACACACATGTCTGTATTCATTTCGGTGCCCTCTCAGACTCCATTACAGGGTCAGGTTATTGCTTTTTTTTTCCGGAAACGTATTTATTTCCTCCTGCCTTTCATTTCCGCAATCTGCCCCGAGAAATACACTTCCCCTCTCCGCCTTGTCAAAATTTGACTGATTTATCTTCGTATGAATATATGAAAATGGGTTTATTGCTCCGCTGTGATGAAAAGCTGTTACTGTACAGATTGAGGGTATATCAGTTCATTATATCCGCGTACTGTATATTAGATTAAGTGTTATGACGCATGCTTTGTGTATCGCTGGAGCTTCTCTGACCGGCTGTAATGAAAAAAGAACAAAATAAATAATAAAGTCGCCATATTCAGGAGCTTTTAGTCCCCTAGCCGGAGCTGCTCCCTGCACCCGGTGGTGGAACGACGCAACTGCACCCGCTAGCTCGCCCGCTGAGACGTTTCCATGTTTGGTTCATCATGAAACTTTAGTGGGACAACAACAAAAAAAAGCCCCAGTCTCTGTAATTAGGGGGAAAAAGATGTACTTTAATGGGTCGTTAAATAATTGGATCACACCACCGATGCCAGGCGAGCCGTTTCCCTGTTTACGCTTCTCCCTAAGCTAACCGCTCGTTGCCTTTATATTTATGGTCTAACTATTACCAGTGTTTTACCAAGGGGCTTCGTAGCTTACTGGTTAGTGTGCATACACTTACAAAATGAGTCTTATTGCCCTCTTAGCCCTCCTATTCTTTTTTCTCTCACTATCAAAATATAGCGAAAATGGGACAAAAAGCTGCGTGGGGTTTAAACTCGGCTACTTAACAGTTATTTAATATTCTAAAATAACTCCATCTCTCTTTGACCCATCCTGAAAGTATTTCACGTCACTATAATTAAATAAGCATTTGAGAGAAAAATAAAATGGGATTCTTTCTTCTGCTAACATCCAGATATCGGATATTTTTAGATATTTCTGTTTGTGAAGATCGTTAGAGGCGTATCTCTCTCCCCGTAAGAAAGGCGCCCAGCAGACCGAGCGAGAGGCACAGCGGAGAGGGAGAGGAGGAAGTCGGAGATGCAATTAATAACAACTCTGGGTATAATCCTGTCCCCGACCGATGCCTTTGGATAAAAAGCCTGATAAGAAGGGACAGGAGCGAAATCGGCGGGGGGGGAAGAGGAGGGAGGGGGACTCGAGATGCGTCACACACACACACACACACACACACACACACACACACACACACTGTGTGGGGGATGAATGTGGAAGCCTGTAAATAACAGCACAGTGGACGAGCGATAAGACGGGGGAGAAATGTGTTTGCGGCTTCGCGCCTTCTCCGCGGTCGTTGCAGGAAGTGATACGGCGATGTTTTGTTTTTTTTCTTCTTTTTTTCTTCTTTTCTTTTTTTAACGACACGGAACAGAGAAAGCGTTCCGCTTGTGTCGTCGCCCACGTTTTCGTTTCTCGCGTTAAATCACGAGGTGTGTCGCAAAAAAAAAAAAAAAAAAGAACGGCGAGAGGAAAAAGCCGGTAACGCCTGCCGACTGCGACTTCGATCGACATCGTGGGCTTCGCGGGGGGGGTAAATACAGTAAACAGAAGTAAACAAACAATGGAAGACTCATCCTCCCGAGTAGCCTCGCCTCGCCACATTACTCTCCGGGACGTACGCGATTACGCCCTTTGTACACTTTCTGCTACGACGAGCGAGAGCGTTGTCATGACGATCGCCGCGCTCGTTTCACCGTCCCCGGCTCGCCCGCGTATTGACACGGGGGTGATCGTCGTCGACTTGATTGCGCTCTGGGTCGCCGAGAAAAGAGCACGCAATCATTTGTCATTTACTTAATTTACAGACGCCGGTTTGGAAACCCCGTCAGCGAGAGCGTTGCCTTTGTTGAAAAAAGAAGAAAAAAAGAACGATTCAAGTCGCATTGTGGCTCGTCTGCGGACGCGCTTGTTCATCCTCTTGTTCTTTGTGCGACGTGAATCATCGCCCCTCACAGCTGCTTTAACCTTCCTGTGACCTTTAGGGTCAATTTGACCCCATTCAATGTTTAACGTCGATGTTCTTTGGCTGTTTTTCACTGTATCAAAGATATAAGAAATATCACCTTTTTTATATATTTAAAGGGCTATTTAGGTAGTCAACAAACTAACATAAAGTACCTCACATCTAATAATTTTCTGGAGGTTTTAATTGCTGGGGTCAAATTGACCCCGAGATTCCTTTCTTTTTCCCGCCTCCTCCAGTTTCTCACCACTAATCCACCGTAGAGGAAGCCGTCATTTCCAGCACACATGCTGTATTATACAGTAATACATTTTACGGGTCGCCATCAACCCGAATCCGTCAAAACGTCTCCACCATTTGTCACTGCGAGATGAATACTTCATGAAGTTGCTCAGGTTCCGCGGGTCTGTCGATAAATCAGCGGCATACTTGGATAAAGTTTTCCGTCGGCGTCTTTTCTTTTTCAACCTTTTTACGGATGTTCAAGTCACAGAGGGTATAATCGGGGATGAACGATAAAGAGGCCGAACACAAGGAACAGAGGAACAAGGGATGAGAACACAAGAGATCTGAGAAAAGTGTAATTTTCCACAACTGGACGAGGTATGGAGATTTAATTTAATTAAGCATGGTCCAGCCATGTTCACGGTCGGATGCGTGAGCTCGGACATTTCTTCCGTGGTCGTACAGCCGAGGTGAAGACAAGAAGCCCTGGACGACTCCTGTGAAGGATGTGAAATGAGATCTTTAACACACCGCATGAGCCGAGCGGACCACTGGCACTGATCATACTCATTACGCAGGTCGAGACGACACAATCACGTTCTCTCCTCGGGCAAAAGGAATTTCATCACACCCGAGCCCTACAGGTCACCGCTTGTTATGCTGCGTTCACACAGAAAAGCGCTGGCAATTTCTCACGCGAGTAGATCCCATGCAAAGTCGGTGCGCGGACGGGAATGATGCAAATCAAAATGTTTTCTGAAAAGTTTCTTTAAATTGTCGAAGTGGTGCACTTATATGACGTCAGGGTGCAACTGTGTGAAGGGTAGCACCACTTCTAAAGTGTATCCTCTTAAGACTGATTTTCTCCCATTAATAATACATCATTTGTATTAAATAATGAAGCTAACATGTATTTTTTTTTTTAAAGGTTTAAATGCCTGTGGTATATTTTGTATCCAGTAATTCTCTGGATTAGAGAATGTTTCAATGACCTAATGATCTAAGACTTTAGCTTCTGTGTGTGAAACATAGATAGATAGATAGATAGATACTTTATTAATCCCCAATGGGAAATTTGTCGTCGCAGTAGCAGCACTAATAAACTAAACACACGAGAATAAAATATAAAATTGTATATAAGTATACCAAGTGAAATATAAAATCCAAAATAAAATATACGTGTGTATATATATATATATATATATATATACCTCGTCCAGTTGTGGAAAATTACATCTCGACCTGCGTAATGTCGACCTGCGTAATGAGTATGATCAGTGCAGGGTTTGGTAGGGGTGTGTGGGTGCGGAGGGGAATAATTGGCTTTAATCATGTGTATTGCTTTGCATATTGCTGTAAATATGATTTAAAAGAGTCTCCATACAATTCTCATTTCTGTATCTCGCATCCTATCAAATACACAAAGACTGCGTGGATGCTAGTTAATTGGCTGGGAAATATAATAAACAGATTGGTAGACAAAAAAAAAAAAAAAAGTGACACAGAGCCTCTCCTAAACGCTTAATTAAAGGAATAGTGACGAAAATCTTTCTCCTTTTGATTTGGTGAAATATTTCACCACGACCCGCTTGTTACCGGGTAATGAGCGAAGTGGAATCGCTGTTTGCCGCTGGCTGTTCTGACACGCATCATCAGGAGGCTACCAACATGCAAGACCGGAGCTCTACGAACCCTTTGCTATAACAATATCTTAAAAAAAAAAGAGGTGTAGAACACAGATGAAGCGAGTACAGTTCAACCATTATTAGCGTGTAGCTCATTAGTTCACAGGCTAATAGCGTTTTGCATTTAAATGAAGTTTTTGTCTAACCCCTGCTGGGGGGATGGGATTGAGGCTTAATTTAGTAGGAAGAGCGGTATACAGAAATAGCCTCTAATTTGAGACGGGGGGAGCAACATGGTCTGTATTTGTTAGCCAATCGATGGCCTCGCATCGACGTCCTCTCGCTCGCCACATCGGAAGCGGAGGCTCGTCTCCATGAAAACAATCCTCCCGGTTAAACGGCGCAATGACCGCGAAGCCCGGCGAGGAGCAGCGACAGCATAGTTCCGAGCCTCTCCCAGCTCTCAATATTCAGCCCTTATCAATAAGCACTAAATGTGAGATCATTAGTAGTTTGGGCCTTACTTTGATGCCCGATGCGAGAAAAATATATACACTACCGTTCAAAAGTTGGGGTCACTTAGACAAAAGAAAAAAACACTGTTTTTTCCAATGAAAATTACATTAAATTAATCAGAAATACACTCTACATAGTTAATGTGGTAAATGACTATTCTCTGTTTTTTAATGAAATCTCTACAGAGGTGTGTAGAGGCCCATCTCCATGTTCTAGTGGTACATTGTGTTATCGCCTTAGAAGACGAGCAGAGGGTTAGAACCCCCTTGAAACCCTTTTTTGTAATGTTTTTATAACTTTTTATTTTGCATTTTCCACAAACAGATTTGTGGAAAATATTCCTCAACATTGAAACCCATTTTATGTGAGCGCAGCTGAAAACAGTTATGCTGGTAAGAGAAGCTCTAAAACTGGTCTCCCTTTGAGCCACAAGTTTGAAGAACAACATTAATATTTACAATGAAAATCATTATTTCTAACCTCGTCAATGTCTTGACTATATATTGTATTAATCTTGTATTCATTTAATAAATAAAAGTGTGAATTTTCATGGAAAACACAACATTTTCTCGGTGACCCCAAACTCTTGAACGGTAGTGTATATAGAAGAGGTCAAATGGCCATTTGCAAGATTCCTGGAGCGGCTTCACCTCTACAGTTTACAAGCGTTATCGATGGATTTGTCTCCAACTTTGCTCTTTTTTCTTCCTGCAATACTTTATTCTCTTTGTTGCACGGCTTCCTTCAATTTCTCCTTCCTCCTCCTCCTCCTCCTCCTCTTTCACCCTTTCCTTTCTTCCTTCGGGCACATCAGATTGGTGAGATCATCTGCGGGCTTCGGCATGGATGAACGCGTATGTCAATATCTAAAGAGGATTGCAGCTCAAATGAGCTACTGGACTCTACCTGAGGAAGCAGCCGAGGGAGGTGATGCTGAAAGCTTAGTGGAGCAAAAGGCTTTGAAACTCCGGCAGCAGCAATTAAAGCAACGTGTGAATTTAGCCCGACAGCCAAATTACAGTCATGCATTGATTCTCATTTTTTTGTTTTGTTTTGTTTTACCATTTTCCTCCTATTTCTGTCGTTCCATTTTAAGAACCCCATTCTCTGGTTATTTATCCTTCTTTCTACGTAAGCTGCACCTCATGTGCCCGACGTTATGGAACCGCGTGTCGCTTTATTCTCGCGCTGATCCACATCGCTCACGCCGTAACGCAGTCGACAATACCGAGAGATACAACGCTGCTTTTTAAGATACAGAGAAACATCTGTTCCTCCTTATTAAACTCAATTATAACTGTGAAATGTGTCGTATTAAGTGTGATCGGTAACGTACTTTAATCGCGAAGCGATTAGAATTGTCGGATGGCACAGTTACAGGATGTTTCTCGTTCTTGGATTGTTTATTGATGTCAGCTACTGCATGTTAATTACATACAACTTGGCATCTCTGTAGCAATTGATCATTTTTTTCATGATCTCGCATTAAAAAAATGGAATAATTCTTTTAAAGAATAGTGTAGCCATGTAATGATTCATGTCCTCAGTGTTGTTTCCAGAAATATGGGATTGTTAATTACCTTTGCATTGAAAATGCGGAAGGTAAGGTTTTGATTTGTATGCGTGCGTGTTATTTGTAAGTAAAAAAGTATTAAACCGAATCGTATGAAATGTGGTGGGATGATTGGTTATTATCCTGAGACCATTTGATTAGATTTTGGGATCAATCGGTTCAAAGGTCAAGGTCAAGGTTATGAAAAGGTCAAAATCTTCTTTTAACCAATTGACATGCAACTAATGCCAAAATGTTCATAATTCAATGCTCAATCTTGTGAAATGCGAAGATATGCGATCTACCGAGTGCCTTTTCTAGTTCAAACATGCTAAAAGAGGATGTTTTCCACCATAATTATATTTTAAACTGTTGAGTATTTTTGAAATCATGATGGATAACTGACTATTAAAAGGTCATCAGGTGTCTTTTCGATAGTTAGCGAGCGATAGCTTTGACTCAGTGTGGTTGGTAAACCTAAGATTGAGGATGGGACTCCTACTGGATGCACTCAGTCAACACAAATAACCATCAATAAAATATAGAACATGTGGACATTTACTTTACTAGTTTATTAAATTACACGTTTAATGAGGCATTGTATAATGAGTAGTTTACTTTACTTGTTTCTTTCCCAACACCGCTGGTCAAACATGTCTGGGAGGTGCAGGTTGCACTGGGGAGATTTGGACTCATAACATCAAAGCTAAATCCGTAATCTTAAATATTGCAAGGAAATGGAAATATTAAAATATTATGTCTTCCCTTCCTGTTGTGGCATATTCAGTTTTCTGAATGCCGGTTAAAAAGCAAATCTGGATGCACTGAGATGAATGCATTCCAACACAATGCAATCTTAATAGACGAGTTCTCTTCGACCACTCTATAAATACAACATCTCGTAAACTACCTAGCAACAGACTCGGACTAATGTTGAATTGTTGTGCTTAAAGCCGGCACATATGAATAAATAATACAAAGAAAAGATGGAGATACCACATAAATCAAGCATAGTGCTTAATTATATAATGAATCATGCCCAGTGCAAAACAAAGTAGAATTGATTACAACAATGCGCGTCTGTAATTGATTCATATAAGTGGATGCTGATAATTATCACCAACCCAATTAAAAGCGAGATAAACAAGTGATGTTGTGGAGCGGCAATATTTTCTGTCTCATTTCAGTCCAAATAATTTATGAGCATAGTTACCACAGGGATGAGGCACGGCAACCCCCCCGCGGTGTGGGGGGAGAATAGGGGGCGGGGCTTGTTTCCGAACACGGCTGACATGTTTTGGATCACCGCTCCTCTGTACTGTATTAATCCCGGGGTGCACTGGGGATATGCAGCAGTGGCAGGTGAATCAGCGGCAGCATTAGTTTACTTCACAGAAGGAGGAAGAGGAGCTTGACGGACATGCAGGAAACATGTAGGAGGAGGAGGAGGAGGAGGCGCGGTCCCTTGTGCCGCTGTGACGTTCGTGTAAACCGAAGACGTTCTTGCACTTTGCGCGTAGATTAACTAGTTTGTGAATTCGTACGTGATTTTTTTTTTCATCTTTTTAATTATCACTTCACATGCAGAGAAAGTCTCTTTCATACCTCTTTGCATGGAGTGTAATTTTTTTAATTTACTGTATCATGGAACTTTATCCAAGTGACTATTTTCAATCACGAATAGAGATTTATGACCTCTACCGGCTTTTTCCATCAGTTCAAAATATCTTAACCCTCCCATCACCTTTGGGGTCAATTTGACCCCATTCAATATTTAACGTCTCTAAATAAATGATTGACATCATTTTTTTGCTTCATATTTCATGACTTTTCCTATTTTATTGGGGAAAACTGGGAAAACATAAAATTCACATGATATATTTTCACTGTCCTGAATACAACTTGTACGCATCGGTCAATTTGACCCCAGGCTGTTTTTCACTGTGTAAAACATATAAGAAATATAAACTTTATTATTTATTTAAAGGGCTATTTAGGTAGTTAACAAACAAAGTACCTCACACTTAAACTTGGGAAACAATATTAATTCTAATCATTTTCTGGAGGTTTTAATTGCTGGGGTCAAATTGACCCCACGGGTAAAAGATGTTATACATTTGAAGGTGACAGGAGGGTTAATATCTTATGACATAATATAGTTTCGCAACAGGTTCACTTAGCAGGCACATAAAGGGTTAATTTATACACATTTCTGATGAAGATGCGTTAAAAAAAGTGATCAGTTGCCTGGATAATGCTGCGATTTCACAAGAAAAGGAAAATGTTTTCCACTTGGGATGGAGGACAGCCTACTTAGCCATCACTTAACCCCGTGTTACTATCTCTTCCCATCAAAACCAAGAAGGAAAATTGGAGTTGGGTGAAAATCACCAAGGGCGAAAGGCTCCTCAGTAGCAGATAAATAATATACTCGGGCACCGGTTTGAATTCACGGCACAGAGCCAACGGACACAATCCTATCACTTCTCTCTCTGGGTGCGGGAGGAAGTCCGTATCGGGTTTCTGCGATCTCAAATACTTGTGATTAGATTGAGCATGGCTGGGAGGGGTGGAGGTCAGAGGTCGGAAGAAGCCGGTGGGGACAGGTGTGTGTGTGTGTGTGTGTGGGGGGGGTGTTCGGAGGAGTGAGCGTGGAGGTCAGACGAGCCAGGCTATCACAGGATTTCCCCAACAGTAAATTATTGAACCGTTCGGGTTAAATTCTAGGTCATCTGTGGAGTATCTCTGTGACTCAGTCCTGATGTACTGAAGTCATCTCATGATTCCTGTGGAGGTCAAACCAAACGACCTTCCTCTAAATGGCCTTGACAAAAGGACATCACACTTTTCTTTTACCGTAAACTGATTTGATTTTAGATTAATGCACGGGGGATTTTCCTCAAATGTAGGAATGCTCTCACAATGTTTCGGTGGCGATGAATGCTTTTCTGTGAGTTATTAATCATTGTTCTACATAGTTATTAATGTAGTTATTCTGTCACATTAGATGAGAATGAATGTTCGCAAGTAATGCCTGGATAAGTAACACCCCTCCCCAATCAATTTCTCTAAAAATGCCATTACACAGTGCTTCCTTTACATTTTCAGTTAATAAATGTTATTTCTATTTTTCAAAAAAAGAACAGCGTTTTTAATTACTCTATTACAGTGGAGTGAAAAGAGCCTTTTATTACTGGAAATGTCTGCTTTCTAGGTTTGATGATGAGGGGGCAAAAATGTAATCGTCGTAATGCCAAAGCTGCACATGCACAATGCAACAGCAATACAGATATATGAACATTTACAATTACTTTCTAATTAAATTGAGAGCATATTTAGAAGAAAAAAATGAAAAAATCTTACCTGCAGAATACATGGGTAGAAACAACATATCACCTAAAACAAAATATTGATATATATACACTAATATACATAATATATTATAACAATAATAATAATAATAATAGATATACTAATATATATATATAATATATTATAATGATAATAGATATACAAATATATAATATATACTAATAATAATAATAGATATACTAATATTTATATAATATATAATACTAATAATAGATATACTAATATATATATATATATATATATATAACTTTTTTTAACTGTTTAATATTCCACTTAATTATTAGTTTAGGTCAAACAATAAATCCCAACACAAATCCAACTGTATTACATTTTGGGTTTTTCTCTCTTGGCGTTATTGATACATCTCATATTGTTGTCACTATGAATGCAGTGCGCCGAGACGTGTCGTCCTTTCAGACGCCTGACATCTGACTGAACTGTACGCATTATCGGTCAGCGGAGCCTCGTGATGAGGGCTCACTAAATTTGACACGTGTGATTGTAGACGAGCTTGCAAATCAAGGCTTTGCTCCCATCACCGGTCACATATTCATTTATTTATGCGCCTAGATTGCTAACATCAATCAGAGCATTATAAATCTCCCCCCTCATCAATAGGCAATCTGCTAATGCATGCGGCCGATCAATTCCTGACTAGCACGGACGACATGCAAGGCAAGTCATCTCTTTCTCTCTCTCACACACACACACACACACACACACACACACACACACACACACATAAACCCATCTCTAATATACACAAACATGCACATTCATACTCGTTGTGCAATCACACATCCCATTTAGGGATCAGTAGTTTGATCAGAACCAATATGGTCTCACATTAGTTGCCCGCATTGGGAAATGGGGCTTAAGGCAAGAGGCGTTGGAAGTGGCCCTGTTGGATCATCATGATTTGATTAGTATTTACACCATCCAGTAAAGACACAGTGAGATCCCCGGAGTCCAATGGAGGTACTACTATAGCAGCATAACTGCGGCTTGGAAAAAGTATAGAGAACCTTAATGTGTCCCAACGTTCTCGCTGCTGTTTCTTCTTTATTCAAATCATGGAGGAAATGTGCGGCGGCACTAAATTAGTTTTTTGCAGCGATTGACGCCCGATCTGAGAAGGCCTCGTCTCTCCGCTTCTACGCGTGTTTTGAGGACTCGCTGCCACAGGAGCAAATAATTGGACAAAACAAATGTCTTGGTTAACTGACCCGACCCCAGAACTGGTTCATACATGACATATTCAAGCCACATTTACACATAGCCGGGTATTTACAGAAACAAATATTTCTGCCCCTTCGTTTTCAAAAATAACGTTGTACACACAAGGTTGTTTGAAAAAAAGTTTCTGTTAATATGAACCCGCATAAATACGCCGTCCGCATACGTCCACATAGGACGCTCACGTGACGTGAAGCATCTTTAGTCCATACTGTGACGTTTGACAACCTACAACTCTGTTTGACCTTGTTCACACGCAAACACAAAAACAGAGTTTTCAGAAATCTCCACGTTAGCCGGAGTTTTTAGTAATGATCGTTTTCCGTGATAAAACCTCAGTTTTTGTGTAAATGAAAGGTCAAAACGCATGAAAATATATGCGTTTTCCCATCGTGTAAACGGGGTCTAAAATCCTCCCCTTTATGGACATTTTTTTTTTTTTACATATTTGTCAATTGCAGCCTCGATGGCTTTACGATGCCCTTCCATGGAAATGCTCATTAAAATGCAACCTGTCTGCAACCAGTGAGGACACAGCCGAGTGTCAGACTACAAACCGCCTTTTGACATTTTCTGTCAAATAATTTTCCTTTTCACGCATAATATTATTTTGTAGTTTAGATTCTCCGCGCCATCTTTTAGTGTCAAAGTAGTAGAACCTCTCCAAATGTACCAACTAGCCTCCTTTCCTATCAACACGTCATCAAAACCAGTATCATGAACTACAGCTTCTCCATCTTCCTCTCGGTCATCGTATTGATTGACTACGAAGAGTAGATTACCAACACGGAGTGGCCATCAGCTCGCTGTGATTACAGGACTTAAGAACGCTCGGCTCGAATAAGAAGAAGAAAATACGTGAACGCTTTTGGGAGACGCTCTCGACGCGCCTTTCAAGGGCTCTCGGGAAGGGCAGGAGCTGAATGCTCCGAGTGGATTGTGTGGATTGTGTCCTTTAGCTCTCTCTTGACACGGTCTTCAAGGATACAGCCGCTAAGGCGACGGAGAAGGAGCTCGGAGAATACCGGCGTCATTCAGGAAGCACGTATGATGTCAAGTGCGATGTAACCGATGACACTGCATTGTCATAGATTGTGTTTTTATGCTTGTGTTGTATAAAGGCTCTTAACCAAACTTCTAAGAGGAGGTTGCGAGGGTTGGACACAAGACTTTCCTCCAGGAGACTGGTGTTCGTGTCCTGCGTGAAACCAAAAGTAACGCACCCGTTTTAATCCAAAACACCTGTTATAATCCAAAACATCTAATTACCTTTGCATTGAAAAAGCGGAAGGTAATGTTTTGATCGCCGTGTATTTGTGTGTGTGTCAAAAAGTCAGTCAAAAAGTATTAAACCGAGTCGCATGAAATTTGGTGGGGTGATCGGTTATTATCCGGGGACCATTTTATTAGATTTTGGGGTCGATCAGGTCAAAGGTCAAGGTCATGAAAAGGTCAAACTCTTTTTACCATAGTGCGGTCAATTTCTATCCAATTGGCATGCAACTAATGCCAACATGTTCATAATTCAATGCCCAGTCTTGTGATATCCGAAGATATGCGCTCTACCGAATGCCCGTTCTAGTTTTACTAATGTTGATGAAGAAAAGCTGATCAGAAAGATATTTTGAAAGTGACTATATCGTCAACATGTTATTCTGACTCGAGGATCACGATGGCGCTCGGTGTCGGCGGTACCCACGGAGAAGAAAAAGAGGGCTGAAAATAAATCGTGTACATCAGGATGCAATTTGACATGATGGGTATCATCTTCAGACGCCTCTTTTCCGTCTCTCTCTTCCAAATGCATGGTGGTCTGTCAAAAGTCAATGTTTAGGCTTTTGATTAAAGTGTGGTATTGTTCATCCTTCATGACGGATGGAGGGAAGGCTGGATAAAACGATAGATAGATAGATAGATAGATGGCACGATATAGAGAGACAGACCAATTAATAGATAAGATGACAGACAGGCAGATAGATAAATGGATTGAGAGATACATAGATTAAAAGCCTTTTTCCTTGAAGTTGTTTTACAACAAAGTCAAGCGTTTGACTCACTCCTGATCGTTTGCGGTGGTCCCCATGCTGCGGCCCCCAGACGCCCGATGCCCGTCTGCAGCCCTCCGTCAAACTGATGCTCATCAAGTAATAAGAAAAGGCCGAATGTTGTTTACCGGTAAAACAGTTTATCCCGCGGACAAGATAACGCGGCCGAGGCGAATGTAAACACAAACAAGCGAAGCTGTCGGCGCATGTCGACACACACAGGCTCACGCCACAGAGCCCCCCCCCCCCCCTAACCACCAGCCTACCAGACAGAGCGTGGCCGTGACAGATTCGCCGCAGTGGGCCGAGGCGGTTGCCCTCGACTGCCCCCTGGCCTTCCCCCTCCCCCGCAGACACAAAAGGCAAGCGTCGCCTCGTCTCGTCGCCCCCCCGACTTGGGACCGCCCACCGGCATCGCGACGCGAGGCGGATCGTTCGTCGTGGCATCGGGCGCAGGCGGTTTCCCGGCACCTCCTGCTGGACGCGAGCGGAGGAGATAGCGTCACGTCGAGTTATTAATGCCGTTATTAGTGAGAGAGAGAGAGCTCCACGTGACACTGCGTGGGTGGAGGATGGAGCCCAGACCCTCGCGCCACAGGGAGGGACGGGAAATGTCACTTCGGCGCAGGGCGCGCTAATTATGTGACTTAATTGATGGTTATCGCTAGCTAACGTTTTTTTTTGGATGCCGGCCAACAGGACGTGGTTTATGGAACGCCATCCCCGGGGCGTTAATCCATCGTACAACGCACCTGGGTGAGCTTGTGCATGCGGGTCTGTGTAACACACCTGCGCAGGTGGGCAACAGCTGAGAGGGCCTGGGGCTTTGACACACACACAACATGGCGGCTGGGAGGTAAGTACACGGGGCCTGTGGAGAAGGAGGATGCCGTGAGGGCTCGGGCTTGTTTTACGTAGACAAGCTGCTTATTGCCACCATTGATCACTAAGAAAGTTGAACTAACGTGCTTCAGTTGGCTTTGCTATCCTTTCCCATAACGATAAAACCGATAGTATGTGTAACGCACGATTTATTACAGGTTCACGCGGGTAAGCGAACTGTCCGACTCATGAGTGACTCGACACGACCGACAGAGAACACAACAATCCGGCAGGGAACAAGGCAAAGACTGGGAGAATAGATAAGGGGGGGGGGGGGAACACAGGTGTAGGACATCGGGGATCAACGAGACGGGAGTGGCTGGGGCAGGTGACGGGAATGAAGCAATCAGGAGAGGCTGACGGCAGGTGCAGGGGATGACCAATCACTGGGGAGACAGACACAACATTAACAGGGCGGTACACATTTACATGACATGTATCGCCCACTCGTAGCGTTCCTCTTTCGTAAAGCACCACCAGAACTTTATTTTGAGTAGTAAAAAAGTAAAAAGCACAAATTCCCTCAACTTTTCTGCCCGTTTCTGCCGCGTCAGCTACTTTTCCGAGGCGAGAAGACTCGAGAATGAAATGCAAGCGTCGAGCCCGGAGTCGGTTCCGTGAATCTCGAATAAAGTATTAAGTCGAGAGTCATTAACTTAGTAATTGGAGATTTTGCTGGCATTAGTGTTCTGTGCAACCCCCCCCCCCCTCCTTCCAACCCCTTTCAAAGACACATGCTCCTTCTGGCCCTGATGTTCTCACTTTTTTCTTCTACCTCCTCCAAAATGTCTGATCCGGATGAACCGCATCAAACGTTGTTTATTTGAACAAGCTCGTTGGATGCAAAGCGGGGTCCTCCCGGTCAACCGGTCGAGACACGCGTCAGCCCTCTGCCAAGATTTTTCTAGAAAAAAAAAAAAAAAAAAAATCACATACCAGTGCAGTGCCACCGGTTTGACGTTTTCCGGGAAAAAGGATGCATTTTTTTTCTTCTTCTCACGTGCCTCTCAGACTCGTGTTTGACAGAATGTAAAACCGGCCAACCGGATCGGGCTCCATCTGGAAGGTCAGGAACTCCTCGCTGCAACCGTCCAATCAGAGCGGAGCTGCAGCCGCGCCAACGATGGGGAGGAAACGGGTCGCCGTAGCCGCGGGGCGAACGCTTCCTGGTGCGGCGCAGAATTACGTGGCAGTCAGTGACACAGTCAGACAGTTTAAAGCTAATTCACACACACACCCACCAAATAACACGTGTATGGTGTTATTTATCTTAAATTATTCCCAATTATATTAAGTTAATATATATATATATATATATATATATATATATATATATATATATTGTGGCAACCCGGGGGATGTGGAGGTGAGATTCGGAATAAAATCAGGAGACTCAGAGACGCAGTGCAAAATAAAGGGTCTTTTAATAAAACGTGTAGGAAAAAGGGGGAATGGGCATCTAATGGAAACAAAGGATTCTTCCCGGTCGGGGTCTTTGGTCTTCAGTCTCACACCTTCGGGGAGACGGTTGGTATCTCCTGGATGGGCAGAGCAGAGGAGAGAGGTGAGAGGGTCCAGTTACCTCTGGTCTGTCACGACTCCTCTCCTGAGGTTCCACGCTCCTTCTCCTGTCCTAGTCAGGCAGCTCTCCCCCCGATGGCTTCCAGTGGAGGGAAGATATACTCTCCGTTCCCTCGTTAGCTGACGGGCTGCAGGTGTGACCACTCCCAGGTGCCAATTGGCTGTAGCACCTGTACTGGGAAGTACGTCCCGTGGATCACTTCCCCCAACCTGAGCTTTGGGATCCGCCTCCGATGCGCTGTTTGCTCGGGTTTTCCCCCTGGTCTGCCACAATATATATATATATATATATATATATATATATATATATATATATATATATACAATAAAAACAACACAGTGTAAACCTGCTCACCCTTTGTGGTTATACACGGAGAAGTTCCCTCAAGTTCCCTCATCTGTGACAGGTGAACTTTGAAACCGAAAAAAAAAATGCATTTTATCTACACGTGGGACATTTTTGGACACGGGAAAACCACGGCACGGCGGCGCTGGAGGCAACAACCCCGCCGGGCGCTTCACGCCGCGCACGCAGTGTGAATGTTGAGATCAGGGAGTTGGCGTGCGATCCAATGACGAGGCCTTTTCTTTCCAATCAGACGCTTTTGATTGTTTCGGTGAATAAACAGGGAAGTGTCCCCTTTGCTCCGCGGCCAGCGGGCCACCTTAATGGAACAACACAATTAAGGGTCACTTCTCATTAGTGTGTGTCCAAGAGGGGACATGGAGACACACACCGTTTGGTTATTAGCGCTCCGGCCTGGAAAACAAACCGTCCACCGCGCCGTCACAAATAATCCACGGGCATAATCGAAGGTTTTGATTCTCCGCGTCGCGGCGGCTTTAAGTCGCTCGGCCTTCGCTCCAATAACAAGCGCCTCGGACGTCACGCCGGGGATGAAATCAATCGAATGTGATTCGAGCATTTTTCGATAAATATTCCGCACATGAAATGAAAGTGTTTGTTTATTTTTAGCACACGACTGCAGCTGAAGCAGCGTGAACATTACCGCGGTGATATCGTAGGTAACTAGTTTACTACTTTCATGGTGCAGCCCTTCATAGCATCACATGAGCATCTGACTATTTTTGTAAATTTTTGTATTTTTTATTTCTGTGAGACAATTGCTGGTAGAGAAGATTAATCAACTTCTGAAAGAGAGAAATGATTTGACGTTGTGGGACACGGTTCATCAGGAGGGTCATTATCACTTTTTTGTTCTCAAGGTTACTTTTTATTGAGCTTCATCTCATTTAACCCTCCTGTTACCTTCACATGTACTAACATATTTTACCCTCGGGGTCAATTTGACCCCAGCAATTAAAACCTCCAGAAAATTATTAGAATTAATATTGTTTCCCAAGTTTAAGTGTGAGGTACTTTGTTTGTTTGTTGAATACCTGAATAGCCCTTTAAATATATAAAAAAGTTGATATTTCTTATATGTTTGACACAGTGAAAAACAGACTGGGGTCAAATTGACCCCAAAGAACATCGACGTTAAACATTGAATGAGGTCAAATTGACCCTAAAGGTAACAGGAGGATTAAATCATGAAAAAATGGTCGTCGGGAAAGAAATATATGAAGTCAATATATCTAATGGTGTACATACTGATGTAATTGATTTCATTGTCATGTCTTCTTCTGGGTACAGCAGAGAGACGAAAAAAAGGCTTGAACAAACTTAAGTACTAACTAGCTGATGGGGCATATTGCATCCATAAAGCCTACCGTAATCCCAAATATGACACAATGATAAATTTAGCACTCTAATGTCACTTGAGGGCCTCCACAGCAATACCCACTCTGCAAAAGCTTAAGTTTCCCGGCTTCCTCTTCCTTCTCCCTGGGGCTGAATTTGCAGAAGCGGGTCATCCCAGACTTCATCTCTTCCCCGTGGTGGAGAACTCTGATTCATCTATCATAAAGCTTCCCGGAGGATTTCCCCGGCCATGTAAATTGGGGTTCTCAAACAGCCTAATAGTTTCGGGGGGTGGGTGGGGAGCATCTCATGCGCAAAGCCACACCTCTTCGCTCTTCTCTCACTTCCTGTTTTTTCTTTCTTTCTTCCCCCGGCCCCGTCTCTTTCTCTTATCTGTCTGCTGTTTTATCTGCTTTCCAAGGTCAGACAGGCTCGAGGCGATCGACTCCGATAAAGACGGGATGCGAAGATGGGAAGGGGGGGGGGGGGGGGGTGACCGACGCTCTCGGGTGGGTTGGTCAAACGGGTCGTGTCCGAGTGTTGACGGTCATAACAGACCAGTCCCCCCCAGACAGCAAGGTGCTTTTTTATATTTGCGTCGCATTAAAAGCTACGACTCTACAACACCCCCCCAAGAGAGACGATCGCGTCGTGTGATATCACGTCTTGCCGAGTCACGACGGATCTGGAAATGGATAGGATGTGTTGACTCGTCTTCTAAAAACCTGTTCTAAAGGAGAGACGGATGAGAAATAGAAAGTAGAAGCGAGAAGAAGAATGTGGAGATCCTGTAACGCCTCCACATTCCCACACGAGGCTCTGGGGAGGAGTAGCTACACCACAGAGACCAACTCATCTCCTTGGTTCGCTCTTTTTCTCCCCGCTTCTTCTTCCAGTGGCAGGAAATGGATCAGGTTGGTTGAAGCCCGAGGCCTGGATGCCTTCAATATCCGCCCCGTGTTCTACATCGTGATCTCGGGTTGACTGATTCACCCCGGGGCCACCTGTAGGGGGCCGGGGGGGGGACAAGGAAGTGGGTTAATTTTGCATTTAATCATCAAATAATACAAAAAAATTAACTTTTTACACTTTGTTTTTGTCGCCATGCTTTTCCTTGAGATGTTTAACGCTTTCCTTCTGTCGCCGTTCCGCAGAACGAATGTGACATTTGAGTTGTTTTGCGAGAAAAACAAAGAAAAAAGAGCCTCGATCGACTGAAAGTTGAGCGCGAGCGAATTGCCAGAGACGGGCGAGGCGTCGCGAACTCCCGATAACGCGAACACGCACTCTTTTGTTTCCCTCCGTGAAGGCGACGGGGCGCTCTATTAAATAATTCAAACGCCTGTCCTGGGATGCCAATCAGAAATACTACGGCCATAAAAGCCGCGTCTATACTTGGTGAGGAGTGGAGGCCCCGCAGCAAATGAAAGCATTATTCTTGTCGTTCGTTGGCGGATGCAGCAGCGCGAGTATTTCTCCTTCTTCTGCTTGTCGTCGATTTTTATTTCTTTATTTTTTATTTTCTCTCCGGGAAAGCAAGGAGAGATGTTTAGGTTTGGAAAGCGGGACGTATCTGTGGTGGTGGGGGGGAGGTGACTGTCAGCCTACTTTATCCCCCATTTTGAAAAGTGCCTCTCTGCTCGCTCCAAGGTGAAGCGCAGTCTGTTGGAAACTGGGTTAGGAGGAAATCTGTCATGGCGCCGCAAAACAATACTTGAAGGTATCCGCCCCCCCCATCCCCCACCGCCTTGACGTGGCTGGAGTAAGGCCACATCTACACGTAGCCGGGTATTTAAAGAAACAAATATTTTCCCATCGTGTAAACGGGGTCTCAGTAGACGGGGACTAACGAGGGGATGGGCAACAGGTGAGACGGGCGTGAGGACCAGGTGAAGGTAATGAGGGACTAACGAGGTGATCAGAGGCAGGTGAGATGGGCGTGAGTTTAGTTTAGTTTAGTTTATTAAGGATCCCCATTAGGCCACATTTACACATAGCCGGTATTTACAGAAACAAATATTTCTGCCCCTCCGTTTTCAAAAATAACGTTGTACACACAAGGTCGTTTTCAAAAACCCGCATAAATACGCCGTCCGCATACGTCCCATAGGACGCTCACATGACGTGAAGCATCTTTAGTCGCATACTGTGACGTTTGACAACCTAAAACTCTGTTTGACCTCGTTCAAACACAAAAATAGAGTTTTCAGAAATCTCCACTTTGGCCAGAGTTTTTAGAAATGATCGTTTTCCATGTGTAAATGAAAGGTCAAGACGCATGAAAATATATGCGTTTTCCCATCATGTAAACGGGGTCTCAGTCATCTGTGCCATTACGGTGTGAATTATTGGTTATAATTATATAATCTGGGCGGTGTGGTTATCAGTTAGTGTGATTTTGAGCCTTTATTGATGAATCACTTGCCCAGAAGCTTTTATCCGTGATTGCATTTAACATTTTAATAGGTTGTTGATTTTATAGCTTTGACTGAACGATTCCACTGAAACATTTTCTTGTTTTAGTTTCTAAACCCCCCCCCGCTCTCTTTGATGCGTGAAGTTGTTCGATTAGACCTTCACGTGAAATGACATCGTATCGTGATTGAGGCGTTTGCATGACAGCGGATGTGTGAAGACAATGTTTAATTATACATATAGTATAAATAAACTTTCAGAAGTGGTATGTTATAATTAATAATGTATTTATTAAAACACTCAACGTCGAGCCATAGTGTCGGTGTTTGTGTGTGTGTGTCACAACACACCACAGCTCAACTGTGTTTCATATTTAATTTTCAACGTAAGGTTAATGCAGTGGAACCGATCTATACCTATAACAGCGTTAGGCATCGTGTGAAGGGTGAATAAGTAGCTGACTAACGACATGAGAACCAACAAATTCATATAACAATCGTATTTCAGCGTTCTGTTAACTTCTTTTGTCAAATTCTGCCCCCAGAATGTTTGTTTGAAGAGGAACCGAGAAGTCGAGTTCATTGTTCATTTAAAGGCCTAAATGGGAACAGTCTTAAATTATGTTGTATGCTCAATGCTGACTAGGAAATATGAATTATGTAACATGTTAAATAGAGAGCTATACTAAGAGTAACAGACCTCTTCCTCTCTCCGTTTAAAACAAACACAATGTTCTTACTAAAAATAATGTTTAATTCAGTTTATTTTGTGCAGCCCAAAATCAGCAGGGCATCAAGGATGTTTCACATTAGTGATAAGCGGAAACATCTCCCATGCTGCGAGTGCTGCCATGCGTGTTATTCACATGTAATAAACGGCACCGATCAAATGAAACTCCAATGGAAGATATTATCACACGCTAGAGTTTTTTTTGCTAATGACAGTCCGGTTGATTCGTGACATTCGATTGGAGGACGGCTTCATTGTTATAATGCTTCTTCTCACCGGTGAATTATTTATTTAAATTTCCCGCAAAAGAAGAAGCACGATTCCGTTACGACCCGACCGACCCGGTCACCCGTGGCATTTTCAGACGGTCAGAGCAGGAATCAGGAATCTCAAAAGCTTTAAAAAAAAATTAAAAAAAATTCCCTCCCCCTCTTGAACCGACAGAAAAGCCATTCGACTCTCTCCGGTGAACGGCGAATCCCAGGAGGTCGTCTCATAACTGCGCTAATGGACAATTTAACTAGCACTCTCCTCGCCACTTAAAAAAAAAAAATGGAACCGCTCCCTTTACCACCAAAACATGCCCCCCCCCCCCCCCCCCCCCACCCCACCTCGCCAGTTGGTTTACCTCCATATGATGTCATTCTCTCGTGTGGGAAGGAAGCCGGCCAAGGTCGCGACTCATCGATAAGGCCCCCGGCGGAGCGCTGGCGTTATCTCCCCGCCCTGGGGGGGGGGGGGGGGCGTCCCAGAGCGACCGCTACAATTAGCCACTTTGCCCTCACTGTTTATCCCAGTGGCGACCACAACCACCCCGATCCAAGCACTGTCGCCGTGGCGATCTGGGGCCGAGCCCTCAGCGCTATCGGAGATGCCGGGTTCAGATATCCTCGCTCGTTTTTAAACAGCGGGTCTCCACCCGGCCTCTGAATGTAGCAACATGAGGCCTCCCACACAAGTTGTGTACACTAAATTTGAAGTACATCCAACTGTTTTGGAGTTGAATGATCTCATGTGTGTCTGAGTGTGGAAATTAAATTAAGACGTGCATTGTTGTGCAGGCAGTTAGAGACACAGGGTAGATCTCAGCTACAGGTGAGTTATTAATATCGCTTCCTCTCGTATTTTCAAGACATTATTTTCTCTTCCTCGATGCATCGAGCTAAACGGCGGACGGCGGCGGCCGACGAGCCGAGGGGGGAAGCGACCGAAGAAATAGAGAAAAGACTGACGACCGAGTTAACGTTTAGCTCGCCAGCGAGAGTGAGAGTAAATGTCACTTTGTGGCGCGACTGCAGCTTAAAAGGAAGAAAAATGAACACCTTTAAAGCCGTAAGTTCAGCTGTCTTTACCGTTTCCCAGAGGCCGGTGGACGCGTGCTTTGACGTACGTTGCTAAATTGTAAAGGCCGTGTTGCACGAGCATGTCACGGTGGATTTCAACAACTGGTGTATTATGAAATAAAAATGTATTTCATTGACCAACTGCTAACCGTCTAGAAGGAGCCGGTCATCGCGGGAAGATTTTTTACCTTTGCATTGAAAATGCGGAAGGTTCGGTTTTGATCGCCTTGTATTTATTTATTTATTTATTTATTTATTTATGTATTTATTTATTTAAATGCATGTTATTCGCATAAGTCAAAAAGTATTAAACCGAATCGCATGAAATTTGGTGGGATGATTGGTTATTATCCTGGGACCATTTGATCACATTTTGGGATCGATCAGGTCAAGGTCAATTTCTATCCAATTGGCATGCAACTAATGCCAACATGTTCATAATTCAATGCCCAATCTTGTTTTTTTAAATGTTTTCCTCCATAGCATATGAATGTACGACAAACCCACAACCTTGGAATGAGCCTCTCGTATTATTTGACTGCGTGACCCGCGAGTCGTCGCTCGTAGCCGCTCTTCAGCATCAGCACCAGTATTTTTCTTTTTTCTTTTTAAGTGCAAATGGAGACCGTCTGTTCTCGCACACGTTCCCAAACCGCAGAGCTTCTGCGGTATCCGTGGCCCGGGAGGAGCCGGTACCTGCGTGGTTGGAATTGGCGTGAAGTAGTCCAGGGTAATGGAGAAGCGTTTCCTTCCCTCTGTGGAGGATGACCTCGCGGTTTTTGAAATATGTACGCCGAGTGCGGTAATGTGACTATTTCAACCCAGTCCTCAGGCGCTTGTGTTTTTCCCAGCAGTGCAAAGTATTAGGTGGAAAAAGGAAAATAACTGTGTATAGTCAGACAATGAAAGGACCGGCGTTCACCGGCTTTCATTGGGAAACGGCAGGAAGTCGCTACGGCAACGGGCTTTGAACATTTGATGAGCGATTGTGAGGATTCATCATCATCATCATCATCTATGCAAAATAAATCCATGAATGCAAGAATGTGCTCAAGGGTAAAGACGCAGTTGTAGAACATCATTCACGGATGAAATGTACCCACAATGCAACAAAACTCAAGGTTTCACAGGTGTAAATCATTCAAAAGGCCAAATGTCGGCTCATTGAGACGTTAAATTTAAATGGTATTTATCTCTTTGATCGCTTCAACAAAACCAAAAGATACAAATTCACTCTTACTTGTTCTTAGTTAAACAGTTTTTTTCATGGCAGCAGAACCGTCTGTAAACCCACGGCAACACATTATCACCTGAGTTGTTAAATAATGTGTAGCACAGATCAGCTGCTTCATACACACATCAGCTTTCATCTGGCGTTATGTAACATGTGCAAGTATAGTATTTACTCTCACTGTGGCTTTTGCTCTCCACCAACTACTCAGCAGAATAATTACACACGTTGCAACTATTATTAATAAAATACATATGTAATAGTGCAGCCTCAAACATAGGAATTGTGGTAAAATGTAAAATACATCCCACTTTAAATCAGCCACTTAAATAATAATAATATCAGCAATAAAATAGAGCCAACCACTGTTTTACATTTGTTTTCATTGTTTTTAACTAATATATATATATATATATATATATATATATATATATATATATATATATATATATATATATATATATATATATATATATATATATATATATACACACACACACACACACGATTGAGACGTCTTCTCTGTTATCCTTTATATATATTATATATTATATACTATATATTATATTTATATAGTAAATTGATACGAGGCTTCACTATTCAAAGTCTGATTAATACCTATGTATTATATATATACTATGTATGCGTTGACGCGCATAACGCTCGGGTCTGACTCCGAGTCACGCAGCTTCTGAGACCCGGAGCCACGGCCTGAACTCCCGGGCGGCTCTCGGTGGCCTCGCTCTCCCTCGCCTCGCGTGCTTTCCATAATCAGAGCGAAATGTCTCCTTTCTTTATTATTGCAAGGCATGCGCCGAGCCAATTAGCTAATCATTATGGAGAGGCAGGTGGTGCACTAATACAAGATAATAACACACCTTGGGCATTGGGAGCCACCATACTGCTCAGGGCCTCCACATTGCGGTGGACTGCGCAAGTCTAATTGGGCTGTAGAACACGGAGGAGGGGAGGGAGGGATGGAGGGAGGGAGGGGAGGAGGAGGGGAGAGATAGAGGGAGGGGGAGACAGGAAATGATCGCACGCAGGGAGAAAAAGAAAACGTTTGACCCCGTGACTTTTTTTTGCTTGCTTTTGATTGAGGTAATGAGAAGGACATTGGCATTATTAAAAATTAAAATGAGCATTGAAAAAGAAGGAGAGATAGAGAGAAAACCTGTAATAAGTGTATTTCTTTCATTAACTCCCTCGAGGGGACAGGCGCTTTAGACGTGAAATGAAAATACAGGGAAGAAGACGGAGGAGCTCGTGGCTCTAATGTTGGATATACTCCCCGTTCAGCTTTTTGGTTTCTCCGGATTAGAAACAAACCACACAATCTCTCCGATCACATGCTTATCCATACATCTTTTGCTTGATCCCGTGTGAATACGAGTGTTGCGTCCTGCTGGGTTTGTTTTTCCTTGCAGGGCTCACATCTTTATAATGAACATCTTTTTGAAGGCCTCGACATCAACAAAAAAAAAAAGAACATGAGGAATCACCTTGGAGTGGAAAAACAACGATTGAGTATATTTTACAAAATATATGCAAAACATGAATGTGAAAGTTAACGTCCTTTTTACAGTTTTAGTAGCACACGTTGCACCATTTAATCACATTTCTGATTTCATGACGACAATTGTTGTTGATTTTATGCAGTCACTCATTGCAGTACATATTGCAGTACAGTGCATACAATATTAATATAATATACAAAACAGACTACGAAAAATGCTTAGATATATTCCTATCCTACATTATTATAATCAAATTAATCAGAAAAATATAAAAAGAAAAACAAAATAAAAATATATATAACTTTTATTTATTTTCTTATTTTTCCTTATTTTATATACATTTTCTGTTATATATCCACATACATCTTCCATATACATACGTTTCAATCACACATATAACCCTAAAAAAAATGTTTTATGAATAATCCTTTTGAAAACCAAAAATTTGACTACTCTTTTAATTAAATCAATGTATAAATCATCAAAATCAGTTTATACTTGGGAATCCATCACATCCCCGTCCCCCTCCCAACACTAATCATGTTTTTCGGAGCGATACCGAGGTCAGCGGGAATGTGCCGCGGCGAATGTGATGATGAACACTTCCCCAAATGTTCTGAATCTGTTCGAGACATCGCATTGCTCTGGCTGCACATGTCTTCCTGTGTCCTATTTCCTGTCTGTCAGTCCATAAATACATCTCATGAATGCATGATGAGGGCAGAACGAACGCCGTCTCGCACCGCGTGCATCGAAATGAAATCCACATTTAGTGTGGAGATTTGGGGTAATACTGGACATTTTCTCCAGATGAAATGTGCGAGACATCCGATATCTGTTGCAGCAACAGAACATTTGGATTTCCATATCCGACAGAAAATGTGGTTCATTTCTGCTCGATATATTCCGCTTCATATACTCGGTAACGCACAATTCCGGCAACCGTTGTTCTGAGAGAATCAAACTTATCCCGTGATGATCAACACGCATTATAAATAAACTTTACTTCCTTACTTCCACGCTCGTCTCGAAACAACATGTGACAAGTGAGGCATCCAGGGGGCGAGCAGTCACCGCCGGGCAGTCCTCCCGTCTCCGCCGATGCACTTTACCGCAAAGCAAACTGACAGTGGAGAGTGTCAAAAGTAGTTTGCCTCCATTAAAGTCTCCCCCTGCCCAAGTCACACATCTGGTATTCCTGGAAACAACATTTAACGCACCCTCTCGCCGAGCCGTGGCGTCTTTCTTTCATTATGTTAGCACCTCCGAAGGGCAGGATGCCGCGTTGCTGCCCCCGCCTTTGACTGACACGCCGGTTATGAGCAATGATGGCTGCCAGGGCTCCGAGGGAGCGTCTAAATGAACCGGCACTGGCAGTGTGAAGACACCTCGCACCGAACCCACTGACAACGTTATTATACTAAAGGACTTTATTTAGTCTGATGAGGCCTGGAGAATCGATGTGATTGATGCGCGGCACTCGGCACATAATTCCTCACGTTTTTATTTAAGACGCTCGCTCGGGGGGGGGGGGGTGGCGGCGGGGGGTGGATGGGGGGGGGGGGGGTCTTGTTGTGACTGCCTTCCAACTCGGAGTGGTGCCGTCGCTGAATTACGCCTCGTCTGTTAAACCTTTTCAGTTTACAGAAAGGAAAATTAGAGCTGCGCAGGAAGTAAAACATGTTTCAACGTCCTGTTCGACGTGTCGGTTGTGTGACGCCCTGTTCCGTTTCTCTCGTGTTTGATGTCTCCTATGCGTCTTCTCTGTCTGAGACTGACACCATATATAGAGGGGGAACACAGGTGTACGACATCAGACACTAACGAGACAAGTGCCTGAGGGCAGGTGCAGGGAATTAACCAATCAAGACAGAGGAGAACTCTGTGGAACTTGAGTCCAGTGTGGACCTAGAGACGATTTGTGTTATTATTATTACCCCGGATGTATGTTTCGACTCCAAGTTGCTTGTTGGTCTCCAAGCTCCAGAATGACAGTAGAACACATCAATGAGCCGTTGGAGTTTTGGTTCTAGTTGCTTCCTGAAGGTGAGGGAACCTTTGGAACCATGTTAACAATACTTAACCGTGTCGTTATGGTTACGACACAATCCTGGTCGAGGTTGAATCCCACTGTAGAATACATATTTATATATCTATCCCTGCACTTCTCGCACTCTCCACTTGTTCTTGCACTATTCAATTCAATTCAGTTTATTTGTATAGCCCAGTTTCACAAATTACTAATTTGTCTCGGAGTGCTTTACAGTCTGTACACATAGACATCCCTGCCCCAGAACCTCACATCGGATCAGGAAAATCTCCCAAATAACCCTTCAGGGGAAAAAAGGGAAGAAACCTTCAGGAGAGAACAGAGGAGGATCACTCTCCAGGATGGACAGGTGCAATAGATGTCATGTGACCAGAAGGACATATTTAGAGTTCCACTACTGTTCCACAGCTATTGTATATAGTCATTATGCCTTGTATAGACTTTCTTAAGTCACTTTCTTAAACTTCTTAGACCGTTTTGCAATGTTTCTTTTGTACTGCATTGTTTTGTTTTGTATTGCATTGTAATGTATATTTTGTGTAAGCACACTGAGTCACTTTACCAAGTCTAATTCCTTGTTTGTGCAAACTTACTTGGCCAATAAAACTGATTCTGATTTATTCGAGAAAGCCAAACTGAGTTGAAATCCTCTCCTCTGCTACATCTCAGCACCACAGACAGCGCAGCACCGACGCGAGGCTCCTCCACGGCGCTGATGGGCTCGGTAAACATCGGCGACGTTGGCCAATATTGTTCGCCTTTTTTTAAATTACAGGTCTCGAGAAAAGCACAGCTGCAATTACAGCTTTTATTCATAAAAAAATAAATAATATTACATCTTTCTGAAGATGTTCCCATCTGTGTTGTTGGTGCCTTGCATCAGAAACAGGGTATACAACCAGTCAGAGTCAACACAATAATTGAACTAAAAGTATACAATTATACATCTTCTGAGAAAAAAAATGTTTTTTTTTACGATTCACATATTCAAATGATGAAATAATGTTCTGCTTCCTCCATTCAAGTCAAACATCTGTGTAGAATGGAACAGTGCCACGCGGCAGTGCTCGTGTTTATCTGCCATATGTCCTCAGCAAATGTTGTTTTGTGTAGAATCTACAATCGGAGGTAATGAGACATGCAGATTTTCATAAATACATAGGAAATAGCAGCGAGTAGGTTTTATTTATTTATAGCATTCATTCTTTCAATATGCCGTCTTGTCATTCAGTTGCTTTATGTAAATAAAAACAATAAAAACGGCAAAATTCACATATGCATGTACACATTTTGAGGTAGAAGGGAAGCAGCAGGGGAAAGAAGAGAGAGAGAGAGAGAGAGAGAGAGAGAGAGAGAAAGAGAGAGAGAGAGAGAGAGAGAGAGAGAGAGAGAGAGAGAGAGAGAGAGAATTAGGCTTGTATGCAATCGCAGGCTGCTTGCTCAGGGAAATCGGTGCCCGGGGCTATACCCCGACCCCATGGCTGCTCACACACAGATATTGGAGGGGAGACAAGAAGGATTCCTTGTGGGTGGGGAAGGCGAGGAGTGTAGAAAAAAAATAAAAATTTAAAAAGGGAGGAGGAAGAATGAAGCAGTGCTAATACTTGAGATGAGTCTTCTATTTCATGGGAAATCTTGTGCGAGTGTGGTAATGAGTTTACTCATAAGCAAATCACGAGCACGCTCTCCTCGACCCATGAAACCGTGCCAGGAAATCCATCAACACACTCAGTAATTTAGAGGGAGAATCAAGAAATGCTCGAGTCATTCAGGTGTGTCAATTAAGCACTGTCGAGAATAGTTTCACCAAGCACGCCTTAACAAGAGAACATTGTTATTATTATTTTATATTTCTTTAAAAAACACACACACACCTGCGCCATCACAATTAAATGATGGTATATTTTGTATTCACTCACTCACAGATATTAAATACAACATTCTGGCGTTAATTAAAGACAACATTTCTAGAACTGGATTTATTCAGCTGCTAAAACGCCGATGAAGCATTTTTTTTTTCTTTACATCTTTAGAGGCGCCTCATCCTCCCGACCACCTGTTCCCTCCGACCCATTATAATGCGCTCCGCCATATGCTGAGCCGCAGCCATCGGAGCGCATGCAGCTCATGCATAACGCAGCGAGTGACTTCTCTCCTTCGCAGCCCAAACACGTCGTAGAGTTGTTTATGTCGTCTTTGCATTTGTAATTGAAGACATAAGTCTTGGTGGAAGTGATCAAAAAGGAAAAACAGGTTGTTTTTAGGGAAGCAGGAAGAGCATGTAGGCCTCCTCGATATGTGGACCTCAAATTATTATTCAGCCGTTTTCGGTCTCCATCTTCAGCCTCCGTCTTCAGCCTCCGTCTTCAGCCTCCATCTTCAGCCTCCGTCTTCAGCCTCCATCTTCAGCCTCCATCTACAGCAGGGGTGGTCACACTTTTTCAGCATGCGAGCTACTTATAATGTGACCAAGTCAAGACGATCGACGGGGGGGTGCTAGTGACTTTTTCTCTGCTCCGCCCCGACGATGCGCGCGCAAGCCAGCGAAGCTTTGCGGCGCGCGAGACATGACACGCTTCTGCTGTAATCTGGCGCTATAGAGGAAGTTACTCGGGGGCGGGCACATTTATTTTTCTGTGACGCGATCTACCAACACTACGCCGCGATCGACTGGCAGGTCGCCGCGATCGACGTATTGAGCACCCCTGATCTACAGCCCCCCTCCTCATCCCCCATCTTCAGCCTCCATCTTCAGCCCCCCTCCTCATCCCCCATCTTCAGCCTCCATCTTCAGCCTCCATCTTCAGCCTCAATCTTCAGCCTCCATCTTCAGCCCCCCTCCTCATCCCCCATCTTCAGCCTCAATCTTCAGCCTCAATCTTCAGCCTCCATCTTCAGCCCCCCTCCTCATCTCCTATTTTCAGCCTCCGTCCTCAGCCTCCGTCCTCAGCCTCCGTCCTCAGCCTCCGTCCTCAGCCTGCAGCAGTGGATCCCAGTTTGGACCCCAAGATGACAGAGTCCGACATTTTTGGTTAGTGGAAGTTTTTTTGCCTTATAACTTTTCACATATAATGAATTTGCCATAATGAAAACAATTAAAAACTTGAGAAGAAAGAAGAACAAAAAGTACTGCGACAATCAAGAATCATGAATGCAGAATAAATCAAACAAAGGATGTGTAAAAAAGGAAAAGCGCTGCTCAGTGTGAAAGTAAATATTGACTGAGGAACAAAGGTGTATCGTTCATATGGACAATGAAGGCCAATAATCCAATAGCTGTCTGTTAGAGGGAATAGACTGAGGGGGCTGGGAAAAGGTCTGACTGGACACTTCTTTTCATGAAATTAAAAGTATTACTTTCATGATGCAATAGTCTCAGGAAGGCTGACCAACAAAAAAACAAACGGCGTGTTTCAAACAAAGAATACATTCATTATTTCTGTCAAATCAGCAGAGGAAAGTGCATAGAAACAGCTGATTATGGCTTTCGGAGCTCTCTCTCTCCCCCCTCTCTCTCTCTCTAATAGCAAACAGTGAAGAATAAGAGTAGATCATACACAAGCCAATAACAGAGGTGGTGTCACACGTCGCGATCAAGCCGCACGACGACTGTCAATACCGAACAACCCGGGGATGACGTGGTTGAGGAGCCGCGAGTTCCTTCCCTCCCGGTGCGCCGCGCAGACAGACGGGGGGATATAATAAGGTGCAAACAAAGCTTGGAGAGCTTAAGAAGGAGTACAGAGTAAACCTCCTACCTTTTTTTTATATGAGGAGGCTAAGATTGCTTTGATGGGCTCTCTGCGAGACCTCGGCTGAGTCACATCAAGAGACGGGTGAAGACAAAGGGAACAAAAGAACGACGGCAAAAGAAGCGGACTCGGTGACCCGCCGCGTCGGCGCTTGAATTTGAAGAGGGAAGAAGACGTCGTCCCTCTGGAGGATGACCTCCTTTCTATGCGATGCACATAAAGGCTCATGGTACCTCGTCCTTGCAGTTATTGTTCTGTGATGTCTTGAGTGGTTTGAGAGTGATCTACATGTGTTGCTCTATATAGAGTCACTCACCCAGTCAGAGTGTGTTTGACACACACACACACACATATATATATATATATATATATATATATATATATATATATATATATATATGTATGTTGTATGTGTATATAAATATGTATATATATATATAAATATGTATATATATAAATGTATATAAATATGTGTATATATATAAATGTACATATATATGTGTATATATATACGCATATATGTGTATATATATACATATATGTATACATATATATATATATATATAGTTGAGATTTTTATTTTTTTACGATGTTGCCTTAATGTATTTGTGTAATATTAACAGTTATCTTAGAGCTGTCCAAAGTCATGTGACAATTCCTTTAAATGCTATTTTTTACCCTTACGTTAACTTTTATTTAGGCATCATTCAATTATCCTTCAGGGAAATCAACATAAATTCCTCACATTGTTATATATATATATTTGTTTTTTTAAACCCATTTTTTTTCACAAGACAACTTTCCTCCTCATTATCATTCTCAGAGACTAGCTTTCACTCATGTGGGCGTTATAATCCCAAAATAGATGTATCACCTAGAGGCGAAAAATAAATGACTGCTGTACATGTCTTTGTTGTTTGCACAATTCCACTACGGTACTAACTTTGATCTAAAGCGTTCTTATGTTAGCAACTGATACCTACATTATAGTGTTTTAGAAGAATGTAACAGTGGCAGTACATTGCGTAATCTCTTCAAAATAACTATTTTTCCATCCGTGGAGAAACGAAGAGGTCTTCTCCGTCAAACCGATCGGTCCTCTGTGTTCGAGGCAATCTCGACTGCGAAGCGTTTTAAAAAGCAAAATATGAATCGCTTACCAGTGCAGCTATAGAGTGGGGAAAAAACGTCTCGGCAGCATCAGCACATTCTCGCACCACGCTGCTATCTCATATCACGCACTCATATGATGATTCTGATGTAGTGGATTTCATCATGAAACTAACATGGTGTGGAGAAGAGAGGCGGAGGCCTGAGCCGAGAATCCAGGAGGAGGGAACAGATCTGATCACACGCTCGGGGGGGGAAAAGAAGAAAAAGGTAAACCAGACTGGATGGCCGAGACAAAAAAATAATTGGACTTGTGTTGGTAACCTGAGTGGACACGGACCCATTTATCTCCCTGTCTGAAGCCCAGAAAGGTCACAGTAAATAACCCTTATTGGGAAACCATGCAAACCATTACTGATGGGAGAATCTGGTGTCTGGACCTTCTCTCTTTTGCCTCCACGATAAGTATTTCCTGTTGTGAATTATGATATGTAATTCATCCCGATGCCTGCGTGCTGTGTTGTCAAAACAGAAGATGAATTGCTTCGGAAAAAGGACGATTAAAGAGAGAGAGAACACAATAGCAAGACTTGGGAGTTCGTATAACGACAGCATAAAAGCAGAAATCTCAGGAAAAGTTGTTAAAATTCATCCCGTGGGGGAATATGAATCGAAGAATCACAAAAAACACCGTATACATGTGGACAGATATCATGGCGCCTGGCAAAAGTGTGATTTATTTTGATTGGAATAATAACACCTTCTAATAAAACGTTAAGTAGCAAAAGATAATCAACATTGTGCTGACGCCAGGGGCAAATTCAGGATATCATCGAGCTTCTTCCACAGGGGAGCGCCGATGTTTGTATGAAACGGTTTGGCGATCGATGTCGAGACGCATTAACATAAAATTAGGGAACATTAAGTATGCAACCCACAAAATAAAGCGCGTGAAATCTGCTTTCGGAAGACGAACATCGCATCGATAGACATGTTCGGAGAGCTCAATTCAGCAACTGAACATGACCGATACAAGCTGGATGCAACCCCCGGGGAGCGTGTCCTTGTGGCTTTAACCGTCCTCTCGTTTGGCCACGAGAGGCGGCATTAAAAGAAAGTGCGGCATCCTTGGAGCTTTTGTTTTGACGTGGCAACATTCTTCGTTTTACTGGCTGCGTTGGAGACCTTGGTGCAATGTTAATGAGCTCGGACCAGATCGCCTCGGAGAAAGAAAGACAAAGAAATTCAACGAGCTGTCTGGTAAATAACGCGATCCACGCCGGTCCGCCCAAAAAGACGCATCGCGAGGCCTCGGATAAAATAGAGACGAGGAAACGAGGCAGAAACGGAGCGAGAGAGTGGAAAGTGCACGCCGAGCTTTGCGAAAGCACCGGGGGACGAAACATCGCCTTCCTCATAAGATGATTATGTTGTTAAATGAGATATGGCAATGCACTTGTAAGCGCTTAATCCGAGGATCTCCAGCCGCCATGCAAATGTAGCAGATGTCAGCGGGATGACACAAAGCCGAGGAACGAACAAACCCCCAAAAATTCGCCTCATCCCCTCCCCCCTCCCCCTCCCTCCAGCCGCCTCTGTATTATTTAACAGGGTGTCGGGCTCATTGTACTAACTCTGTGGCAAAGCCCGCGGCCGGCCGACACCGCCGGGTGTGTTCTGTGTGTGTGTTCTCTTTTTTAAAGGAAGCAAAAAATAAATATGATACCCGGAGAAGTAGCCAAGCTTTAAGGCTTTTCTGAAGTCGTCTAAACTCGGTAATGCTTGGATGTTCGGAACGAACTTCTAAGACGCCGTTTTCTTTACTGAAGTTTTTCCGCTAAGCTCTGCGGCGCTTTCATGCAGCTCTCTGGGCATTCCCAGGTGGGATCTCAGGGGTAGGTGGACCGAATCGGAGTGGATTTCCTTGGGGGACATTAAAGTAAAATGTTTGACTCGTCCCCGGAGGTTTTCTTTTTTTTTTTTTTACGTTGATGACATCATGACTATGGAAGTGCGAGTGAGCGCCCTTCCAGGCCCATTAAATCACATAGCATGATCATTTAGTCTAATTTGCCATCAGTCCCACTAATTGCATCTGACTGTTGACTCCGGAGTGTATTGTAATTCCCTTGAACTGGTTAAAGTGACTGTGATGGGCTATGCTTGAGCTTGTTTAATGGCAGATGATGTATGCTTTGTTTTGCATATTCTCCATCATCAGCTTTTCCATCGATAGCTAAATGTATATGATGTATAATTCACGATTATACTCTCTGGGGCTCGATGTCTATATCCTCTTTGATTCGAGCTATCTTCTGAACATCTCCATCGTTTAAGCAGGTTCAGTTCAGTAAAAAAACAAACGTATAGGATCTGAAAAGCGACGTGACCGTACTGTACATCAAGATCAAGCTTGTCAAATCAGTCGTCGAAAAACATTTTTACCGCTCACTTCTGAGAGGCGGTTTTACCGCCTCTTAACTGCCCCGTTCTCTCTTCCTCTTTCCTTTTTTCTTGTATCACTCCTTTTTTTCACTCCCTTCTACAGCTCACGCAGCTTTGTGCTCGTGTTTGAGTTCTCGCCGGCTGACAGGTTGTCACAGATAATAAGTTTTAATTCCCTGTGTGGGACCAAAACTCACTTGCCTTGTAATTTCCTCATAATTTTATTCCCTTTTGAAGCCCTTGAACGTCGATTGGTGAGATGTCAGTTCTAAGTGTGGTAAGCCGAGATAGTAATGCGTAAGACGAGACTTTTTATCAAACTAAAGGGAATCTTTCATGTTTTAATTTGAATCAAACACATTTGTGTCGCAGGTGCGTGATCACTGACGCCCTTTAAAAAAAAAAAAAAAAAAAATCTTTGGATTCAGAGTTTTTTAGACCTTTTTTAATCAAATGGTGCGATTAAGACGGGGAGAAAAACAAAAACAAGGTTTTCAATGTTGCGCGTGTCAACGGTGCCTCATCTGCACAGTGAAAGTGTGGCTCTCGCGCATCACATGATCTCACGCCAACAAACCGCTCCCCGTTCGTCCCGGCGGTGGGATGTGTCTAAACGCTCCACAGCGGTTCTGACGGACACTTTTCCTTGAGCTCCTGTTCGCTCCCTTCCACCCCTCAATGCCACTTTCTCCCCTCCGATGCAGAATAATGAGCCTTTTCAGAAATTCAACTCCCCGGACCACTGGTGTGCTCGGCAGCCCAGATTTCTTGCCTCCCCGCCCCGCCCCCTCCTCCTTGTGCCGAAGCCTCCGCCGGCCTCGCAGCTTCCAGGGGCGACGAAAAAGTCACAGCTCTGTCGGCCAAGTGTGGCCGCTGTTTCAGCGGGATAAGTTGGCGCATGGAAAATGGTCTAAGTCTCCCTGAATGTAAACGAAGTACCCTTTTCGCTGTCACCCTGGAAGCCTGTCTTCGGTCTCGGATGGCTGGCTAGGCATTCTCTTCCTCATAAAGGATGCAGCTGTGCTGCGAGAAAAACACAAAAGGACGTATACCGAGAGGCCTTCCCCCCCCCCCTACTGCTCACAACTGGAACGGCGAAGGTTCAGACTTTCTTCTAACCCCGTGGTTGGAAAGTCCACCTTGTTCCACCGCCAGCCGGAGTTGGAAAACCAGCGCGGAAAACAAATAAAGTGTATGACATCTCCCACCTATCCCCAGAATAATCTATAGAGGACACGATTGTCAGACAGGTGGGTTGTTTCACCGAGGACTGATGTGCATGTATTCAGAATTCGGTGGCATTTTCCGTGGGCTCTTTACTTGTCATGGGTGTTCGTGATGATTCCCCATGGATCCAATGTGATGGATGCTCTTAATGAAGGGTGTTAATTTAAAGTCGCCTGCAGGCTATAGCCGTTCTATCCACGAGGCTGCATCATCACCTATCCAATGTTCTCTCTACGCTGACAGAGGAAGGCCCAGGGAGAAGTGAGGAGATGGAATTGGATTTGAAGCTTTGAGGCAGGTAATAAAAAGCAACACTCCCACACACCAAGGAATGTGATTTCCCCAAGTACCCCTGGCAGACATGTTGAATTTCTCGCTGTAATGTATAGGCGACCAAGCTATTCATAACATGGAAGGCCCTGGCGAGTACAAGAGTTAGCTTGTTTTCTCATTAAAAGAATCTTTCCTGGCCAAAAATGCATGGAGTGAAATGTTCTGGAGCAATATGTATATATATATATATATATATATATATATATATGTATATAAAGTACTTGTTTTCCTTTCCTTACTTAAAACAGCGCTGTTTTTTCAATGATAATGGCTTACTGCATTGAGCAGCCGTTTCATTGGATAAGAGACGTGGAAGCTTGTTATGCTGGCGCATTATTAAATGATAAGGCGAAAGGGTCCTATCAAATCCAAATCCATAATTTTATCCACATTTTTATTGAGCTTAATGTTTCCCCCATCAGAACATGTGTGCATGGAGGATGGAAGCACATAGTAAAATGCAACATGGCACAAGAGGATAAACAAAAGGGACATTTTCTCTGTTTTGTACCTAAATAACATAACATTTAAAATCTGCAAAAAGAAAAAATAAGAGTGTTTATTTGTTCCAGACATTAATTTTCCCCTCAAGAGGAAATCATAAACATGGAACTACAGATTAGATTAGGTATTCCTTTATTCGTCCACCAGTGGGGAAATTTCAGCGGGTGCACATTAGAGCATTAATACAAAAAAACAACACAATAACAATAACAATACTAAACACTAATACTGAAATACTAAAGATACCGAGTAAAAAAAAAAAAAAAAATATATATATATATATATATATATATATATATATATATATATATATATATATATATATATATATATATATATATACACACACACACAAGGCATTGACCAAAGTGAATTACTTGAATTGGTGCAGAACATAGGTGGTGCATTAAATAAGCAAATACCAACTAAAAGTGTTCCTAAGAGTTCCTATCAGTTATCAAAGCGATAACGCTCCGACACGGCGCCTCTGGGCGCCGTGTCGAACATGGCCGGCAGCGGGTGTCAGTCCCTCCATACCCGACCTTGCTGAAAGGCAGATTTCCCCTTCAGTAGTTCCAGAGTGAAGTCCGGAGAGGGTTGGGGAGACGGCAAAAAAAAAAGGGGTCCTCGGCGGCTTTCTACGCGGGCCACCAGAGCAGCGGGGATGGCCCGAGGCTGGAACTAAGCCTCACTGACACTGATCCGCCTACCTAGCGTTGCCACGCCGCCTAAATAAAGCCACCGCGCTCTGCTCGGGGAGCAGCGGTTAAGGAGAGAGGAGGTTTTCACTTTGTGTCGTCTCAGGGATTTTTTTTTTGTCTCTATCCCATAGCATGAAGCCGTCGACTTCCCCTCCTGCCAGAAATAATTCCCCCGCCATTATTTGCATATAACACAACCCGTAATACCTTTCTGACTCGGTAAGGAATTTCTTTTGTTACCACTTTTTAAGTGAGAGTGCAGTAAGTACAGAGCAGCCGCTCTCTCTCTCTCTCTCTCTCGGCTAATACTCCATTAGACATTTGGTGAAGAAACATCATTAGTTTATTTTAATGTGCCACGATGGAGGCTGAGTGACACTAATGGGGGGCTGCGTAAAAAATGGTGTCAATCTTGGCACTGTGATGGTTCACTGAACAGCACATTACTGCGGGAAGTATTTCAGGCCTCTAAGTATGCCTCCCTCTCTTGAGCCTATACAAAGGGGGGAGGAGCTAGACGGTGTGTGTGTGTGTGTGTGAGAGGGGTTTAGTTATTCATAATAGGGCTAAACTAAGAGCACACATTAGGAAACCGGCAACCTGGAGTACAGGCAGCCGACGTCTCAATACCTCCATCGAGCCTCAACGCTAAAGACGCATTAGCAGGAAGTGCTGGATGGATTCTCTTCTCTCGGCCCAAATATCCATAGTCAGCAAGGACGATTTGAATCGAAGGCAAAAAAAACGTGACCATCCCTCACTCGATCAGAGAAAATACGTAGGGCGAGCCAGCACGGCAGTATGTGGTCGTATTGTTAAGAGAGGAGTTGCGCAGGAGATTAGTGAGCAATTTACCGAGTGATTATTAACATTCTGGTCGTTAAAGCAATGAGTTGAGATTAATTGTTAAATAGGACTGGACACAATGATCGTAGATCGCCTGCCCGTGTGGTGTCAGAAGTCGTAAAACACCTCAGGGCTCTTTATGTGTGTGTGACACGCTACTAGGCAAACAGGGATGGAGATTGTTTTATAATAACTGCCTTACCAAGTGATAACCAGTAAATTAAGTATAATAATGAAAGCAATTAGAAAAATGAAAAGCACTCGATGCAGAGAAATGACTGTTGTACTATTATATATTAAATAAGTAGAGTATTGAAATATCTTTTAAAATCTGTCAGAATATACATGTTAATAAAGTTCAAATCAAATTGTCGTCAATGATGTTGAATACCAAGCACGGTGGAATGCAGGTATCGAGTTGGAATAATAGCCGTACAAATCGAATAGAGGGAGACAATTAATAATTCAGACCCGCAGAATGTTTCCTGAGACAAAAGGGGAGAAAAACAGAGGAATACGAAATATAATCCCTGGTGTCTGGGTGTCTGCTCGGTTCCCTTTTCTGTTTCTTTTCTTCAATCCCTTACAGGTTTCATGGAATCTGGGACACTGATATAAATAAATATATATATATATATATATATATATATATATATATATATATATATATATATATATATATATATATATATATATATATATATATATATATATATATATATATATATATATATATATATATATATATATATATATATATATGTATAGATATATATACATATGTATATAAATATATTTATATACATATATATATATATATATATATATGTGTATGAATATATGTGTGTATAAATATATATGTTTAGAATTCCTGCATGTGTTTGCATTTGCAAACATATCTTTTCTGCCGGATAAAGTCAGGGGAGGTGAAACTTGAAATGAATCTTTCCTACTCAGATAGAAACAACCTTCTTTCAGCATGCACGCTATCCGTTGAAACTGCTCCGTGAAACTCACCGGCTTGGAGTCGGGGTCAGGTGGAAGTTGCGCTCCACGCGTCCAGTTTGCATTCAAGGAAACACAACATGCTGTCTGCATCTGCATCCCTCTGATGAGTGGTGCCTGCCCGTGCGTCCACAGGGGTTAATAACCCAATCTCGTGCAATGGGTATTTTCCAAAGTGATTGAGCAGAGGTGTAGTGACCTCTGCTATCTCCTTGTGGAATACAACGCACTTGACTTGTTTATTGTTTTGTTTTTTCTCCTCCTTCCTCGATGCCCTCTATCTTTGCTCGTTTTTGATTCGCCTGGCCTCCGGTGTGCTTTACGGAGATGCCCTTTTCTTGCACCGCCCTGGCTGCTGCCGCCGGTCTCCAACTTTTTTTTGCGGCGGCCTCGTCTAGGGTCAGAAAGCCCTTTTGGCTGTGCTTGTCCTCTACTAAATAATTACTTTGTGTTTTCCTTTTCCTCTCCTCCTCCCGTCTCTCTCGTTCATTCACACACGACTGTTTATTGTCGGCGTGGCAACGCTCCCCGCGTAGACGTCATACCCGTAGACCCCCAGGACATGCTGTTGGGGACGCCGGCGTTCACACTCAGCCGCGTGAACGCCGGCACGCACAACTGTTTTTCCCGCCAAGCAGGATTTGTAGTATTTTTCTTTCCCTCAAGAATCTTGTGGCATTCGCCCGATAAGCTTCGTGGTGCCAGATTCTAGCTGCCTGGCACTCCAACGTGTGTAAAGCCTCCGAGACCCTCGCTCTCATTATTCATGAACATCATTATTTTGCAACTGTCTGCGTTCTTTCAATGAAATTTTCCCGCCGCCAAACTGTAGGCGGCCTCTAGTATCAGCGTGTAACACTCCGATTCTTTTGGTTTACGTTCCAAAAAAATATATAAAATGTGTGTGTGAGCCATCCTTAAAAACGTGCCTTTGCCCAGCATTTGGCTCAATGTATTTAACACTAAATTGCGGCCCCTCCCCCCTTTGCTGTAATTGGTTTAATGTACGGTGAAATGGGGTCGGCCGTTTCCTTTTAAACTTAAACCGGGGACAAATACCGCCTCTCCCGCCCAATGGCTGTCAGGATTCGGTCTCGCAGCTTAGGTAGATTGAACAAAAAAGGATCTGTTAAGCTGAAAATCCAATGGGAAGTGGGCTGGCAGCAAAGTATTCTTTAATAACTAAATGATGCATGAACTCCAAGCATGGCATAAGTCAATGGCAGAGGTGAAAGCCAGCACAATGCACTTCTCGCACAGCATTAGGCTCACATATAAATAGCGATGCACACTGAACATCTTTCTCCGGCAAATGTCTTCCCGTTGAAATCAGAGGCACGCAGGGATCGCACATTTCCAATTGAAATAACTGATTGTGTTCTGGGAAAAATAAGCTGCCAAAATAAAGAGCACCTCTCGCTGGTTAATGAATCTTACTAATGAAGCAGCGGCCGCATCAATGATGGGCATAGACAGTTTGTCAACATAAGACACCTGAGTCCCTTATTATGCAGAGATGTTGTTCACAACATGCCGAGGCTGCACATTGTTACCGTGCCACGGTTATTTCCAAAAGCCGAGAAAGCCGAGAGCTAAAACATCAACAATTTTCTTTTTTTTTTAAAGTGTTTTAAACTGCATTCAATTTAATGGCCTTACTTGTTTACACTAATTATAGCAACAATGTGTTCATCTATGTTTTTAAATGACCGAATTATCTTAAGAGCTATTGGATTGATTGCCATGAAGTGTTGACGAAGATGTTCATGTGCCTCTCGGGGCGAGGTGTGATAACGTTGGTTGGACTTTTTCATTGTACCGTCATCAGGTCACAACTTCAACGTGTCGGGTCGTACTATAAATTGTTAAGTTGCAAAGATCTGTTGGCAGAATTAAATATCAGAGTTCTCAACAGGTCTAAGGACTCCTTTAACATCGTCGGACTGCGGTTGACAAAATAAGGCCACATTTACACATAGCCGGGTATTTACAGAAACAAATATTTCTGCCCCTCGTTTCCAAAAATAATGTTGTACACACAAGGTTGTTTTCCAAAAAAAATCTGTTTATATGAACACACAGAAATACGGCGTCTGCATAGGACGCTCACATGACGTGAAGCATTTTTAGTAGCATACTGTGACGTATGACAACCTAAAACACAAAAATAGAGTTTTCAGAAGTTTTTAGAGTTTTTTTCCGTGATAAAACCTCAGTTTTTGTGTAAATGAAAGGCCAAAATGCATGAAAATATATGGGTTTTCCCATCGTGTAAACAGGGTCTAAAACTCGATCCAACTTAACCAAAGATTCATCTTTTTAAACTCATGCATTCCTCTTCCTTGTCGACATTACCCACAATGCAACCTAAACTGGCAATTCAGTCGACCAACTGGAGTCACTCGAAAGCGAGCCTCCGGAGCCACAAAGGCATTTCACCGAGAGCTTTCAGGTTGTTTCCAATCAAATTACCGAATACTGTATTTCTATTTTTACTCCCGTGTTCATGATGAGAGAGAAAAGACACAATTACTGTTAATGTGATGCCACAGAGGGATGGGGGGGGGTTTGATGCCCCGTGTTGTTCATCAAAAGGATAAGTTCATGTCTTGGGGGCAAAGTCTGACCATTCCACATTCTGGGTAACACAGAAGTCCCAGTAACCATTATTCTCAGTGCATTGTTCAGTCGTCAGCAGAGGCCAAGGCAGATGTGACGACCTCTCCAAAGAGTTGCCCCGGGCGAAATTTTTCATCCAGACAGACACTGCACACGGCCAGAATAATTCCTGCCCAGAAACCTCCGGATGGAGACGAGGGGGAATGAGAGACGCATTGGCCTACTTAGCTATAATGAGCTAGCCACGTAGGTAGTGAGCTAACGCGGCCAGACACGTGGGTAAGCTGATCGGGGCGGCGGCGTAACCCGGACGTAAGAGTGGCACGCGATCGATCGGGCCTTCCTCTCCTTTGAAAGGTCTTCACCGTGAGAGTATGGAGGGAGATTCAGTGCCCAGAGGCATATCCAGGGGTAAGACTGAGGGTCTTGTGATTAGCTAACGTTTGTTCTGCCCGTCATGGTATGAACATGTACAACGCTCTCATACAAGTTGACAGATCTTACAGATTGAACGAAGCCGCTTCTAACGTCATCAGTTCGTTCAACAGTAATTGAGTCCAATTGTACATATTCATCATTAAAGTTAATTTGTTACCTATAGTTCATGGGATTTCAATTCCAACATGTGTGATATTTGTTGTATGTGCATAATGTTTATAGCTTCTACATGTTGAAGACAATGAATAGATTGTGTCCTCTGTTACACGCCAATGAAAAGACATAAAACACTGTCTTCTGAATATCTGAGTTATTTACTAAAATATGTTGTTTTTGTGATTTATGTGTTCATCTGTTACATCAAGAAACCAGATAAATGGGTTTACTGGTGGAGAACAAAAAAATGACGAACACCAAAGTTCCCATTGAGTTATGTATGTCCAATGACTGTATTGTTTTAGTCTTTAGTTTGTTTTCTATTGAAGCTGTATTGGATGGGTCATTTTGCACATAATTTAACACACACACACACACACACACACACACACACACACCAAGCAGCGGCTCCTGTTAATCCGAGCATCAGCTGTTTTGCAGTAATACAAATCATGTGCATAATTAATAGCTTATTTTCTCAGCGACTGTCACGGTGTGAAGCATCTTGAAGTTAACTGCACATCGAATTTAAAATATGCTCCCAGAAAAGAGAAGTAAAGGAAGATTGTTTGTGTCTTTCAACCTCGGTAAACAGAAACCACGTCAAGGTGAAGATTGGTTACCGATACAGACATTCTCTGAAAGGTCTTTTCACGTTGTCTCTGCTGTATCCAATTAACACCGTAACACCTCTGTACAGTTTCCTTTTTCTGTCCACCTAATTGTTCCGTCTACAGTCTATTTATGTTTGCCGGATAACTCTGCCTCTCTTTCCATCTGCGATTCTTGTTAGTCGAGGGGTTGTGCAGTTTTATGTAAATCGTGGCGTGATGAAAAGACAGAATCTTTCCCTCTGAAATGACAAAACTGCCATGATTGCACCCTTTTGTCTGTGGATTCGCTTTATTCTCACGCGCTCTGCAATCCTCAAAAAAAGGTGGCATAACGTCATATGTTAGCCAAATTGAACCCGACAACTGTCTCATTCACTTGCAGCCGGTGTTCTTTTCTCATAGAAGTTAGGAACAACAACAACCCACTTGCATCTCCGGCAAAAACTGTAAATGCTTGCAAAAAAAAATAAAGTGCCACGTCACCCCGAGGCTTCTCTCCCTCTGTTACTCATTCTCTCTCTCTTTCTCTTGCTCTCATTCTGATGTACACCACAGACAACACCATACATAAAGAACCCCCCTTATCTTATTTGAGCAGTTGCTTAAAGTATTTCTGCAAACTCCGAGGGGCGAAGAATTATTAATCACCGCGAAACAAGATGGCAATCGGCGGGTATTGTTGCAGAGAAGACTAATGAAACCACCCACTCCGGGTAAATGACCTGGAGATCTGGTGTGATACTGACTCCCCACAGTCTCTGGGATGCGATACACTGGATCTCTCTCACGCACGGTCTCCCCGGCGATGTGCCGAGGCCAGATAAGGCCACAAAGGCAAACCCAATGGGGCCCTTTGTCCGTTTGTTCCATTACGGTAAGGGAAGCGTATTTCAGTTTTCTTGTCCAACCACCAAAGAGGACAGTATCCGTTTATCCGAAAGAGGGATGGAATTGCGCGTCAGTGCCAGCTGGTGTTCCCCGCGGTAATTCACATTTAATTGTAAATACATGCTACAACCTTTCTTCGGAATAAATTAGCATGTTTACTAGCGTTGCTCCGGCGCTTCCAAGGACTTCAAATTGATCAAAGGAGTGCGTTTGTTTGAAGAATGAAGCATTCAGCATATTTTAGGTTAACAAGAGCCGAGTTTCTCTCTTCTGCAGTTGGCTAGTGTCATCCCCCCTACCGCCCTCCCCTCATCACATATGAGAGAATCTATTTTTATCTTTTTTATTAGTGTTCACATCTAACCATACATGGGTATGAATGCGATGCCTCTCAAACGACGTCATTATTATCTCTGACTGCCACGCTAACTCACCTCATTTATTTTTTATTCGCGTGCAAACTTTGACAGAAAGCCCTGGAAATAATAAAAGTAAAAGCTTTTTTGTAATGCATTCCTATAAACTGCAGTCATACTTGAAGTTTCCTTAAGAATCGACATCAACTAAAGATAAGCAACATACGGCTCCATTTGCTATGCATGGCCGGTCTTCAACATGGGGTTGGATTCGGTTAAAGTTGTTTACATGAACGTGTAAAACCCTGGTTGTAAATATGTTCTACTCTTTAATTATACCAACTAAATGTCTTACCATATTTTTGATGTGTCGAGTGAGCAAAACAAAAAATTGTACTGGAATAAATTACAGAAACCATGCTTCGTTTGTACAACGTACTGTTCACAGGCCTGGAATGAATAGTCCCAATTTTTTAAAATGTTTACTCTCTTTCTGGCTGAAAGTTTGACGACAATAATTAACCGCTCTCTTGTTTGTGCATAATATATAAAAATAGAGCTGGGAGACTATCTCAGTGTACATAACACGGCGGGGATAACTAGTCTGGCCCTTCTGGAAAAGGCCTTTATGACTGACCTCTTGACCCCCCTGTTTACAGTCTTTACGCTCACTTAAGCTAAAGTCCTCGGTGTGTCTGTGTCTTGGGTGTCTTTCTGCCCCCTAGTAGCCAGAAGTTACTTACTGCAGCTTTATCATATCTCAATACAAATATGAATGTGATGGATATGTCAACTAAATGCGACATATAGTATTATTTATCTTAAATGATTCCAAATTGTATTAAGTTAATATATTTGTATTAACTTAAAATCATGTATGCATGCTGTATCTTAAATTATTCCTAGTAATATTAAGTTAATATATATATATATATATGTTTATATATTTAATAAATAACACCATATACGTGTTATTTGGTTTGAAATATCCTCTCACATTATTTGTATTGTGATATATATATACATACACACATTGTTATTGTTTGGAGTACAAATCTGAGACTGATTAAAACAGTATGCCGTTCTAATGACTCTAATTATCTACCTACATGGCAACCCACATCCCACAGAGTGTTTGCTCGGCTCCCAGTCTGAGCTCCCATTTTAAAGTTTGAGAGATTGCACTTCTGAAAAATGCCTTTTGTGATTTCCTGTGTGTGTGTGTGTGTGTGTGTGTGTGTGTGTGTGTGTGTGTGTGTGCGCGCTTGTGGCTGCTACGCGTGTGTGCTATGTGTGTGGTTGTGTACTCAGAACGGATTAAGATGGAGTCTGAGTTATGGCAGCTGCCTTGAGAGGAAAACGGAGAGGGTGAAATAGAAAAAGAGAGAGATGGTTATGAAAAGAGCGAAAGAGACCTGGCGCCCTGCACTCAGCACTTCCACTGACTTAGCACAACAGTGTGGATGTCACCGACTCCTAAATCACTCCCAGCCTTCTTCGAGCACCATTTACATTTCAGGGAAATCCTCCTGCCTTGAGCCAGAGAGGTTGTTTTACTTAACTGTCTCAGGACACACATATCAATTACTGTAATGTAGCTGCTGCTGAACTGTGTGCTGCCACTGAATGATCGAGGAGCTGACGCAGCACAAACATCTCAGCGTTGCTATTCTGCATCCTTTTCAAACATATATCTTGTTCACAACGTGTGCAAAAAGTTCACTGATGAATATAACTGTTAAAAGGGGAAGGCTTTTTTTGGTTTTAAAACCAAGTTTTGATATGAGGTCAGAATGTGATTTTTGAAATTAGTTTATATCAGACTTTTTGCACTGGTCAGGACCTGCGATGTGTACGCTCACACCGAACGGGCACATGGAAAACTCCCGTTTGGTTCCGTCGCTGGACAATTAAAATAGAAATGTACCAAATGAGCCCAAATTGATCTGGTGGAAATTAGGCCCGATTCTAAAAAGTTGGTGGTGTCTTAATTGAGCTTCAAAAACTTCAATTAAATAGAAAAAAAAATCTTTATAAAAAGCATGTTTATTTTCTTGAAATAATATTGGTCTTACATGGAGAACAAAGAGAGGTACCAACATCTGTAATGGACCGTCGATGGACCGTCTATGATGGGACCCACACTACTACGACCTCTGTGGTTGATGACCTCTCCACATCACAAATCCCTCAAGAGGATGAGATTCCTCATTAGCATGATAACTGGGCGAGGATGGTTCTTGGGTTAATGACAGATGAAGAGTCTAATAAGGGTGCCTCTGTAGGGCATTGGGGAGTGTACTTCGAAGTGGTGTTAGGGAGTAGACTGAAGACGACGTCGTCAACTACTAAACTGGCAGAACACACCCGGAGCGTGCAGCTGAGGGTGAAAATAAGGCAAAGATGCAGGACAGGTTTACATTTCTCTCGTGGTAAAGTGCATGTATACTTTTGGTTTCTTTCTAATCCTCTGAGCCGGACCGAACACCGTGAAGAAGAGAGCTGCACACCCGTGAATACAAGCCGGATACAGAGTGCGTTTCAATTCTCGCTCTTTCTTGCCTAGATTTACGTCTCTGCCTCCGTACACTCCCTACCGCACAGTCGCAGAAGACATCCTCAGTTTGAAAACGGCAAATTTACAGCGCACCCTGTGCAGAAAAAGGGCCCCGATATAAGCCTCCAATGCCCCTCCCACTCCTCTGCTGATTGCAAACTGTGCAGTAAATAAATGTACGACAGCTGCAAACCCTCGCTGGTTTGTGTGCTTAGGCAATATCAGAAAGCTATGAGGACGCTGAGGCCGCTGGCTGTTTTATTGCTCTGCATGTGGGCAACATCATGACATTTGCAGGATGCTAATTTCTGCCATTTTGCTGCTGTCATCCGTCTTTGCGCGGCGGCACCGGCAATGAATTGCGAATCCCTGCTTATCGATGCCGCAGAACATTTCACATGAATACTTAGTTTCCTAACGGTGAATTTCTGAGAGTTTAAAGTGTTTTAGTTCATAATTATGTGCTGTTTAGCTGAAGTCTGTTGCTGCATATTAGGTGTATTTAGTGGGTTTTAGTTCATGGGAAATGTCCACTAAGGGTATTAGATGCTCTGGTTCCGATGTGGCTCTGAAGGGTGGGTTTTACTGTCGCTTCCATTTCTCTCTTCGCAAAATGTTGTGAGTACTTCTGTGATGAAGCCAGAGCCAGAAAAATCTATAAATACTTTGAATGCACATATAACAACTTTCCATATGAGGTTGGTTGATGCCAGTTTTCTTCGAAAAGGCCTGGCACAAACTTAAATATCACAATATGTTCACATGATGTGCGATACGAAGGACCAACCCGGTTCAGATACCAATTTTTTTTGCCTCTCAATTCAAGAAAAGACAATTCTTAATCCCCCAGCTGGTATTGTACATAAATAACCACGCTCCACCCCTCATCTACCAAAGATGGATAGCTCCTATTAATGTGGTTATAACTGCTGAATCATTTAACGTGGAAGATGAGTGAAATGTGTCGGGTTATGTGCACAAACAAAAAGAAAGCCCGGATGTGACAAAGTAAAGATAATAAGCGCAGCTGCTTCTTCTCATCTGGGATAAGCTCAACTGTAGAAAGCAACGGCGTATTATTCCATAAACCCACGTCGGAGAAGCAACACAGCACAGCTTTATTTCACTTAACGGAGTCGAGAAAAACTTTGGTGCCGTTCGCTCAATATATGCATGCCCCGTCGTCGGTGTCTTGTTGGAGAGTGAAGCTGCCAGATTGGAACATCTCAGCACGCTCCTGTGAACAATGAAAGGACGTGTCTGGGTTTGTGTTTTGAATCTGTGTGCTCTGAACTTGTGATAACCCCGAGGAATAAAGAAGAAGAGTGTAGAGTCTATTTTCTTAAAGTTCTTCTGGGCCAAGACAAGCAACTTTTTTTTTTCTTCGCGATACTGCCATTACATAGATTTGAGTTCTGATAATAAAAATATCGAACAGCGCTGTTAAATCTGCAGTCTCTGACACTTCTTCTTATCAGTGTCCTCCAGAGGACATCGCTCAAGAGGACACCTTCAGAGATTGTTTAGACTCTATGTGTATGTGTTTTAATAATAGAAATGTGTTTCGGTGAAAAGCCCCTTTGATAATAAAGTACAACCATGTGCCATGGTTAGACTACCCCTTTTGATCTAGGAACACAATTATTGCTGCCGTTATGTAATATTTAACTTTATTTTAAGTTATTTCTATCCAGTTTTACCTACTGGTCGACATTGTATTTTATGGCTTTGATCTTATTTTTATTTTTTTTGCACTTTATCCTGATGATAGCTCTAAAGGAGGGAAAGCTTAGGGCATCACAACGTTTTTTTTTTTTTTACACCTCTACCTTTACGGACTATAGACCGTATTAAATATGGACTCTGTGACATTACCCCGTCCCTCACATAGAGTCATTGTGAGGCTCATAATGGATGGCTCCCTTCGTCTCCATCTTGACGGGGACTTCATAGCCCGACTCGCAGCCAATCCATTAGTGGGCGAAGAAGAGGACTGTGGGTGAAGCCGGGGGGGGGGGGCCCAGTTGATGCAGCAGAGCCGACAGTCTCAATCATGTTTTTAATCCTCAATACAATTGAAACGGGTGAGTTATTTCCTGTTGTAAAAATAAGTCCTCTTGTATAATCTATGAGAGAATTACCTTACTCCTAACTTAATTCCTTACCTCAGTAAACATTGTACACGTGAGATTATCCTCTCAATAGCTATAGTTTCACGTTATCGTCAAAACTTACACAGTCAAAGCTTCGTCCTTTGGGGACCATGATGTCAACACCAACTGCAATGACAATGCATCCAGTTATTGGGAAATGTTGCCATATGTTATGGACTAACCCAGTGATTCTCAAATGGGGGTCCGCGTACCCCTGGGGGTATGTGAGATTTGTTTTTAAATATATTTAAAATGAACATCCATTAAAGAAAAAGCCTTTGAAAATAGTTTTTCAATAAATATTCAATGATATTTAAGTGTAAGTTAATAAACTGAATTGTATATATTATATGCAAAATGCTGCATATTACATATTTTTTTCAACCCAATATGCTTTGCACTGGTCAGAGGATACTTGCCTGAAAAAAAAAAAAATTCACAGGGGGGTACATCACTGAAAAAAGGTTGAGAGCCATTGGTCTAACTAATAGGTAAAAATAGGCAAAAAATAGGCAAAAAAGACCCCATCGATCTAGATTGAACTACATATTTGACCTCTGCATCTCATCCGAATCTCAATCCACAATTCTACGAGACGCTGTTTGTTTTGTCGAAGATCTCCCTCGGCTCAAATAACAACAGACCTACACAGGAGGGAGCACTGCACATTATCTTTTATTTTATGAATCACAGAGAGTACAATAGTGTGACTGTTGCATTCTGGGTAAGATACATCTACGTTGGCTCGGCTGTGGCTCGCGGGGTTTGCCGACGCAGGATTCCATCACACAGATGGTTTGTGTTCGCAGGCGCCAGCCTCAGTGAAATGCCCTTTTATGTTTCCTTTGATACATATTAGCAGGTTCTTTGTTACACGCTTCACATCCACACATGAAACGAATGTTACATTTATTTTTTTGGCTCCAAAGGGGATCATCTTTCAAGTGCCGAAATGCACAAATGAGCTTGAGAATGGACGCTGTTTAATGTTTTGAGTCATCCGTGTTCAATGCATGTGAAGACAGATGTGCAGAAGTGGACATAAAAATGGGTCTGCGCTGTTTTAAAACCCAGAACAGATAAAAATTGTGTTTCTTTTCTTGAGAAATTGGCCACTGGGCTGGTCAAGTGTCAATGTTGGACATTGAGTATTTGCTAAGGCTTTCTTCATATACTAGGATACGTCTGCTTATAAAACACTAGTCATAAGAGAGTTCTTTTTACGAGATTATGTTTTCCATAAGCTTTTATTTAGCCCTGTAGCAATGCAGAAAGTAGAAGACGTTTCATAGAAAGCTGCTATTTATTACCAATATATAAGATATTTAAATGGAATTATGTCTTGCTTTCGGAGGCCTACAAGCGCCCCTCGAGACTTGGTTTAGGCCAGGCTGCAGCTAAGTGGTTCATCTTCTAAAACAAAAGCATAATCAGAAATAATGGGAACAAACATTATTAAAGAGGTCTGTTATTGAAAAACAGTGAAACACAAACCATCAAAAAGCATTAACTCTGGCCTTACAGCGTGTGCGCTGCCAATTAACCATCTGACGCTACTCAGACTGCGTGGCTCTCCAGCAGCAGCAGCGGTGCAATATTTAATATTCACTTTTAAACTGATTTGCATAACATTCTGAGAGGTTACTCTTAGAAAATTGCCCCGATTTTAATTTGTGAGAGCTTTAAAGCATTATCACAGAAGAGTATTGTGCTACACAGCCCTAGTGGTAGTATAGCACATGAGCAAAACACATCATGTTCATTTTAAATTGATTATTTTGAGCAGACACAACAGAGCCAGTGACTATGAGACAGACAGTGTTTTTTAACTGCCGCATTTTAGGCTCATTTTCATTAGGGAATCTACTTTTAAAGAACTTAATGACTCTTTGATATCAGTGATCTTTCTCAAAGCTGGGTCAATTACCCAAGCTTGTAGGACAGCTGACTAGCAGCATTTTGCATTGCCCACAACAGTGCTGCGCTGGTTTTATCACCAGTTTCCCATGAGCACACACTGACCCCACTTTCTAAAGCGCAGCTCATCTTAATTGCTTGGAAAATTATCATCTGTGCTGGGAAAAGCAAGGCTCGGAGTTTGCCTTAATTTCTTCCACCCGGCCTTGTAATGACTCGGTCTGAGGCATAAAGTGCCAAGCTAGAGGAAATGTGTAGTAATTGGTGTTCTCTGAGCTGCGGGGTCTTTAGATTTACTTGTGCCAACACATCCACTGGTAACTAAGAGTATTCGGACAAATTTTCTTTTTTTACAACTCTGATACTTTGAGATATGAAGGCTCTATAGATTTGATAACAGTGAATACAATATTTCATCGGTGTATTCCCCAAATCTAGCACCCTAGGTTGCTTTTTTCAAGAAATTAAAGGCAGTAGGAAATAGAAGATAATAATCTTTCATGCAGCCCAGTAGGCAGAAACAAAAGGAACACTGAAGAAAATCACACACTAGACAGGGTTCACACATACAACACTAACTCTAATGTTTCATTGTTCCTTCTATGGTTAATAATGTAATTATTTGCCAAGAACTGCTGTTACTATTAAATCCATAGCAAATTGACAGTGACTACATCAATAATATAATCACTCCTGTGACCAGATGTGAAATTATTCATAATATGATGACATCAAATCATTGGTCACGGATCTCACATGGTTATATTATAATAGAGGAAGAAAATATGCTTCTGATATGATGACTGTAACAGCGAGGCCTTTAACACGCGGCATATTTCCGTGTTATCCTCACATGTGACAGCATCTACGTCGCAATGAATTTTGGAAAGGACTCTTCATTGACCAAGTTGCGTCACAATCGTAAATGTAAAGATGACAGTGAGGCCACATTTCCACATAGCCGGGTATTTACAGAAACAAATATGTCTGCCCCTCCGTTTTCAAAAATAACGTTATACACGTTTTCAACAAAGTTTCTGTTTATATGAACCCGCATAAATACGTCGTCCGCATACGTCCCATAGGACGCTCACATGACGTGAAGCATCTTTAGTCGCATACTGTGACGTTTGACAACCTAAAACTCTGTTTGACCTCGTTCAAACACAAAAATAGAGTTTTCAGAAATCTCCACTTTGGCCGGAGTTTTTAGAAATGATCGTTTTCCGTGATGAAACCTCAGTTTTTGTGTAAATGAAAGGCCAAAACTCATGAAAATATATGCGTTTTCCCATTGTGTAAACGGAGTCTAATGGCGGGAAAACTCACACCTCGATGTCTCAATGGTTTCTTGATGTGTGAGAGTGAGACACAAAAGCAGACTCAAACCACGGCAGGCGACTTTTTGCCAGCTGAAATGACAAATGTCGCTAGAAACTTCATCAGCTGGAGCTACCTCGCGATAAATGGCGATGAATCCAAAGATTGACAACTGAGGCGGCCATTAGTGTTAAAAAAGGTGTAATGGACAATCGCTGATCGTTTAAAAGTTTAACAACCATTTCAAAGTTTTTTTTCTAAAGGTCTCAATGTTATTGTGTCATGTGTTGAGCTAATCCATGTTGGAGAAACAGTGGATCGCTCATCCTTGGCCGGGGCAGATGAACTAACAGTGTCATTGAATGATTGCTGCGACTGCCTGGGGTGAGCGCTCATCTGCAACAAGGCTCGGATAATAAAGAGAGAGCTTAACTCCATACAACCCCCATTCAGCCTCTTTTCCCACATTCCTTCAAACACAATAGTAAATACGCGGCCATCCAGCATTTCGCCTATCGGCAATTTGTTACTTGCAAGGCTTTCTTGTGTACGAGATCCTACTTGCAGAGATGTGTGGTTGACAGTCTGGCGACTGAAATTCCTTTTCCAGATTTGGTCTGATTTGATATCTGGTGGTAGGTGTGATATGAAGGCAGGTCATGTCGGTTTGATCTCGTCTGTTTGGGGAAATCAACAACAAGGGAGTGTTGACAGTGACTCAGGCTAAGAGCTGATGTCGGATTGGGGATCCCTCGCCAACCCACACAATATTAACTGAACTTCCAATCAGGATTTTAGAAAAGCTCTAGGGTTGTTCCAAGGTCTCATTTTGATTATTTTCAAGGGTTTTCATACTATTTATTATTATAAATAGTAATACGTAGTACTTTATAGTATTTCTGTGTGATTCTGATTGTGTGGTTTACTGTGAGTCTGTAAGCCATTACCGATGTGGTCAGTCTCGGCCGGGAATAAAAATGAATACTATTAAACATGGTTTCTTGGTTGAGTAATGGTTTAATAAGAATAGAAAAAGCAGCCTCTGATGACTCTAATCATTCAAAGTTGTACTCTACACACATACTCACACTCACTGGGCTAAGAATAACCATCATGGAAAGATAACCTCTCAAAACTGGGGTTGTATTTATCCAGGTATCATACAAGTCAGCCTATTACTGCATCGGTGCTATTATGTGTACTCGTAACAAGGTGAGTGTACAATGTGTGTATGATCGAACGGGACACGTAACACTTTGACTGCAGCATAACTGATCACGTTCTTTGAATGTTAATAGTATTTATCGCCAAGAAACAATTACTGGGCAAATAAAAATATACTATGAAAGTACATGAACAACAGTAGCAGTCTGTCAGCCGATAGCAGAAATGAAGTTTTCTTGCAGTTACGTTAGCTCATCACTTCCCTATAAAACACATACATTTACTTAACTATTTATTAACTTGCATGCATACGACTCTAACAGAAGATCTCTCAGGCGACACACTTGCACACACGTGTTATAAATCTGCACACATTGTAAATAACACACAAGAGCCACTGCAACACTTCATAGGCCAATTAATAAAACAACATTTAACCTAAAGGAACTCTGTCAGCGTTCACATGGTTACACATAATACATATCAGCCCTGTAAAAGTGAAGGTGATAATTATTAATTCACGAATAGCAAATCAAAGTGAAAATTTAACACAGCTTGTGTCAATTTGAGTGTTAAAGGACTTATCTCTGTTATCTCCTCTGAAATTGTCTTGGATACGTTTTCTGGTAACTTTGCATGCGTGGTGCTGAATTATCGGATGTTATTGCGTTTATATCATGACTACTGGGGCTTGGCTGAGGGGAAGGTCCTCTGCACTCGGGGAGTTCACCTACTTTCCTCAGGCGGAGGATGTTCTCTCTAGCTAGGAGGTGAACGGAGCTCCAGGCAACTCGGTCATTGTGGGAAATTTAACCAACTCATGATTTGAATTCACACTTTCCTGACGTGGAGGATACATCTGCAGATCCATTTATTCTGTCCGAAACAAGTATCCTGTCACTTATCAGAAAGAAAACTTCTGGATGATGTCGGATGAAGTTTGCCACGTCCAGACTCGCACAGTTTCGAGTGTACTAGAAGCATGAACACCCTGACCTGGAACAGAAAGCTCCTCCCCTTTGGCTTTGCTTGTGTATGCAATGCAACAATGCAATGCACATTGAACAATGCAATCTTCAGGTTCAATAGTTCAATATATCAGACACTGATAGCACAGTGTAAAGTACTACTACTTTTTTTTTAACCATCAATTATTTGCGCTGGAGAAAAGAAAATTCACAGGGTGTACATGACTGAAAAAGAGAATGAGAACCACTGGCCTAGATAATATATAGCATCACTTAATTCATAATTATTGGGCAGTTGTCTTTCTTGTTTACTGACCTTCGTGGTACATTACCACGGTAACCCTCACTTTAAACCCACATCCTCTTTTGCCCTGTGTGAAGCCCAGCTCAATAAAGTCTGAACCTTCCCCACCGCCTACTGTCAGATGTCTCCCTCCCCCAAAACACTCGATGACAATAACAATCCACCAGGGGAGTGATGTTGGGGGAGCGATTGCAGGTCTGCTCGATAGGTCTGCCGGCAAATTGCTTTTTAATGTTTCGCACAATCGCCCAAAACAAAGCGGATTGTTGTCCACAAACCGTGAGAGGCCATTTAAGTGAGTGTGATACACGACTCACCGAGGACTCCAGGTGTCAACGTCGCCGTGGGAAGAAACCGCAGACGAGCCACCTTGAAAGGGGGGGAGGTAAACCTTTAATTAAGAGTGTGGGCTCCGGGATCATCGCGTTAGATTGAGTGACTGTGGGTTATAGGCTGGGGGAATAGCCGCACTGCTGAAAATAATCTCAAAGTGAAGCCTTGCTGAGACCCGTGTAAAACAGTCAGTCAAATCAGACTTTAAAACTGTTTCATCAGTGAGAGCTTTCAATTGAGACAAAGCATGGGCGTCCGTGTTGTATTTAGTGAGGGCATTCTTGGTCCCCAGAGGTTGAGGACTCGTGACTTTATTGATCCCCGACTGTACCCTCCATGTGCCACCATGAGGTACAACGTTTTTTTTTTAATGATATATCTCAACATTTCCATTAGTTGTACCTTGTTGGCATGACAACACGCCAACTTCAGATGGCAGACATGTTAACATTAGCTCTGCTTTACATTCATAATGTGGTAGCATGCTGATGTTGCATCATTACCTTCGCATTGAAAATGCGTAAGATTATGTTTTTATCGGCATGTATTTATTTATTTGTATGCGTGTTGCTCACATAACTCAAAAAGTATGAATTTGAATCGCATGGAATTTGGTGGGATGATTGGTTATTTCACCGGGGACCATTTGAGTAGATTTTGGGATCGATCGGATCGGAGGTCAAGGCCATGAAAAGATCAAAATCTTCTAATTTATATCAAATTGGCACGCAACTGATGCCAAAATGTTCATAATTCAATGCCCAATCTTGTGACATGCGAAGGTATGCGCTCCACCGAGTGCACGTTCTAGTTCCACTACGGCCTCGTGTACAGCCTCACAGAGTCGCTAGCTGGCTGGAGATTAATTCTTGAATTTACAATTGATTGGATACTTTTTAGATATTATCTTATAAAAATTGTGTAATTTTTTTATTTATTTTTTCCATCTCTTTCCTCTGAGTGTTACAGTCCCAACCACGGTTCCCTGTTGTACGTGACAACATTGCCTAAAGCTCACAGCACCACATCTGCCGCATCAGTGCCACGGAGAGGCGGCGCACTGCAGGACGCATCTAAACGGAGGACCTCGCCTGAACAATATTAATTAAACCTCCCTAACTAATTGTGTGTTACTTTTTGCTGTCAACCAATTATGTTTTACACTCTTGGGGGAGAGACAAGTTCCCCCGCTCACTGTGAAATTCCAGCTGTCATTGAATTTCAATAAGCATGTATTTAATTAACATACGAGGCCTCTGGAGCGTATCAATATTTATTCCTCTTAAAGACGAGACGGCGGCGCGTTTGTTCGCCTGGTGAGTTGACTTAACGTGCCGGGGAACACATCAGATTGAGGACTTTTAAATAGTGTTTACCTTGGAAGTGCAGCTGTGAGCAGCGTGCTTAATGCATCGGCCGGGTTAAAAGCGTCCAACACCGCGGCGCCGGAAACCAACGAGCGGAAGGCCTCGCGAAACCGCGTAGAGGTCCCGATTCCAATTGATTCAGTGGTCGGAGGTTGGCGAGAGCAGATATTGATGTGAGTTTTGCTTTCCCTCCGCCGTCCGTTTGTCTTGTGCGTCCGTCCTGTGTTGTTCTTTTATCAAGCGCCGGTTATGACAGCGCAACAGAACTCATCCATCATCGAGATTTACCCCCACAACCCCTAATATCCAGCAGACAGTCCAATGCCATAACACCACAGGCGACAAATGCATTTTTAGAGGAAAAGGTGATTGCGTGTGTGTGTGTGTGTGTGTACATGCACTAACGTGTCCCTGTGTGTGGGTGTGGGTTCAGTGGCAAGAAGCATGGAGATGGGGTGGGGGGTATAATAGTGACAGAGTGAGCATAACTCAAACTCGGTGCCATAGGCAACTGGCCGAATATTCCTCCCTGTATCGCTGGGTCAGCAGAAAAAGTGCAGAAAACAGCATCAATTGATTCTTCCGTGATATCAGGAGGAGAAGGCCTATCTCTATGCGGCGAACATCTCCCCAACCCCCTTCCTTCCTTCCTTTCCTAGCCTCTACCTGCTCTCTGCGAGCGCTGTCACACATAATGAGGCTTGAGTTGCAGACGGGGCGAACCAAGACGCCGAGACATCCGCCGCGGCACAAACAACAGTCGCCGAGGCCCAGCGGACCACTGTGGAAACGGTACATATTTTAGCATATTGCTCTGCCGCTTCCCCCCCCCCACCCCCCCTTCGGCGTCCCCTGTGCTTCACACAGCAAAAGAGCTGTGTATTATTCAATGATGTGTCTACCGATCCAGTGGTCCCGTAAGGATTGCAAGGTCACGGATTCAAATCATGTCACATGTGTCCCGCCTAATGATTCCCCCCGGGGAGAGGTTGGGAGAACTGTTGGGGAGTTTGTTTTTTCTCAAACACACGGTACAGCAGGTCTGCACAGAAGCAGACTGAACATACAAGTTTTTTTTTTGTATATGGATATAGGCATATATATAGAAAACATGCTGTGTTGATATTAACGTTATTGCCAGATCCAAATGTCTCTCAAAATTGATATTTGGCTTGAGGAGAAACGTTCAATCAGGAAACAAGGAATTTGCTTTACATTTACGGTACATTAATTTTGTTCAGCCAGTCTCCCCGTGCTCATCTCTGCTAAATATATAGATACTCTGAAATATGTTAACACACGTACAGTAAATGCCTGAGTCTATTTTACAAGCTAAAATGGGATGAAAAACGAATCACTCTTCTGGCCCTGTGTCCAGGAATCCGTGTTTAGCTTCAACCAGCTGTCTTATAATTTCCCTTTTTTAAATTTCACGTATAACCAGCTCGGTTGGTAGAAGTTCAGGAAGGCAGGGCTATCAACCAAAGCCACCTAAAAGGTGTGCCAACTGATAAGCACAGACTTTCCAGTGTCAAGACTGTGTTAGTCCATGTAAATACACCACACACCTCTCAATTTTATGCACTGCAGATGATAAAATGAGAAGATTTTTTTTTTTCACATTAAGGTGCCCTAGGGCTTGAAAGCGGAGGATCGAGGCAGTTATTCCTCCCGTTTTTTTACATCTACTCCTTCTTCCACTTTAGCAGGCGAGCTCCAAGTACATATAAAGACGCTCGTTTGGCTGCTATCGTGTCAACCTTAAGACGAGCGGGGAGATCGTAAAAGTGAAGCAATTACCAGGAAACACGTGATTAGGATGTCATCCGTGCTGACAAGGGCTAATTAGAGATGTCCCTTCTCGTCACCCCTTCCCCCGATGACAGTACGTAATGGCAAGGGACCAAAAACCCTGTTGTGAACTTTGCCTGCGTTGGAACGCACAGATAAGACGGCCCTCTTAATAATTTGTGTCACTTCAGTCATTAGAAGTCTTTTACAGACCTTTTATATAATGCTCCGTTCCCAAATCGGCTCGTCTTTCTCTTGACCTCCACTCCTTTTGTCAGATTTGCTTGAATGAGCAATGGCCGTGCGGCTCGGCACAGGCGGCGACAAAGTCATTTCACGTGTCTGCCCAAGGGCGCCGGAACTTTTGTTCCCATGACGTCCAAGTTCACGCAAACGACGCAATGCAGGGATGAGTTATGAAGTGCATTACGAGAAGAGAGAGAGGCTAGGAGGAAACTAGCCACTGATGGATCAAATCTTACAAAAGGTGCAGTAATGGTTGTCTTATCCAATCAGTGTGTTTTTATTCATAGCTTAACTTTTCTTTCGGATACCGAATTTTTGGGGGTAGTGAATTCTTTTGAATCGGATACTTAATAACTGTGATTCCATCTTTTGATTTTCGTCTTCCCACTGAGTTCTCTTCAGATGTCCTTTTCTACTATTTCAAAGGCTGTTTGTTTGCTTTTTTATCGCTTATGAATCATAGTGATTATCTTGCCAGATTTATTTAGTTATATGTCTCGGCCCCTACACATTTATATGTTGTCATATCTGCAATACCATAGAGTCGCAGCGCTCGCTTGAATAGAAGTGGCAACAACATACTTTGGACTGAAAACAATATTTAATCCATTGTGATTTCGGAATTCGATTTGTGAAACCTCTCAGAAGGTTACACAATGTTTTACAAAGTCAAGACCGGATGGTGCAGGAAGGTTACGTATCATGGACTTGTGTTGCTACACAGTTTATTTTCTACAATAATCCAAGATCCAATCAAAAAGTACCATTAGATTTTTGTCGAGGTAACCCTTGCCAAGCTTACTTCAAGGGTTGGCCTTCGAAAAACGACGTAATTCCCGTGGCACGCTATTGTCAGCAACAATGAAACAGTTCATTTGAATATGTGTTTTCACAGGCTTCTCTAAGGTGGAATAGTCACCAAGGAACACTTGCCTCACTTTATAATGGCCAGTATTTTATTTATTGAGTTTTTTCCAATGCAACACTCCCAACACTGAGTGTATGACGATGGCAACGAGGCTTAGAGCTTGTTATTGTCCATCTTTCAGATGATTCCATGAATGAAAAGGTTGTAGGGAATGTTTATTAGCAGGATGAAGTGTTTTTCTCTGTTAAAGCAGCATCAGTCTATGCAATGGCTACGTATTTAGAGGAAAAGACTCAAATAAAAGGAGCTGTGGAGTATGAAGGGCAATGGAATTAGATTAATTAAAGCTGCAAATTGCAATGGTACTAACTGTCAAGTATCGGTGAAAAGGTGAACTCTGTAGCAAAGAGATTCCAGTGCTCAGAATAACCCTAACACTCATGTTACGGGTTATGTGTGATGGTGCATTCCACACATTTTGAGAGAATTTTATTTCTTGGTGTACTTCATGTAATTTGGAAAATATCGGATCCAGCTATTTTGGTGCTTGATCCACTATGGACCAAAAGTCTATAATGCTTTGATTTCGACCATTCCTTTTTTTAGGTAATTCTCCTCTTTGGAGGGGTCCATTTCATGGAAGTACACCATTAATCACTGGAATACCTCTTTAAAAGCCGTTTGGTCATTCATCATTTTTTTCCCATGACATAACTGGAATATCTTAAAAAGGCAACAAAGAAAAATGTAAGTAACGGCTCAGTGAGGAAACAACAGTGTTGGCCCACAACATAAAAACACAGCTTCAGCAACATAATTGACCCACAAGAAGCTGTTAGTGTCCAACAATCGCTGCTGCTGAATAAAGACCTTGCATTAATAGGACCTATTAAATAGCCTTTTATGCATTTTTTAAATGCTAAATTCACAGATGTATTAAATATTCCATTCATCATCGAAACCTAAATCTTTAAAATGGCAAAAAAATAATACCATCATTTGTTTTATAGCATGTCTTTACAGTCTATGATATTAATGTATTTAATTACAATAGTTTTTCGAGCACTAATGGCCATTATAGAATCAGAGGGCTTTTTCATTTTGCAATAAATACGCTAACTGTCAAAGAATTTAATGTATTAATACTGGCTGTATATTTCCAGGGATTATTTGTTTGGAGTCACCTGGGTGGATTTCTTGGGTGACAGCAGCATCTGTTACCAGTTTCAGCGTGGCACCACATATCACGGAACAGTAACAAGCCTGCAGTCACACAAAGAAGTCACTGAACTATTGTACACCAGACAGCAGAACAATTAATTACAACCAGTGTGGTATGATGTGTAAATGAAATAAATTTCCCTTCAAATTATCTTGGGAAATATCAAGCAACTGAACTGCAGAGAGGAGTGCTGAGCATCAGTAGGCAAGGGGAGAACGTTGAAATGATGTCAGAATAAGATTGTCGGCAATAAAAAAAAGAAAGATGCATCAGGGTGACTTTGAATGCCACCTTTTAATCGAGTTGAATTATATTTAATCATATTGGATTCTGAGAGACACCCGCTTGTCGAAAAAAGGTGTTTTACCAATTTAAAATATGGGAATATTGGGTTCAAAGCTGTTTTCTGCTTCCATGAAGTGAGAAAACAGTTATTGCAGTGCCATTGAGCAACACTCGCAACATCCAGTTAGCTTAGCTTAGCAAAAAGACTGGAAACAGGAAAACAGCTAGCCCGGTTTTATCTGAAATTAATAGATTTCCTCTACGAGCATTTATAAAAGCTCACAAACTAACAAGTGAGATTGTGTTAGTTTAACTAAACATAAAAGAAGCCCAAACTATGTTGCTGGGTCACGTTGCTGCAGCCCACTGCTCCTTAATAACTGAGGATGGGTCAAATGCAGAGAGGAATATCCCCACGTGGATAAATAACAATGTACATTTCTTCTGTCTTAGTTTGAACATCATCATAAAATAAGTTGTTCTCTTTGGAAGTTGCTTCAACTTAAATACCATCAAAGAAGAAAAACAATTGCATTGAAATTCTATTTTCACAGCTAAAAACTGGAACTGGATTTCATATTATGCATAAAAAACCTTCATTTGGTCATAAAAAAAAGAAAGAGATGCCGTGAGAACAATGTCGACTCTTGGTTGCCGTTTTTCTACGCAGCCAAGCAAAAAGAGAAGCTGGTGTTTCCTCCAGGAGACAGGGCCCCTCAGAGCCCCACGTCCCTCAGGGCCTATCTAAGTAGCGTTTTGAGATGAGATGCACTTGGAATCCTCCCTGGAGGAAAGGTAGCTGGCAGCCCAGTGGACCAGCCGTATAGTCTCCTCGGAGCTGTGCAAAAAAAAGGAAAAATGCAAGAGCTGTACAGGAGATGCAAATTGGTACATTTACAGCATACATAGGGTATATTTACACCATGCTGCAACAAAAGAAAAAGACAGCTTGTCATGTTTGGTATGGACCTGGCACAATTTATGGGAGCTTACATTTTTTATCTAGGTCTCAGCATGTGCTTTAATGTTATAGATATGTCACGATTGGAACAATGTCAGCGGTAACTAAGCTACGCCGTAGTTTTTGGTAACAATGTGAGGACGGAATTATAATTATTATACGAATCAACCAAAAGCACTCCGCAGTTCCTCAAAGTCATTGAATGGCCTAGATGCAGTCAGGCGACCCACGAGATTCATTCATATAAATGAGAACAGAGGGGTCACTATGTGTAACCTCAGGCAAATAAAGGCTGTGCAGAAGGCATTATTACTACATATCTTCACTGAGATGGCTGTTTAGTAGCAGAAAGAACATCGACCTGGAGAAGTTGGAAAGATATATAAATATTATTCTTTCTTAGCTGGGCATGAAATTGAAAATGGTCATCTTCAAGTTTTGATTAAATTCACAAAAAGGTCAATTCAAAGTACTCTGCAGCGCAAGAAAAGGCTAATGCTGAGTGTGTTATTACGTCTTTTAACATTTTTTAAAGATATCCCTGATTTTCAAAAGCCCTTTCATTCAGAAGCAGACAGAAGAAGCGCTGCACTTTCTTTGGTGACTTCGTCCTCCGTGCCAACTGTGCAAGGTAATATCCACTTCAACTCAGACTCGTCATTCTTTTTTTAACCCTTTAGGAAGTTGGAGTTTCTGAGCTGTGGGGTTAACACCAATTGAGAAAAAAAGTGCATCATCACATTGAAGAATAAGTGCTACTTTAATATTGAGCTTTCACACGAGGTGACCCTAGCAACTATCAAGTAACATCTCCGTGACGAGTTGCTTTTCATCTTCATGACCACATTTTTCAGTTGAGATCAAGTGTAATAATATTGCTAACAACTTATTTATTTAGCTACGCAATAAACTCCTTACGAGATAAATCGACTAATTCAACTCTAATCGTCCCCGTATGTCAATCCCGAGTGCACTTTTAACTTAAGTCTTTTTCTGCCTCCCAGACGATGGATTCCTCTACCTTTTCGTGACGGTGACATCGTTGTCGATCCCAGTGAATTGTCCTAGTTGGCATCCAGATACCCTGATGGTTCATTGGTAGTGATGAGCTGCTTATTCTCCCAAGCTAGACTAACACAGTGCCCGGAGCAGTATGCAAACAAAACAGTTGACATGGCTGTTCGACAAGGTGCCACTGGGGGATTCCCCGTCAGGAGCAGGTGTAATGTCAGCCTAAGCCCCCCCCCCCGTCTATAAAAATACACTCACAGGCTGATAGACGTTATATCTTTTTTCTGCAGGCCTCTCAAATGGCTAAAGCAGGAAATCATTAAAACATAATCAAAAAGCAGACAAAAAATAAGTAAGTCATAAGTAAGTGAGAATTGGAGAGACCTGTTGTCTTGTTGTTGTTTGTTTACGCCACAGCCTTCACAGAAATGGAGCAAAGGAGAATATAATACCACATGATGCTTGCTGACATGCCGTTGTCTGTCTGTCACTGATAAAAGTTGGGACAACAGATATTCAAATGTGAAGCCGGGATGTTTTTTCTCCTATCAGGATAACTGTCTGATCGGGATTTGCTGGTTGGAATCACATGAAAACAAATCCGAGGGGCTTCCGGTGCTCACGAATTACAGCAACACATTTCTGTATATATTTTTTTGCTTTCCATTTTTCTGAGACGCTATACAGATCATAGCCTAATCCCTCTGTGCTGTCTTTGCAAATCACATGTCGCCGGGTTGATATCCATTCTCCTGCTCGGCTCTGGCTGGACATGAAGCTCTCTTGTTGTTTACATCAACTCTGACTCAGAGGACTATCGGGTTTATGCAGCGATGTTGTGTGGGAGTGAAAGAGATACAGTAACAAAGCCATCGGAGTAAACTGGTCGCAACCGAATACGCTACGCGAGCCCTTCGTGGCTCGGCTACTCTGACGTCCCCATCGCCCCGCGCTCTCTGTTGAACTCCACGCGTAATCACAGCCGAGACGTTATTTGAGTAATCGCCTAATAACGGCGTAAATGTCAACGCTCGACGACAGACGGTGAACGGTCTTTATATTTGGAGAAAAACGCGCGGTTTCGGTTCGGATAACCGAGTCTGACGGCTCGGATATAAGCCGCCAAGGTTTAAAGGATAAAATGAAAGAACACATCAACAAATCATATTTGACAAGTTTTGTTCTTCCTCCGGAGGGAAATGGAAAATGGGCCTTTAAAGAGAAATGAAACGGATAAAAATACAGATGTTCGTTTCCTCTGAGGAATTAAGGCTCAGAACTTTTCCTCTTTTGAGTCAAAACCAATCTATTTCCACTTTCACATCACTCACTCCAGCTGAGGTGGTACAGAATGTAAACTGGCCCGTGTCAGTGTTATTACATTATCCCAGTCTTCATGAATTTGAAATGCTGTCAAATAAAATGATCATATTACAAAATATTACATGATCGTAATGCATGTCTACTTTTTCCGCTATAGTGTACAGTATAGTGGAGCGTTGGCTCGAGTAGACTTCCTGCTCTCTGTGAGAAACAAACATGATCTCATCTTCACAGCAGATGTTTTAAGTACAGTTACTGTAAATATGACAAACACTTCCAGGATGCAGTAGTAGGGCTACATAATATCCGTTTTATTTGCTTGCTGTAATGTGACCTCTTGCCAAGGAATAAACAGCATTTGTTTGTCTCGTTTCTGCTGCCAGGTTTTAGCTTTGTAATATTTATGTCCCTGTGATAGTAAATATTGGCATATTTGTGTACATGGAGAAATACAGTAGACGTTTGACCACATAAATGGTATATAGAGCATTTTCTAAATGCATTTTACATTTTATTTTTCTTAAAGTTAATCTATTTGCAAATTAAACTGTCTTTATTTGTAGTTATTTTTATTTCCATGCATTAGGATATCTATTTAATAACCAAATTAATTAACGAATGTTTGTTCATCATTTATGTAAGAAAGAAATGGATTGTTAGACAGTATATAGTGAGTAATATTTGGGCTAAGTACATATTTTGATATTTCTAACATCCAACAGTTTTGACCTGTATCAGAAGGGCTTTAATTAATACACCGAGATTGCTGCTCACAATGAATTAAACCAAACTTATGCAAGTAATTTTGCACCAACGGCTGTTAAACAACTGACAGAAGCTGGACAGATGAGCTTAAGAGGAAGTAAATCCGTCCACTAATTCCAGTTTCATCAAAAGTAGAGTTGTGTTAATAAAAAATAAACCTGTTTGCTTTAAGGAAAATCAAAACTTTTCTTGTTAACTGTCCAAAAGATTTTGATGGTTCGGTAGAGGTTAGCAGAAGGCAAAACATTCCTCGCTACCTGTATGATTGCATAATCCTATTTTACAGTATGGTGTCAAGACTCTACCCAAGCATAAACAAAGCTGTTGTTGCGTGAGAAAAGGTTTCTCGGAGCCACATGGTTGCCTCTGACACCGGGCAGACACTGAGCCGCTCCGCTGAGCACTCGCTCGGATTCTCAGATTGCTGCGAGACAAACAACCCAGAAGTCGGCGGGATCACCCGACGCTACGAGGGAAGGAAATATAGAGGAAAGGAAACGAGGAATGAGAAAACTTAAGGGGCAATTTCTGAAGCGTTGCATTATATTTCATATTGCGTCGGTTAACTGTGAGCCGAGTTAACTCGATGAACACCAAGCTAAAACTAGATTAGCGTTAGTAGTATTAACTACTTTGTATCTGTGGTCCTCGGCTTATACTTTTGTTTCTTTTGTGTACTTTCTTTATTTTCCACAAGGAAATCCCTCAACCTAATTGCAGGAAAGTATTTATTATAATTTTTTTGTGTATTTGTCAATCCCCAATTATCCTGAGGAGGATATCTGACCGTAGTTCAGGTGTTTTAATAATCCCGCTGAGAATAAAAATAATAAAGCAGGAAACACTCTCCCAATTGAGGTTTCATGAATATGAATAGATTATTAAAACACCAGAGGCATCTGTTAGTCACATTCCGAGGCTACATTACTCTTGGAAGTGCAACCTGTTATCAATTTTTAATGTATAACATCTTACACATGAGTTATATAGTGCATCTGAATCATTGCGTCGATAAATATTTTAACCAAACAACAGACGATGAATAACCAAATCGCCGCCCGCATATTTCATAGCCATTCAACGTCTTCCACAGCTGTGTTAGTGATTTTATGACGTGATTGCCTTGTGTAAAAGGAGTTGGCGTTTGTGGATGAACATGTTTTCCTTCCCGATGCATCTCTGGTTTTCTGTAAATGCAACTGATGTTTATTTTTTAGGAAATTAGTTATTGGCATATTCTCAAATCCAAGCTTTTCCAATCCCCTGTCCGCAGCTCCGCTCAACAGCTCAGCGATCAATCACTGGCAGCTCTCCTTCTTCCTCTCCTGCTCTATTCCTTATAGTGTGTGTGTGTGTGTGAGTCAGCCCAGATTTTCAAGAATTATAAACGTGTATTATCTGGGTAGTCGACACACACTCACAAAAAATGTTTACTTAAACTTCACCGCTTATTTATATAGAAATAGACCTTGCGTATGTAGTGGAGAGTAGAGTAGAGATTTAAACATGGATAGCTTAATTTACATTTGGATAGATACATCAAAAATGGGATTTGGTGTCCAATCTTAGCAGTGATGAAAACTGATGCAAGGATTGAGATTATTTTTCCTTGATTATGCAGACCATTGGGGGGATTTCTTTTGCCAGGCTGGTGAGCAGCTTGGCTTAAATCTAATAGACAAGTCCTGTCTAATACCCCTTTGGTCTGAAAATGCTGAATAGGAGTGAAAGTCATCTGAGAGGCTGCGTCGCCTTCCCCCACTTCCCATTTGTATGCCTTCAAAACGGTCAGCATTTTTACTTCAAGTGTGTCAAATTCGAATGAGTACATTATTCCTCTTCCTGAGCCCCTACTATCTCTCCAAGGGCGACTGCAGCTGCTTTAATACCTCGTTAGGCATCCGGAAAAATCCTCCACACTTGTTCAAGCAGGCGATGAAGTCACTGATGACCCAAGAAAGGTTGCCTTGTGATCAATAAATACAGGAATAACACATTCTAGAAAGACCAGGCGAGTCTTCTTCTAGATACAAATGGGTATGGGTTACTCTGTGTAATCATAAATACATCAATGTATATTATTTGGGATTTCCCATTGTGCTCATCTCTGTACCTCAAAGAAATTATAGGTCACTATGATTTACTGAGTTACTTTTGTATTGCCTCTAATGAATAACCTCTCAAAATGTCGAAGCATACGTTATTCTTTATTGGACAGTGGCCTTTGATAATAGCTTGTTGTTTATCGTAAAGGCCACGAGTTCATCAAAGAAAACCCATTCGCTGCTCTCTTAATGTCAAAAAGTAATAAGACGGCCTTGGTTCTGCATCATTGATACTATTTCATGCAATTTCACGATTAACGAAATAAGCAAACTTCAGATATCTTCAGGCCTCGGATATCTCAGTGGAATTCGGGCGATATTAAGCAGGCTGTGCGACGAGATACCACTTGCCAACTGTCAACAAGACAAAACTGAAGGATAGATTAGAAGATGGGGGGAGGGGGGGGGGGGCAATGTAGACTTGGGAGAAAGTTTTATTTGTTAAGAGAAATCCTGAGTGAAGATCTGCCAGTACGCCTTTGGAAGGGCGTTGCAAGGACGGCGTCAGCGGCGAGGGCGATCCTCAAACAAACGCCTCCGCCGGTGAGGGGATTAAGCCTCGGGCTGTGAAAGTTAGAGTCGGATTGAACCGTGCATCAATTTTGAAAATACAGGAGAAAGCACCATATTTTTACTTCTGAATGTTCCAGATGCATCAGATCGGATCCGCTGTACGTCGGGAAAATAAATCCACTCCCTTTTTTTTTTTTTTGCGACGTTTCCGACGTCGATTGAGGTGCAAATATTCCTATCGAGCTGGAGGATCTGCTTGGCCGTGTCACAGCATCCCGTGAAAGACTTGAAGGGTTCCACTGATCGCAGTGTCCCAAACCAAACCCTCAGGAATGCGGAGGAACTAAAGGGTAGTGAGCGAGAACCTTCCATATGTTGCCCAGCTCTTCTTCAAAGATCGTGGCTATTGGATCACCTTGTTTTCTAGATATCAATCCCAACACAGAGATTAACACAATCTTTCCCTCTCCGCTATCTCCTATTTCTCACTTCTTCTTTTCTTTCTTCTCACCACGCTGAAGAGACCTCACTACAGTGCAATGTTGCGGGGGAAATTGAATGAAAACCCTCCCTGGGAGACTAATAATATCATGGTTCCTGAGTGCTTGCTCTCCGTGATGAGGCCTAACAGAAGACTTGACGGGAGAAAATGATGCGCTGTTCTCCGCTGGGATAACAGTCCAGGTCCCCCCCTCAGATTGCGATATAAAGTGTACATAAAACACTGGTATTTTGGTTCCTCAAGGGTCCGAGGGGGGGAGGAATAACTCTCGAGCAAAGGGAAATGAGCGTCGGCGAGGAGCAAATGGGGCTGCTGAGAGAACCTCGAGGACCTTGTGTGCATGTCGGCGCTCCGTCACTCTCTATACACATAGAAATAGAAAAAAGAAAACACTCACTTCAAAGCATCTTGGAATTCAAGACACACTTGAAATGAAGTGTGGCAAATTACTTCAAAAGTTGAATCCTTAAAATTGCTATGAATATTTCATCCCTGAGCTAATTTTCTTCTGGCATGAAGGACTGGGAGGGTGGGCAACGCGGATGGTAGTAATGGTCAAAACCACTCAGGACTGAAATAAAACAAAAGTATAAAGTAAAAAAATATATAATACTTAAAGCTAAGCTTTAAGAAAGGCTAGTCTATCACAGTTGCTGCATCTGTGAGGAATAACTTTTAGATACAGTTGAGAGTGGAGCTAACAAACTGCTGTCTTTTTAAAGCTTGGGTATGCACTATATTTCTTATTGGGCAGAAATTCCATTATAAGCTTTTAGCATATTATAATTCAAGTGGTCGGAGAGGAAACTAGACTTCTGCACCTCCTCTTGGCTCCGTTTCCAAGCTTTCCGAAAAGCGAGCTTCGTGATAGGAGGCTCGGGGTCAATCACAGGTCAGGTCGGAGAGAGGGCGTCGCTATTGGCTGCTCTACCAATGTAGATGTTAAATAATTAACGACATTTCATACGTACATAACATTCCATATGAAATCGTCTGAATGACAAGTGGGATCGTTTTTTATATATTTTTTTTATGAATTGCTAGCACTGGAAGAGGTTACTTTACGAGGAAGGACCACTTAAAATACAATATGCTGAAAGGTTATTATGGATTTTCGATTCGCCCAATGATTCCCAAAATAACGTGACTCCCCCGGCTTTAATTAAAGGAAATTTGACTGTTAATCTTTCATTTTCATGCTTTTTTAATTTGTTCTATTGGCAACACGCATTTATATATTGGCAACAGTGTCTTTCGTACTGTACTGATGTCAGTGGAATGACAGCAGCTCCCAAACGCCCCAACAAACAAGCCTGGCCTTTCCTTCGGAGAATACTGAAGGGACGACCGTAGCAAACAACCCGCGAAAAAGATTTAATGAATCAATGGAAGCTTATACATACGCTTGAAATGCACATAAATTAAGAAAGCGACAACAATAACTTTAAGAAATCGCTCTGAGAAATCACCAAGTCAAAATAAATAGAGCTTTGCAGAATGATTATATCAGGTGTGAAGTTCTAACCTGACGATGTACAATAGTTGATGACCATGAGCCTCCCCTAACCATAACCAGGTTCATGGTTATTATAATCATGACTATTTAAAAACGTATTAATATGGAAGATGTATGTCGTAGTATATATAAATAAATATATATTTATTTTTTTATATAAATTTTCTGAATTATTTTAATTTCAATTTAGGATAGGAATTTATAAGCATGTTTTTGTTTCTACCTATACCTTTTTAGTCTTTCTCTTTTGTATATTATATAGAATAATATTGTATTGTATTTCATTTGATTGACTGAATAAAATACACAAACAAACAAACTATGAAGGTCCTTTTGACTAAAATCCCTGTTTTTCTCAACCACACCCAGTTATTTTGGGGCCTAACATTAAACAGAATTGCTTTCCTCTGAGGAATATATCAGTTTATTATAATATAATAAAAATAATATTTTTTTCCCAGAGAATTTGAGCTGATTAAGTTTAAGCGCTGCGCTGTAGACGCTGCTCTCTTCTCTGAGTCACTGAAGCTGTTATTACTACCTGGCTAGTTCTTCTTGTATTCTAAGCCCAGCCACTAATGTGGAAAAAGTATTTTACCAATGTGTTTCTTAGGGGAATCAAAATATGTAAATATACATTCAAACTATGATGATGTAGTTACACCTCTAGCGATGGACATGTCATGGACGGCGTGCCAACGTACTGGTGACATGAATAGTGTCATTTTCAAAATAAACGTTCGCCTTCACAGGAAGTGGCACTGGGAAAAAAAGTATTTACCGAGAACTGCCTGTTTTGGATCTGCTTAATGTGTAAATAAGCAGTCGTCTGGTAACGTGAGATATGAATTTGATAATTTATGAAGTCATATTTTTCGACAATTCCCACTGGAGAAACTACTTTAGGTGTTAAAATGAGACTGCAACGGCGTGGCCCATCTTTCTCTCTATATTTGTATCGTTCGATTTTGACGGATATAGTTTGAATCCAGAACAATCCCATTTTTTGGGGTTCAGTTTAAAGATTTAAAGCAAAGTTGAATGACTGCTGATGTTTGTTCAGTCAGGTGTAGGAAAGGTTCATGCATGCTGAGAAATAGATTTTCTCTCTCATAGATTAGTGCAGTCATTTTCACAGTGGTCAGGTGAACACCGCTCGGCTGTTAGCAAAAACAAGTTTAATGCCTTTACACTGTGGCGTTTATAAAAGATATCATTTCCTCCATTCTTGGTAATCATAGATGAATTCAGAGTGAACAATGGGAGCTGTGTTGGTCCCAAATACTCAGATTAAACAGTTCTCCACAGTCTGTTTCAAACAGTTTAAGCTCTTGTTCTTGCACTTCTCACAGGGAATAAAAAGTGAGTTATGGATATTCATATCTACATATGTCAATCTAGGATTTCATATAACACAGTATACACAGTAAACATGCCAATAGATAGTGTCCATAAAACATCCAAGACATATCGACCTGCAGTCGCCCCCCACACACACACACACACACACACAACATACATCGTTTTGCTTGAATCGCTTTTAATGTTCCATTAAGAATGAGCAAGGGCGAGAAAATCAAAAGTTTGAGCTCCGGCTTATCGGCGTATACAAATCTCCCAACTTGTAAATTGGACGACATGGGAAAACCCTTGGCAATACATTAGAAGAACGTTCGAAGCCGAAGCATCCAATCGATTTGACCTGTGTGGGTCTTGCGAGCGTGAGCCATTAGTATATTCTCAGATGCTGCTTTCAGATGTGTTTGCTCAAACGAGGTCCCATGGCGATAGAGCGGTAAACAGATCCAGGATTGTTATAGCTCTCAATCTCCCAGCTAGCAGGGACACCGTAACCCGTCCTTGGGCATTCGTACTGGTTTTACAGTGATGTAATAGCCCTTGTTTTACCTCGGTTATTCTCAGTACAATGTTCCAAACATTTATCGGTGTATTTATTCTTCTCTTTGGCAATTAAATGCTGAACTGACTTTTAAAAACAAGACTTTTTGTAACACACATAAGAGAATTCTTTACCCAGGGTTCTTACACATTTTGACCAATGGATTTCGATGACTTTAAATCAAATTTCCATTACAAAACTAAAATCTCGGTATAAACATGAAACATTTAGAAAATGTTGCGTATATTGATTGCGTACGTCGGCTTATATTTTGATCGCCTTTCTTTAAAAAACATATTAATTATTTCAAACTGCGTGAATGAGAATGTGATCATAACGCATTACCATGAGTTTTCCCAAACTTTTATGATTTAAGTTTTTTCCATGACTTTTCCGGCCCTGGAAATGTCCATTTTAGAATTCCATGACTTCTCCAGGTTTGCCACGAACTCGGTTTACCATCCATTTTGTTAGAAGAGAGAGTGACGAGTGCAAAGCAGGCATATTTGTGCCTCGAGGATTCACGTTGTGTTTGATGCGCTGACGCGTCAGGTGGGATCGTGGCATCCGTGGTTTACTGGTGAAAGAACTAGACTGAAGTATTCATAGAATTTGTACAATATTAAAAAATCGCTCGGCAGATATCCTCTTGACAAATAAATAATACAGATTTACACTATCCCGCCGTGCCACAATTATGTAAAATAGTCGAGCTTTTCAGGATGTTTTTTTTTTTTATTGGATTTATTATAATACACAATTTTCAATATACCGATAAAAGGGAAGAGAAAGAAATATGTCTGGTCCTTGGCAGCATATCCTTGAATCCTGGATTATAATATTAGCTTTCTATCTGGAGAAGCTCCAGACTATTACACGTTTTAAATAGCCCTACTGTACATATATTCATTGTGGTACTATGTACAGTAGGTCGTAGGGTGAATTGTACATATCTATAGGTATATAAATACAATATACTTATATATATATATATATATATATATATATATATATATATATATATATATATATATATATATATATATATATTTCTAACAATCCTCTGAATAGAATCGTAGAAATCATAACCAAAGTACTAAAATGGCCCCATCACCTTCCTGTGCTATACGTGACGAGGCCTGGTGGTTTGACAGCAGCATATTACCTCTCCTTTATTGGTTTGTTACAAATAATGCTCAATACACCGAATCAAATAAGTCCATTCTATGGAGCTGCAGGTGGGTGTCAATTCTGAAATTGTAAATAAAACGTAATCCTCCAGGGCAGCTGATGAATGGACAGGTGCAGCTGGCTGCTGATCAGAGTGCAACCTGTTGTCCATCCCCCTGTGAGGAGGAATCTCATTTCTTCATCCAAACATACAGCGATTAGAAACACCACGTTGGAGATGAATAAGGAGAGGAGAAATGGACATCAAACCGGCTTATGTTTTCCATAAATACGATAGTTAAAGTTGTTATTCACATCTTAATAAAGCAAAAATAAAAACAAAGTAATGACATTTCATAAAAACAAAGATAATTTATTTAACTAACGACGATCATTTCAATGACAAAGTACAGACATTCATGAGCATCTTGAGTACTATGAAAAGTGCTATAGAAATTCTATGTATTATTTATTAAATTATATATACATATATATATATATATATATATACATATATATATGTGTGTATATATATATATGTGGTTATATATATATATATATATATGTGTGTATATATTTATATATATATATATATATATATATATATATATATATATATATATATATATATATATATATATACATATATATGTGTGTATATATATATATATGTGTTATATATATATATATATATATATATATATATGTGTGTATATATTTATATATATATATATGTGGTTATATATATATATATATGTGTATATATATATATATATATATATATATATATATATATATATATATATATATATATATATATATATATATATATGTGTATATATATATATATATATATATGTGTGTATATATATATGTGTATATAAATGTATATATATATATGTGTGTGTATATATTTATATATATGTGGTTATATATATATATATATATATATATATATATATATATATATATATATATATATATATATATATATATATAACCAGCTGGCTGTGAGTGTGCACGTCTCTCCTAGTCTCCGAGTGTGAGCACCAAGACGCTGGTGAAACAGTACAAAGTGGATCTCAGTCATGCACCAACAAACCTGTTTGAATACAAGTAGCGAGATGACATTTTAATATCTGTTTTGTCTCATTATACTTAGATGTCGCATCTTTGATAAACAAAACGGACCGCTTCAGATGTTTGTCCTTTCGTCGCCAATTTCCGAAACGACTTGGCAGCCATCAACGCTCCAACAATGTGCCTTGGCACCGAAAAGCCATCTGCAACTATTTCAGAGCTGGGAAGGGGAGGGGGGAAAAAGCCAACACGCGTCTGCTGTTTTGTAGTTTCATTCTGTTCTCCGACTTAGCATCTGGAGCTTCTTTTTGAGTCGATTCAAAAACAAATAGACTGTAGTGTAGGGCCTCCAGAGATTCAGCAGGCCTCAGAGAGAGACATCTCTTTCTCGTTCTGTCTCCGCACCATACGCTGCTGCTTTCTTCTCTTTTTTTTAAAGCTCACACTGCACACACTGCACATCCTCATCAAGCATCGTCCTGCTTCTCCTTGTACGCCATTGAACATATCTTCCATCTTTATGATTTCAACCATTTTTTATTATTACGACGTAGGTAGCTGGCGACATCGCTTTAAACCAGTCTTGATCTTACGGCGGGATAATCAGCGAGGTGATTGCCACGAGAAGGTGAGCAAACTTCACAGAAGAGTAACTCCTTTTTTCTTTTGAAAAAGTAGACAACCTCCCTTTTCAACAAACTTCCACCAGAGAGAGAGAGAAAAAAAGAAAAATCTTTGCACTCAAAGTATTTGCAATGAGTATTACAGAATACAAGTTCCAGGCAGAGAAAGCGAGAAGCTGATTACCATTCAACACCTCGTCACCTCGCAGTACCGCTCACGTAACATTTCAAAAAAATAGACTTCTACTTTACTCCCCGGTGAGATAACAAGAAAGCGGTTTTCTACCTCTAATTCTCAACATTACAATCCCTTGTTTCTTTCCCCGTGACTCGCTGCTTATCACACAAAACCAATCACAGGGTGGCCTGATAAAAGGATATAATTAGAACGGGGAAAAAAATAACACTTCCTGCTCGGTTTACGCAAAATGACTCTGCAACCAAAGTGGCTTGGAAAAAAAAGAGGAAAAAAACACACCCGTGGAGCCAGAGGTGACATTTTTGTGCCATATATGGTTGAAAAGGTAGTCTAGCCGTTTATGCTTATTTCCTATGAAAAGGTTATTAAAAAAGCAATATCATCATGTTTTACATCTCCGAGTTTAGTATACAGCGACACTTTTCATATGAAGATCTTACAAACCACATCATATACTGAGTTTATAAAACACGTAACTTTTTTACTTAAAAAAAAAAAAGGGTATTGTATTCGGCCCTCGTAGTAGCGTGACCCTCTGGTGGGCCTTGACCTCTAGGGGGAGCACCAGTGACCAACTAGTACACCGTTTAAACCAATTCCATCATCGACCACCTATGATAGAATGCTATTTTATTTTAAAGCGTAACATTTTTCTGACCTATCTTTTTAAAAAAATGACTTTTATTTTCACATCGCTGGATTGCTATTTCAACGAGAATAAAAAAGATTGGACTCTCTCCCTCATGTTCGAAATCCCATGTATCCCTGTGACCTTCTGACCATTTCTCCCCCCCCCCCCCCAAAAAAAAAACAAAAACAACTTCCACCGTATAAATAAGTCACATCCATAGATTGAAGTATGAAAATAGGCGAGCGGAGGGTGACGCTGGCTGGCTGCCGAGTGAAATAGGCTGCGCAGTGCTTAAGCGTGATGGATTGGTGGCACTAGCCTGGCATAATGGCCCCGTAGTGGACCAGAGCCTGTTGAAAGAATAAGCTTATACATCATGATACTGCAGACACACAGCTAATGCTCAGCCCCCACATGCTACGAAGGTACCGGTTTCTCCATCCACTAACGTGATGGATTAAGACAAACAGGTTATTTATGGACTCGGGGAGCTTGTTTGTGCCTTGCCCACACATCTGTTTGCCGAAGGGGAAAGAGGCTGGACGGCGAGGACCGCCGGGTCCAACGATACGCCGCGAGCAGCTGGCATGAAACGAGTCCAAATCAAACGCGCAACTGAAGTTATGTAAAGGGAAGTTGATAAGGGCAGAGATTTTTTGTTCTTTTTTTTATATTTTCAAAAAGATCTTTGGGCTAGTGTGTGTGGGCTCGATGAGAGTAGTCACAAAGGGAGCTTGTATCGGCGAGAGAATCTAAAAAGGGAAAATAAATAGTTACTGTTCCACGAAATGCACGTGTATTGTTTACTGTACTGAACACTGATCACTGTACTGGCCTTTTGTGGGCGGGATGGAGACGGGTGTCCTGACGTACCGCCGGGCGGTTCTGCTTCGGAAAGATCAAAAGCTCGGAATCCGAAAAAAAAGATTTATCACCAAAGGAGGATTTTCTTTTTCAAGGAATTTGCCCTCAGGTTTGGTGCATACATTAAAAATATTAATAGGAAAATGAAAATTGTAATGAAAATATGTATGAGGTTCTAGATACAAAAACAAATGTGTACAATATATCTTATTTGGATTAAACTGCTTGAAGCTTCATATGCTGTTTTCAAAGTAAAAAATTATCTTTATTGTCCATTTTTCAATGTTGAACATACAAAAAATCGAAAATACGTTTGTTTCTTTTGTCTGACATAAAGTAAAATAATAGTAATAAATGTACTTATTTATTTCTGGTTTATCGGTCCGAGTACAAAGTAATATTATTAAATGTCAAGTTCTTTAACTTAAAGAACTTAACATTTCACGTTGACATAGTGGTAGTCAACGTGAAATGCTAGACTCAAGTTAAACGCCTGGTGGTAACTAACCTTCCCTCTAGCGCCATCCAGAGGTCAACATTTTAAAAATGGCCCATTTTGCTTTTGATGGCTGTGCTTTATGTTTAGTGCTAAAAAGCAAATGTTAACATACTAAAATGGTTCATATGTTGAATGTTACACCTGTTATCAGCACGTCTCCTGCACACCGTTATCTTCGTGGCACGAGTATTTAGCTCAGAAGCGCCACTGAGCCGGCAAGCGTGGCTGGAGACAGTATTTACAGAAACAAATATTTCTACCCCTCTGTTTTAAAAAATAACGTTGTACACACAAGGTTGTTTTAAAAAAAGTTTCTGTTTATATGAACCCTCATGAATACGCCGTCCGCATACGTCCCATAGGACGCTCACATGACGTGAAGCATCTTTAGTCGCACACTGTGACGTTTGACAACCTAAAACTCTGTTTGACCTCGTTCACACGCAAACACAAAAACTGAGTTTTCAGAAATCTCAACTTTGGCCTGAGTTTTTAGAAATGATCGTTTTCCGTGATAAAATCTCAGTTTTTGTGTAAATGAAAGGCCAAAACGCATGAAAATATAGGTGTTTTCCCATCGTTAGTCGTGTTGGAGACTGAATGCCGGGATGAATCTCGTTTTATTTCTGGCACTACATCCCTGCTTCGCTCTGAATCTTTGCCAGGGAGCGGGGGGGGGGGGGGAGGGGGGGGGGGAAGCATCCCAGGACACCCAGGTTCTTGAGACGCCGCCTGCTCCATCACGAGTCCCAGCGATGGCGCTTTCCACTCGTGCATTATTTACATCCAAGTCATCACACAATCTGAATGCATGTCTCCGTCTGAAGGAACAAGCTGTTTACACAAACAGAGATGTGTACTTTATCAAGCACAACATCTCCAAAAGCTCGCCCGCCGGCTGAGTCGTTCAGCTAATGAGAGTATACTAATATGTCAGAGGAAGCATGATTAATAAAATTGATGGGTCACGCTTCACTTTCCTTATCGTGATAGCCGAGTGAGTTGAATGAGACTCGCGGCGATGCGTTCGCTGGGTTTAATCTCGGATCATAGATCCGGGGATCATTTGTGTCACATTTGGAGCACATTACATTCTCGCGCTTCTCTTTTGAAATTGAGATTGCCTCAAAAAGAAGCCTCTATATCTCACCACGATATTCTCATGATTGATTGTTTTTCTAAAATGTATCCAAAGCTCAGAATCAAATCGCATATAACCATAACATTAAAAAGTGGAGCGTACAGGGGGGAGATAACCTCCAGTGTTTTCAGAGGTGCACTCCTTTTTTTTTTTACTCTCTCTGAAACCAACATTTGATTACAAGTTACACTGCATTACTAATTTGCGGCGTACACATTTCAATGGCATTACGTTTGAAGCGAGGAGGAAAATCTCCAGTTCACTATAAATCTCTTCGCTTGGTAAAACCTTTTTTTGTTTTCTAATAATTTCCACGCCGGAGAAGGTGGTGCCGAGTACTCTAATCTCATAAGCGGCTTAATTCAGATACTGTGACTCCATTACATTCTCGGCTGTTTGTAAACTATTCTCCTGAAAACTGAAAGTTGACTGGAAGTCAGGGTGGGAGAAAAAAAAGAGGAGAGTAAGTCTTTGTAGACGAAGCCGAGTGTTTGGGTACACGGTACTCTAGAGGCTGGAGGTATATTAAAAGTTTGACCGGAGCTCGTAATAAAAAACCCTTTGGCTCCCTATGTGCAATTAAGCGGTGGCTGAAACTATTGATTTAATCTTCTGTTTTGTCCTCCGACCACCTGTTACATGGCTCGCAGGGGAATCATCACCAACCACAAACACAGATATGCTCGGCGAGAAAAAATGTTGGTCGTGCAATCTTTCTTATCTCTCCCTCACTCTTTTTGAAGACAATATTTTGTCCACACCAATGCCATCATAAGGATGGAATACATAATAGAGGGACCTTTCAGTATATTGCAGTGAACTGCAAAAACACCAAAGACTACATCTTCAGAAATAAGCAGAAAGTTGAACTCTGAAATAACAAATATGTTGACATAACCTTCATGAAGGTGGGAGTATGGTGTAGGTATGTTGTATTAAAGTGTTGCTAGGTGTACCCGATACACTGCTACCTCAGAATGTATATTTGTATATCTAATATACACATTTATATGAATATATTAAACAGAAGAAGAAAATCCACGAGACAACAATTCATCATGATTGCGTTAGATTTTGATGTGGTTCTTGTTTCAAAATAGGTTATGTTCAGACATTATTACAGTCATGTCTGCAAGTTATGAGATGGAAAATCTGAAATGATTTCTTCAGTCATGTAAATGATTGAAATTCAGCGTTTACTCATGTACTATTTGTAAAGCAATCATCATAACTAGAAATTGTCTTGAATTCCAATAAGAGACCGCCAAGATGCAATATAGAGCAGCGATAAACTTATTTTTTTGTAAAGATATCCTGGAGTAATGTCTACTTTCATATAGAATGACATCATCACACGTCATCCGTATGTGTTGTAATCGGAGCTTCTCTGCGCTTTGGGTCGGCAACTAACCCACCTTCCAGCACCTTTATTTCAGACCACACCCATCTTCAAACTCAACCTTCATCTTGATCTCCATTACACACAGACTTGCAACACTGCATTTTGCAAAAAAATCTGTCCATATGAATATAAATCCCCAAACACCGTAAAAATGTCACGGTGGGATTAGGATGGACCCAAATGCACGACTCAGGAGACAGTAATGCAAATAAAGATCCTTTACTGAGAGCGTCTTCAGGAACGGAACAGACAGAATAATCAAACACACTGTGGAACGCTCGAGGGCTTGGTCGGAAAACACAAGACAACCTGACAGAGGACAAGTGAGGAACCTAAGGCCACATTTACACATAGCCGGATATTTACAGAAACAAATATTTCTGCCCCTCCGTTAAAACAAATAACGTTGTACACACAAGGTTGTTTTAAAAAAAGTTTCTGTTTATATGAACCCGCATAAATACGCCGTCCGCATACGTCCCATAGGACGCTCACATGACGTGAAGCATCTTTAGTCGCATACTGTGACGTTTGACAACCTAAACTCTGTTTGACCTCGTTCACACGCAAACACAAAAACAGAGTTTTCAGAAATCTCCACTTTGACCAGAGTTTTTAGAAATGATTGTTTTCTGTGATAAAACCTCCGTTTTTGTGTAAATGAAAGGCCAAAACACATGACAATATATGCCTTTTCCCATCGTGTAAACGGGGTCTCAGTAGACGGGGACTAACGAGGGGATGGGCAACAGGTGAGAAGGGCGTGAGGACCAGGTGAAGGTAATGAGGGACTAACGAGGTGATCAGAGGCAGGTGAAGGGAGTTGGACTGACGAGATGGGAAGCAGGATCTGGAATGATGTGATAGTTAGAGAGATAGGATGAAAACAACTAATACAAAAAGGAAGGTATGGAGCTAAACTGTTACAAAAAACTGCTTTAGTGGTCGGTCTTGTTGCAGTTTCCAGGAACACAATTTGCCATGATGACACACACACATAGATCGACAGAGTGGAAACTATAGCAGCATTGCTATTGCGGCTTGAATACGCTTCAATGACACCAGCTTATATTTGTGTCCTTGAAAGCTATTGTCAGTCATTACCTGTGTCATTACAAAGCTAATAATTGAAAGCGTTGACTTGCAGGTGGCGCTTCATGATTAGTCAGGGGATCAACAAAGTCATTAGAATTCATCCTTCGGTGACTGTGAACATCCGTTACAAATTAATTTCACCAACCAGCCAACAGTGGTAAACTTACAGCCTCAGATCATGTGGCTAGAAATGTAGATACCTACGACAGCCCTCCATGCTTTATGTCCCTAGAGGCATCCCTGCTTCAGATGTACTATAAGCGTAATTTCATCCGAGCTGAATTTACATCAAACTGTCTTTACAGATAAGATCCTAACCAAACAGAAGCGGCTCTATGAGGCCACTCACGGTTGAGTCATGAGAATTCAAAAATGCTAATAAGTAAACAAGCTATAATATTAACGTCCACCTGCAAAACACCCAAGGCTTTTTATCCACTCGCAGACTTCTACTAGCTAAAGAGACTGCCGTATAACAAATTGCGTACTCATATAAAATCCGAAAGTGGAACGAGTGTCTCGCAAATGCCGGCGAACAATCACGGGGCGCTCTGCGAGCAGCTGCGCCCGCCCGGCGAGGACAGATGCCCGCGCCGCGTTGTAAAACGGCTTCTTTGTCGTTTACGGCGCGAGCCGGCTGCCTTTTCTCGCCCGGCCCCGAGTCACGCGTTTTTGATTAACTCTGAATGTTGAATCGAGTCATCGCCGCGACGACCCCCGGCGAAGGCCTTCGGAGACCTCGAGAAAAAAATGACAGTACTCCACCAATCACTGCGCTTTAATTTGCCGCAACGGCGAAAGGTCATCGCTCAGCCGGTGTCGGCGAGGAGGCTCGTCTCCGGCCGCGCCTCCCACGCCACGCCGGTCCCACGGAGCTCGTGAGGCTACTAAAACATGATATAAGGAGATTCCAAGATGCATAATTGAACAGTTTGCACCCAGCTTGATAGCTGGGAATCTGCTTCATTAATCAACTCCCACAGAGTTATGGAGACAGGAGGAGGAGGAGGAGGAGGAGGAGGAGGAGGAGGAGGAGGAGTTTATGCTGGCGCAGTCAGAGCAAACGTACCCGGATGCCACTGGACGCTACTGAGCCCACACACTAGATACCTTCGCAATGAAAATGCTGAAGGTAATATTTTGATCGCCGTGTATTTGTATGTGTACGTGCGTGTTATTTGCATAAGTAAAAAAGTATTAAACAGAATCGCATGAAATTTGGTGGGATGATTGGTTATTATCCGGGGACCATTTCATCAGATGTTGTGTTTGACCGGGTCAAAGGTCATAAAAAGGTCAAAATCTTCTTTTTACCATAGTTGCAGGTCAAAATCTTCCTTTTACCATATTTGCAGGTCAAAATCTTCTTTTTACCATAGTTGCATGCCAATTTTTGTCCAATTGGCATGCAACTAATGCCAAAATGTTCATATTTCAATGCCCAATCGTGTGATATGCGAAGGTATGCGCTCTACCGAGTGCCCGTTCTAGTTACCTCAGTTACAGCGGGTTGAATATTGAATATATTGGAGACAATATATAAATGTATTGGCAATGCGGCAAACACTACAGACGCAACCAAGAGGTATTCTGACTCGTTTCATGTCTCTTATTATGATTTTGTTTTATCAAGCACAACGATTTAAAAACATTCTCAAAACTTAATTCTTAATTGCGTAGCAGGTTGGCATTCAAACAGATATTTCCATATGGAGTAATTCCGGGGGTTCTACTTAATGTAATTAAATCTGTCTTCGGCTCCATTGGATCAAAAATGAAATGCTAAGTCACTCACTGTGAAGTAAATCAGCGGCGGCGTCCAACGAAGCCGACTAAGCGAGGTCGTCTAGTGCATTACCGCCAGTCTGCCAGGAAAGTATCCTTGATGGGATACACTCTTGCTCTTCTTGGGGGTTTTGATCCTTTAACTTTTGGCTCCAATTTGCGTCTTGGCACTTCGGATTGACGCGGAGGAAGTCAGCTAAAAATGTTGATGTTGTAGCCGGTCACAATTTCAGACGAGCGTCGAGGATAGAGAAGGAGCTTCCTCTGCCAAGAGTTAATAGAGGTCGGCGAGGAAACAAACAAGGCATCGACACATTTTTAACACTATGAGGGAGGAAATAAAGCCGCTGGTGACACAAGCCAAGGCTGGAGATGAGGATGTAGAAAATAACTCTGTTGACGTTGGATGGAAGTGCTGAAACTTTTCGTTTGCTTGTGTCAATATAATTTTACTACCTGCTTGTCAGTCGGGACAGTTGGGAATTCACGTTCATTAGAGAATGCAAAATATTTCAAATGTGATTAAATATTCTTCAAAGGTTTGTTTGTGTATTTTATTCAGTCAATGAAATACAATACAATATTATTCTATATAATATACAAAAGAGAGAGACTGAAACGGTATAGGTAGAAGCAAAAAAATGCTTATGAATTCTTATCCTAAATTAAAATCAAAATAAATCTGAAAATTTACATAAAATAAAGAAAAAACAATAAACAAAATTAAAAGATATATATTTATATATACTACCGCATACAGCTTCCATATAAATACGTTTTTAATAACATTTATAACGTTCAAGAATTGTTTTATAAATAATTCCCTTGAAAACCAAAAAGGAGTTCACCATTCCTACATCCATTTTAACATTATTCCATAGTTGGACCCCCACAACAGAAATACATCTTTTAATCTCTTTTTTAGCCTTTCATACCGTGAACTTACAAACCTCTCTCAACTCATATTTACACTCATGTATTGAAAATAAACTTTGTACACAGTCTGGCATTAAACGCACCAGTCAAAGACTAAGATCAGGGATGTATACTTCTTCATAAACTATAAAACTCTGAGGTTAACTAGACGGCCTGGTCAGTTTCTGTCACTAAAACTGGACCGACTCTGTCTGTGGGTTATAAAAAGGCAGTTTGAATTGCTAACAGGCAAAAAAAAGTCGGTACTCTGTCGACTGAAGACCCAGAGACCCTGACGCTAGCGTCGTGGGGATCGCTCCCCAGAGAAGGAGGGGTCGGGTTTTGACTGAGCCCTCAGGCTGGCTCCTCCCCAATCAGTGCCAGCATGTAAAATGCACCTGTTTGTCTGGCTTCGCTCCCTTTTGGCCACGGTCCTCGCCCTCTAGTGGCTCATGCTGAGTTTCAGATTGCCTATGTGTATTATTTTGCAGCATAGTGTTACAGTTTAAACTGTTTATTATTTGTAGGTTCACCTGCTGCAGTTTTGCTGTCTCCAATTTGCCTTTTTTTCTGCGTCTGTTTTGCTTCTGTTTTTGTTTTAAGATTGTTGTTGTTGATTCCTGTAAAACTTCTGGTTAATTTGACTAAAAACATCATTTAATCATTTATGTCCTTAATAATTCTCAAACTAAATCATGGCGTCATTAAACTTATATTTCCCCAGGTGGAGTTGTTGGTTCCCTTTCATTCACCCTTAGGCCCTGCCACACTGGCATGAAATCAAACACATGGAGAAATGGAAAAATAAGCAAAATAGTGATATTATTAGTTATTTTCTCCTACAAAAAGTTACGATTTCTTTTGTTTTTTTCAAAGGCATTCTCATAGTTTCTGGACTGGTACTTGTCTTTCCCGGGTCGGTTCCATGTAGCCACTAAGGGTTGACTTTAGCGTGGGAACCATCGGGTTGCACCGTTTCCCAGTCGGCTGCAGCCCCGAGGTTAACAAGGCCGAGCCTCGGCTCATGCGAGCCTTTGCCCGTTGCCACGGAAGCCCATGTGCGCATGTGGAGAAACGTTATCCGGTCATTAGGAGGCGGTAATGATAGGTAGTGTGGTTTGTGGAAAAAAAGTGTGTATTTTCCGAGAATAAAGATACGCACTCGTTTAAAACAAAAGTGGGCCGGTGTTCGCGGAGAAATAGAAAATAACAGTATAAAGTATTGCAGAATATAAAGTTTGGCACTCATTATGGATATATATATATGCACCATTATAAGAATGCAGTTGCTATGAATACAGTCGGCTGCAACCCGATACAACTACAGTACGGCTATCCTTTTGCACTGCGGTCATACCGAAACAAAAGATTTCAGGAATTAAAAGATAAACACCCAAGTGGAGCAACACTTGTGTGGTTTGGTAGTTAAACAGCCATCGCTGCGTCTTCCCCTGTTGCACCAGCAACCACATGCTGCTCCCTCTTCTTTACATAAAGGCTGTTTTCCTCTGGGAACTTTTTATCTTTCACCCTCCAGTTGAGATTTATAATTTGGATCTCGGAACGGGAGATGTCGAGAAGAAAAAGAGCGAAATTGAGAAAGGAGTGTGGGTGTTTAAAGACAGATAATCCATTTCGAGACTTCCCCACAGGGAGGTTGTGTTGTGCTGCTTATTTGTTTTATACGAAAGAAGTTGATTCACACCTCTTGCGGTTCATGCTAAAAGGCTTGTTGTGAAAATGACATTGACGCAGACGGATTTTGATTTAGGGGAGGATGGAGGATATAAATTCTCCAGGAGAACTCGGGGTGGTCCAAAGTGAATGTCCCCAAGTTCAAATGGCCTTTGCTGGAGGCCATCTATCATTCGGGGCTTTCCCATTGACAGCTGTTCTCTTTGGCTCCAATCAAGGAGGAAATGACCACTACAATTCGGGCGCTTCTCAAAAATGTTTACAAGAGTATACAGAAATGCATCACTGTTGAAGACATTGTTATTACTACTTTATTACATGTCATTTAGCTGACGCTTTTATCCGCTGTTACAATCATACACCGTAGACGCAGCTACAGGGAGCAATTCAGGGTTAAGTGTCTTGCTCAAGGACACATCGACTCGGGCGGGGATTGAACCTCCAACCCCCTGATTAAAAGACTGACCTTCTAACCATTGACCCACAGTCGCCCCTTTCAAAAAATGGTCAACACATGGCAGGCATATCAAATGAAATCCAAGTGTATTTTCATTTAATTTTCTTTGCATTAAAAAAAATTCATCTTATTTGAACGATACATAATTCTAAGTAATAATTTGCGCATTTGCTTAACTCTGTAAAATAATCTAAATTTTGACCAAATGCATAACAAGCACAGGAGAAGATGGGAGAGAGGTTCACGCACAGCGCGGTTACAAATGCATGAGAAGCTCTACAGGGTGCGATCATACTCGGTCCAAGCTGCTTTATAGCGGAGGAATGATATTGTGGATAATATCACATATAGCAGTGTAAAGCCACTCTCGCTCTGAATTATACACTTTCATCCACAGCAGTAAAGATGAATGATTAAAGTGGAATATTTAAATAAAAAGAGGTGGACTTAATGGATGGGCTGAAATGATTTGAAAATCATATTATTCATATTTTATGAGATGGTCATAATATCAAAACCCACATTTTTAGATTGTGATTTTAAAAGTCTTGTTTACTGAAGCGCTTCACTTTAAAACGTTGGGTGTGTATGATTTATTTATGGTATTCATATTACCAATAGTATATAATCCCCTAAAACTTAGAATCAGTCATTACTTTAGGATGGGCCCATGTGTTGCGTATATATATACACACATATATATATATATATATATATATATATATAAACACACACATACATATATACACATATACTGTATCTATATCTACAGTATATACATATATATGTATACACATATATATATATATATATATATATATATATATATATATATATATATATATATATATATATATGTATACACACACACATATATATATATGTGTATATATATACATATAAATACATATATGTGTGTCTATATATATATATTACATATATATATATATATATATATATATATAGACACACACTAATTTAAGAAACATTTTTAATTAGTATTTTAAACATCTAACAGAATATTATATTAATATTATTGTTGTTTTGGTACTTCAAATAAAAGATTTGAGTATTTATTTCATTTTCATACAACACAATACATATGCACAAATATGACCAAACCGCCGATAACATTATTGAGTTTGCTTTATCCATTTCAAATTCCAGTTTTTGACAGTCCACTTACAGGCATCAATAATCATGGAAAGTGCATCAATGTGGCAGTGAGCCTCTCCATATCTTCATAGAGTGCAATTACACATCCGTGTATTTGTTTCATTTTCCTGTAGCAATGGAGCCCCTTGAACGTGAACGGCAGCCAATGAATCGAGCGCAGAATGATTGCGGAGCCGTCACCTGATTTTGATTTGTAAATTGTCTCTTCACACCTGTCATTTCAGGTTCACTTGCCTGTTAAGAAACCCAATCAAAAGTGTTGCTATATTGTAATTTGTCAACGAAGAATACGGGCTTGCTTTGACACCAAAGGCCATTGTGATCGTTCAGCTTGACCAAAACCTGCAATTTTAGAAATAGATACATAAGTATAAGCTTCTCAGCATGATGCTTTTATTATACTCGTGCCACCCATTGTTTGTGTTTATCATGAAAATGTACAACACTTTAAAATGTACAATAAAATAACTAATAGCGGGAAAAAAAGGTTATGGTGATCTTCTATATTCACAATTTCGCCTTTTTTGTTAAGTGTATATTTACAATAAATGGTACAGGCTTGCATATCTATGTCTAAAAATAAATAAATAACTGCTTCAATCCTGCTAGGGGGGTTCGACTCACAGCAGCCTCAGAAAGTTCCAACTAATCTCAGGGGAAGATTGACACTCCCCAGTATGTGCCGGAGTGCCGCCCACACGGCACATTTGCGGGACAACAAATCAAGTGGCACTCGCAAGGACAAGCGCCGAGAAAATGAAAGGGACCCATAAAAAATCAAAATAAACTTTTCACCAGACCTGTCAGAATCCACCAACAGAGGTTCTCTTCTTGATAAGCCTTTTCCGAGATGAAGTTATTACTTTTCTGGAAGGGAATTACAGTAACAACAACAACAAAAACAAAAACGCAAGAGCCCCTCAGGCATTTAGGAGTTGTTTGTCTCACCTGCACATTTGTCTAAATTCCTTTCATTTGTTTCATCTACATTTGGCCCTGAGGCGATGGCGTGCGGTGACGGGTGCCCTGTGGACGGGTTCACAGAGAAGACGGAAGAGGGGAGAAGTATAGCTCACAGGGTGATAGACCTGGGATTGCAAAGTCAACTACGGTAACACGGATGTCAGGTAGAAGAGATAAGCCAACAGGTGAATGAGGAAATTGTTTGACAATTATATCGAAGAATTGAGGAACATCGATCATTTACAATTTAAATCAACGAAACCCAGTCGGTAGATTTGATGTTGATGCAAATCTTAGTAAAGTTGACGACTCATGAGGCAGCGTAGTCGTGGTAAGATTATATACGTGTGTTGCCCATTCGTGACTTCATCTCCAGAGCAGGGCTGCGACGTAAGCTATTTTTTTATTGACGATTAAAATAGTTCTCCATTGATTTTATATCGCCGTTCTGTTAGGTTATCGGGCTCGAGATGAAAAAGAAAAGATTGACATCGATTCAGAAGAACCGATGTAGCAAAAACAGCTGCCCACCTTACCCTTGATGCTGTTTCTTCTTCTTCTTCTTCTTCTTCTTCTTCTTCTTCTTCTTCTTCTTCTTCTTCTTCTTCTTGGCGGTTGGCGAACAACTGCATTACCGCCACCAGCTGGAATGGAGTGTGGATCAGGATGACTATACCTTATCGCCCTATCACCAAATAATACTAAATAAATTAACAAAAACAAAGAAAACTACAAAACAATAAATAAATAAATAAAAATAGTTTCTCCTGTCTCCTCTGTTTATTCTCTGTCTTTATTGGTTTATTCCCTGCACCTGCCCTTAGCCACCCTTGTCTCCCTGATTGTCTCATGCCGTACGCCTGTGTTTTTCATATTGTGCAAGTCTTTCGCTTGTCTGCTGTCGGTTTCTTGTCTTTATCTCAGTCTCATAGCGGCTCTGTTTTGATGTCTCACTTTCAGTCTTTGTTCGCATGGTGATTCCTATTTTTTTTCAGTTGCTTTCGAGCCAGAGTTTTTATATTTTACTTTTCCCGAAGTATAGTGTTTAAAAAAAATAATAATTGTGAAACCAAAAAAACACTTTACTTCAGGGAAAACGTAAACCATAAAAACTCTGGGTCGAAAGCGGCTTGATATAATCAGGTAGGCGGGAGTAGCTAACAGCAGGTGAAGGGAATTAACCAATCAAGGAGACAGGAGTGGCTGAGGGCAGGTGAAGGGAATTAGCCAATCAAGGAGACAGGAGTGGCCGAGGGCAGGTGAAGGGAATTATCCAATCAAGGAGACAGGAGTGGCCGAGGGCAGGTGAACCGAATTAGCCAATCAAGGAGACAGGAGTGGCCGAGGGCAGGTGAAAGGAATTAGCCAATCAATGAGACAGGAGTGGCTGAGGGCAGGTGAAGGGAATTAGCCAATCAAGGAGACAGGAGTGGCCGAGGGCAGGTGAAGGGAATTAGCCAATCAAGGAGACAGGAGTGGCTGAGGGCAGGTGAAGGGAATTAGCCAATCAATGAGACAGGAGTGGCTGAGGGCAAGTGAAGGGAATTAGCCAATCAAGGAGACAGGAGTGGCCGAGGGCAGGTGAAGGGAATTAGCCAATCAATGAGACAGCAGTGGCTGAGGGCAGGTGAAGGGACATGACAATGAAGACAGACGATCAACAGAGGAGACAGGAGAAACGGAACAGGGCGTTACAGATGCAACTCACTGGTAAGTTTGCTCTTAGACGTGGCTATGTTATGCTAGTAGCACCTATTTTAGGCATGTAGTTATTTTGGTTGATATTAATGAGATTAAATTGCAAACCGTAACACATGATTACATACATCATCTGTGAATTCCCCACATGTCAATCTTGGATCGAGCGTGACAAAACTGCTCCGTAGAGAAGTTATTACCGAATGAAAACACATCGGATGGCTGCTGCTGATTCGCTGAACTGTTCAACCCAAAAGGTTGATCATCAGTTCCTATTTACCATCACATGGCCTGTATCTTGGCCCACCTATTGATAGGCATTGCAGAAGTAAACCATACCAGTACTAAAAAAGAGCTAAAGTGAGACAAATATCTTCTTAATACATTCACAATTTCTCCGGTGACACCTCCACCCTTGTTCCGATTGAAAAAGTGGTTGAAAACTTTTCTCCATCCATTATCCAACAGGATGCGATTTACACTCGCGGCATTGAGGAAGCCCGCCTTTGCCCCGAGGCCCACGTTACCCGGTAACTAATGAATCTGAAACGTTTGTTCTTTAGGAGCCCGCTGTTAGGCCCGCACTAGAGGCTGCACACCCTTTGATAGATTGTCAGGTGGGGAGGAGGCAAGAGCTAACTTTAGCCCTTTATAGTTTGAAATATGCTTGCTTTATAGCTTTCTTCTCTGTGAGGCCGAATGATATCCCCTTTCTTGATGATTTATCAAGACCATTCGTCTGGGATAAATTGGCTCCTGCCTCGTGTAATGCCCTTGATGGATAATCATCTCATTTTTCTTGATTATTCTATCTATAAGCCTGTTACTTGAAATCAAAATGAATATCACAAACATAATGCCCCGATCATTCTCGCCTCATATATCTTACGCTATGTGATGAAGCTAATAATGGTCGGTGATTATGGTCGTTTAGAAACCAAATTAAGTGACGTATAGAAGAGTGAGAGCAATTTGACCTTTAACCTCACAGGTTTCTTTCTGATGAAATTCAGCTACTATGTATAGTGATTCACAGCTGTGTATGGCTAGTTTTAAACTGGTCTGACCTTTTATAGTTCTTAAATCTACACATACCTAAAGGCATTAATGAGCATTTCATACTAACTGTGTTTGGTACACGCTCATGCAATCTAATAATGCTGCTATAAAGTCAACTGTCATTTTTTTTATTGTCAATGCTTTATAGCTGAGTTATTATCATTATTATGGTGTCGTATTAACGTGCATAATATCAAAATGTTTTTCTAATAATCTGACCTGTCATTTAAGTAAATAAGAAAAGGCCAAACACCCTCAACTGTAGTCCAGTAGAGCACTATGTATAACTATGTCCTCAACGGTAAACATTTAATTGAATTTTAACATTTATGATAATGTCACCAAAAAAATGTTGAGCTCCCCAAAGGAAGATGTTCTGGCAGGGCTGCCATATCACATTAGATTGAGTGGATAGTGAAGCGTATAGTTTGCAGTTTTGATACAGTTAAATAATGGGTGCAATAAAATAAGAAACTTATTTCCACTAAATACATATGTTAGAAAATAATTGTAGAAAACGGGCCTCCTCCATAATTATTTGAGATGTGAATGAGGGAGAGCCTGCTGCATGAGTTGTTTTTTATTGTTTCTATAAAGGTGAATATAGTTACTCTATGAGCACTTGATATCATTAGACGAACATGGTCTCTGGAGTAAATAGTTCCTCTTGAATTTTCAAAAAGCCAACAGTCTATTGACCTCTCAAAATGAAAAACATAAATACGTCCCCAATAGGAGGCATCCGGGGAGAAAATATCAAAGCTAATAATAACATTTATATTAAAGTGATGAAAGTGACATGAGTTTACTTTATTTCCAAAGTCATAACGCAATGTATTTCAATTTAGAACACATTACTATCTTATTTCATGCTTCTTTTTTTTCATCTGTTCCACTGGGCTGCTTTGTCCTTTCACATTTGTGTTTTCGTCCCGGGCATACTCTTATTCAAAATAAGCAATTTTATTTTGACAGCTATTTGTATGTAAAGTGTGGGGGAGCGGGTGGGCCTTGTCATTGCTCCGGTACTTTGCCACTTGCTGAAGTAGTCTTTTTTTCTCCCGGAGTAGTCGAAGACGTCCTCCCAGTGGATTAGCCGTTATTCACAACACATTCTCAGCTAGGTACAGTTCAAAAATATAAAAAGAGAAGAAGAAGAAGAAGAAACATTTGCTGGCAGCTGACTCGGTGTCCGGCTACTATTGTTCTCTACGCCGTTTTGCAATGCATGCAGTTGGAAAGGCCAACTAATGTATATCATATTGTTTAGGATATTTATGAAGGTATTAATCTGAATACCCACCATGAACTGCATTAAACATGAACTACTCTTTTGCCTTTGGGCCCTAAATGTCCAAATTACTGACTTATTTAAAAAAGCAGGTCATAATGCCCCTAATGCCAAATGAAAAGAAACAATAGACAAATGGATGCATGTATCAGATCAAGATTATGTATATCAGCTAAAGATTTTTAACCCTCCTATTACCTTTGACCCCATTCAATTTTGAATGTCTCTAAAAAAATGATTGACAATTCATATTTCATGACTTCCCAATTTATTGGGGAAAACTGGTCAATCACAAAATTCCCATGATGATATGTTTTCAATGACCTGAACACAATTTGACCCCAGGCTGTTTTTCACTGTGTAAAACATATAAGAAATATCAACTTTTTTATTTATTTAAAGGGCTATTTAGGTAGTCAACAAACAAACATAAAGTACCTGACACTTAAACTTGGGAAACAATATTAATTCTAATCATTTTCTGGAGGTTTTAACTGCTGAGGTCAAATTGACCCCGAGGGTCAATTTGAAGGATAAGAGGGTTAAAAAAAACTGAATTTGACTTTTTCTAGCTCTGGATTGACTTGCTTAGTTTTTAGAGGAGAGTTGAACCCAGCGACTTTGTTATAGTGACTTGCTACACTATGAATTTATTAATAACCATAAATACAATAACAACTCCTCAGCACACTGTAATCAGAGTGCTGTTCCAGGGTAGTCAGTCAGAGTTGGAGGAGTCATCCCTCATCAGCCCTCACCTTGCAGTCCGAGCACGGCCTTGTGCACACGGTGTGAACAGTAACCCTTTCTTTCCAACTCCGCAATGCTATGCATCATCTTCACACTCTCTTTTTCACATGTCCGTCTTCCCTTTTTTGGGGGGTTGTTTTAAAGCATATATAGGCCGTTGCTGGGATGGCAACTTTTTGCTGCAGGATTTTCCGCCGTTAAATCAGACTTTCAGTGAAGTGGCATCTGCACCTGTAGAACAGCCAATAACACCCTCTCTGTGAAGTGACCTATGAACCGCAAGCATTAAAATAAATCGGCATTAATGTAGTGTTTGAAATAGGTGGCGAGTCATTATATTCTCTAATCGGGTAATCCATCATGACATCCTGTTAGATATGCGATGGTGGTGAGGAGGATGTCCTTAGTGGTTGCTGAACAGATGGCAGCCATCTTAAGGTGCAAACAACCTGCCACTAAGCAAGGGCCGATGCTCGGAAGTGGCAGAAATATAAGAGGGACTGGTGGCCGATGTGAAGAGGGTTATGCTATGATATGCTCGCGACTGATTTCCCCACAGCAATTAAATTGTCATTAATATTGCAAAGGAACAAACGAGAGCAGATCAGTAGCAAAGCGAACTTTACAAGTATTGATGCTGCAGAAGGTTCTTTCGGCGTCGATCAATTATTCGTTCTGAGATTGAAATGTCCCGAATGGATTTTGCCATTTTTTTTGTTTGAAGATTACTTACTGGCATCTTTCTGTCTCGCTGGATTGAAATGACGGTTACTAATGACCAAAAATCATCTGAAGAAATTCACGACTGCAAAATGGAAGGAAATGTTTCGCACGTCAGGAAATGTGCTTTCGTGTTTTCCTGTAGCGACTTAAGATGAGAAGATTGATGCAACTTTCCCATGTGTATGATGCATATGGGGCTGGATCCAGCTGCTGGTTAGTTTGTCTTGGTATGAAGCCAGAAAATAAGAGATATCCTCACATTATTCTGTCTAAAGGTAACAGAATCCGCCTACAAGACCCTCTAAAGCTCATTAAATTACACGTCATATCTCATGTGTTTAATCAGTCAAAAACTGTAGTGTTGTGGGGGCAGTTGCCAGGCAACAAGCAGAGGAAGAAGTCAAGGCTCACTTTTTACACGTTGGGTTTTATCTGGATTCAATAACCAGAGCCAGGCTAGTTGTTTCCCTCCGTTTACAGTATTTATGCTAAGCTAAGCTAACCACAGCAAGTAATTGATCGAGCGTACTTCTCAAAATATCGGGGGAAAAATCCCTCCCGGGGGAATGGAAAATCGAAAAAAAGCTACGAAAAAGACTTGATCTTCGCTCGTGTGCGAGTGATAACGACGTGACATGAAAACACCTCGGCTTTTTTTGTTCGCCGAGTCTACAATTTGCAGATAATTGAAGGGTTTGTTAAATTCCTCGCAGCGGGGCGACGCAGAAACTGTAAGGGGACGGAAAGCAGACGCGTCGTCTGTCGTTATTACAACAAGAAACAAGCTCTCTGGAACAAAACTGCTGTTTCTCCGAAAAAGCAGCTATCGCATCACATGGAGCAGAACACATTTCAGCGTTTGTATTTCGCCAGGCGGAAATGTCTCACCACTACACCGACTCTTCAACGAACCCTCGTATTCATCTCGCGTGCCACAATGTGGCCGTCGCCCAAGACTAAACATAATCCAAACCTTCCCCCGGCCATTCAGCCAAGCTCAGCTAAATAATATCCAGCCGTTACATTTTCATACGGCTTTTCTGGGCCCCCGTTTTGTTAATTTTCTTTATTTTCAAGGTCGTAAAAAAGGAGTTGCCGAGCCATAACCGCATTGGCTTTCTTTCTTCTTCTTACTCTCTCTCTCTCTCTCTCTCATGTCATGCTATTCAGCACTCTCAATTATTCATGTGGGTCTTATCTATGAATACATGATGTTTGACTGTGTAGAAAGCACTCGGTAAGTGTGTGTGTGTGTGTGTGTGTGTGTACGTGGCGAGCGGTCTGAGAGCACGCTGCTGATGCCGGAGCGGCGTATATTAGGAGTTTAGGAACGGTCACGTCTGTGGTCCGTGGGTGAGGAGGTGAAACGGCGCCTCCCTGTTTCGTCTCCCGGCTGCAGTTTAACTCGTGCTTTGTTCCTCAAACATGTATTAATGATATTATCTGGAAGAAAACCAATACACGTCTGAGGGGATTATTCAAACATTAAAGCGAGGGACTAATGCGGCGGCGTTATCTCTGTTTTCAATCTCAGCTTTGTCTGTGTGTGTGCGTGTGTGTGTGTGTGTGTCTGTGTGTGTCTGTGTGTGTGTATTCATGCAAATGCTTGTGCATTACAGCCACAGCACTTTCTCCGGGTTCCCTGCAAGGCTGTGCACACTCTGGTGAGATTACAAGCGAATATCTCAAAATAAGCATGAATATTTTCCAAGCCACTATCGTATAGGGGAATGTGAATGTGGGATGGGGTGAGTGCCGAAGGGTGAAAACCAGCGTGTGTGTGTGTGTGTGTGTGTGTCAGAGCTGAGACAGTGTCCATAGTGTATTCGGGGGAAGTGTGTTGCAGTCAGGGAGGCGGTCCCCGTTTCTCCCGAAGCACTTCAATGTTTTATTTATCAGCGATGGCGAAGCAAGCGGTGTGTTTAACTCGACAACAACCGCAACAGCAGCAGAAATCTCAGCGTGCTTTTTTTTTTTTTTTTTTTTTCTCGGCTCGCGACGAGCGGTGGAACTTTTTTTGGGTTTTTTTTTGAAAATAATGAGTCCGTCCTGTGATTTATTTCCCTCAATAAGCCGCAAATAGCTCGGTGGCAGCTGCTCCTCCGTAACCTCCGCCGTAGCACAAACAAAGAGGGAGAGAGGAAGACTCTTTTATTAATATCTCTATTTCAAGAAATAACAATGTCCACGGTGACATTCAAGGTAGCGTGTGATTGATTCTGGGGTTAAATTCTGCAAACAATTTAATATAATTGTTATCAAGATTGCAGATGATATACAAAGCGGTTACATGCTCATGAAGTAATTGCATCACTGCATGCGTATTTGGATCTGATGAGAATTACAGCACTGATTGTCATTATTAACCCTATCATCCAGTTTATTAACTTCTCCTCTGATAGCCACCAAAGCAGATAACCCAACTTGTGGTAGAAAGAAGTAATTTACTTTATAATTAAAGTCAATTAGTGGATCAATTACAGCTCGATCAAACCCGATGGAAAAGAAAACAGAATGACGTGAGCCGCGACTGGCTGTATGTGCAGATAGGCGCCATTATGGGGCCATCAAACATAAACCCAGATAATTGAACCTGGGGTTAAAGAAAAAAATCAATTTCTAATCATGGATTGTCATATCCCCAGTGTCCATGCTAGGATAGCACCTATTTTTCTCCCTGCCATGGAGGGCATGATGCCGTCTTAAATTAAACTTGTAAATATCTGTCAGTTTGAGGCCTTCGAATGTCATATGACAGGGTGCCACGAGAGATATATGGCACCCTATAGATAGGAGCCCTTCTTTTTTTTACGTCCTTTACAAACCGAGCCAATAACTGAAAGAAAAGTCCTTCAGTTTGCTCTTTTGATAAATGACCTTCGGTCAGTCCTCCCTTCTCTATGTATTCAATCAGTCATGTTCTGATTAAATGAAATAGATCCCAGTCTCACCCTTGTGGATTATGACATTTTAATGATGCAATTTTAGGCTTTTACAACTCTTGTTTATCCTAATAAAATCTCCCTTTTTGTTTCGGTGTAATTCAAATAAAATGTAAATGGAGTCTTTAATCAGTGCAATTTCTCACAAGTGAGTTTTTTCTGAAAGGCTACAGGGCTGAAGTACGATAAATGGATAAGTGGAAAACACAACCCTTCCCGAACTCTACACTAAACCCACTTGGTGTAAGGGCCTTGGTTGTTGTTTTGCGTGGTCAGCGCAGCCTTTCGTTGGAAACAAGATCCCACCATCATCCCACCATGATCCAACCTTCTCCTTTAACTCCGTACGAGATGCAACCAAACCACTTTCACAATCTGTGCAGCGGGAGAGTGAGAAGTGAAGAGTGTCGATATCTGGTGGAGGAAACACTGAGATTCTTTACTTAAAATAAAAGTACCAATTCTACAAGTCATACTGTAGCATCACTTTAATGCCGTCGCTAGTGGAGGTGGTCAGCTTGTTGTTATCATGTACTTATCCAGTGGTTCCCAAACTCAGAGATCGGTTGAGGTTGAGGGATTATTGGAGTAGGGAAGGACAACAAAACTCTACAATACAAAATTATTCATAATTTTTTTACTTTTTATTGATCTTGGACCCATTTAATGTGAGACTCTGACCCGATCACACATTGTTCCTCCTGCAGATTGCAATAGGAATCCATAGGCAATAAAACACAACCTGCTTATTGAAATATACCCAGGGGTTTTGTTGTAGCCTTACACGATCTGATACGACTAGCGTATGGTGGCTAATGTTAGCAAACTTTAGATTGGTATTACTGTCCAAGAGTCTGTTGTTCTCTTTCTATCAGACTACCTTTTAGCATTCACCCTCCTCTTGTTATTGCCAGCTGTGGTCCCATTGGCTGCTGCTCATCAAAACGTATATGGTCTCCCTTTTAAATGGAATGATCTGCGAGGGTAAGAGGTTCCCTCTTTCGTGGAACCCTCGTTCTGCTTGAAGTTAAGTGCAGCACTTGAATAAATATACTTTTATCCATTGCAATACACAGAGCATTACATCGAGGTTGTTCCGTTGTGGCTTGATGCCATTAAATTAGTGTTAAATGCTCGAGGAATTGATCTTCTATCATTTGCATTGTTTGATATTCAAGCTCAGACGGCGTCCTTGTCGATGCGTTGGTCAGGAGTGAGATGATTCACACGAGTAAAGCATCAAGCGCTGCGTCAGGTGATCAAATATGTTTCTGAAGGTGCGTGTGAAGTGCATATAGGCTTACGCCGACAGACGGTCTCACGCCAGGCAACAAGCTGCTCAAAGTCGCCTCGGTAGGAGATAATGAGTATTTGCTTTTCGACAGCTTTTGCTGGCACGCCGAAAGCTCTTCACAGGGAGATTCAAGTCGCAAACACAAGAGGATGAGACGGCCGTGGACGGCTGTCGCCGGATGACGCGGCGCCGAGCGGCGTTCAGTTCACCTGAAATATTTGTTTTAGCTACCGTAAAAAGCACACGTATAAAAAGTCTTGATATCTCTCAAAGAGCTTTTCCTCTAATTTCTGTACTTTGCGGTCCCGGGTCACGGTTAACAAGCAGCCCTTCCATACCTTCCACTTAGCGCTCGTCTCTTCCAGCAGGGGGATTATACTGGATGATTTGGATTGAGGGAATACTCAGTGTGGTCACATGGAAGACCTCTTCTTCGGGTTTTGCTCGTTATTATTTTTGTTCCCCGTGTTAGTCTTAACACATGGCCGAAAAATCTGCTGGAAAGATCCCGCTATGCCGTGACCAATGCTCGAGGATGGGCCGGGAAGAAGCCGAGCATGAACGCAAGAGGATGGAAAGGAAGTCAAAAATAGTTTTGAGGGAATTTAGCACTTCCGAGCATTTCTCTACCCTCCCCCCCCTATCACACGTGTGAAATAATTGGCACAGGGTATGACTATTGTTACATTGCGTCAGCGCCTCATCTCCTCTCCTTCACACTCTGCGGTGGCAGGAAGGATGTAAGAACCCTTGAACACGCAGCCGAGACACAGAAATCGAGGTCTCCAACGGTCCTACTGTATCACTGTTTTGTGAAATATTTAGATTGGACCATTTGTCGTTGTTGTTTTTGCAAAAAATCTTGGATAACTTCCATTATTTTGGGGTTATTTTGAAAAAGTGGCAATTAAATATATTCCTTTAACACTCGGAATTATTTAAGTCATTTAAGTCATTTTTTATCACAATAGTTATTTCTTTGAGTTTTTTTAATGAAAATATGGCATACAGAGTACCATAGGACATTGATAAGAAGGGTTACTGGTATTTTTCAAACTGGACCCTATTTTCTTGTCTCTTTGTGTTGGGAACAACTTGTTGAAACTGGTCCAGTAATGAGCTGCAGGCAGCATCCTCTTAACGGGCTGCAATGTGATTGCTTGGGGACATCTCCATAATGTCAATGTACCTCCACTAAAAGAGTTTTTTTTGCCAGAGTCGTACAACAAGTGTCTGACAGCTCAGCTCGATATCTCAACGATGTTTTCAAAACCATCGCTGAATATTTAGATCTCGACAAAGTGGGTGGGACGGAAGTTTCAGAACGAAACCAGACGGATCTAGATTTTAAAATACCAAATTTTCTCTTAAGTTGGTGATTTTCACTTTTTTAAGTGAGCCTGATTTACATAATTAAATTAAATGTATCATACATCCTCTGCACTACCTGCGAGTCTACAGAATTTCACCATTTACCACAGCATGTTGGCATAATCTGTCATCTACATGTCATGCCACCATTAAAAAGAAATCACCTGCATGTTTTAGCGTGACATAAATGGTATAATGATATAATTGCAAGCCAAAGGTAAACGACTTGCCAGAGGTGGATGTTTCTTTGAGGATGTATGAGTCATGTGAGACTATGCAGTAGATCTTACAGCTTGTGTTTGTTCCCACTGCACAGATGTACGAGGTGAAGCAACTTAATCCAGACATTGCTTTGAAGCCTCTAAGAATATGTTCTCCTTCTCTCTGCTGCGTCATCACTGCACACAATGGGAACAGTTGTGTTGCTATTTCAGCTGTTTTGCTGCTTATCTAGGACAAAATACATTATGTGAACTTCACAAGAGATCTACAGAGAGAAATCTCAAAGTAGAGCCACGTGATTAGAAGAAAAAAAGTGCTTTGTGCTGGTTCAGATGCTATAGTTTCCCATTTGGATAGAAGGACAGGAGGAGGAACTTGTGTTGAGCGAAAAGTACAGGAAAGGTATCGATGCCGAAACGTCTTCCTGCGGGCTTCGGCGAAGACGTGGACTCGACTATACCTTCAGCACGATGTCTCCTAGCGCTTTCTATTTGAGGACGGCTGAGGCACAGGATGTACAGGCGGCTTCGTCGTCTGTCTTCTCCCCACGGCAAACGGCCTTCGATGCAGTTATCGTTAAAAATGTCCACCGAGATCGTCAAACAGCCGCAGTATAAAAGTTGAAAAAACATTGAATACATTAGCATTTATTTGGAGGTATTTTCTATGATAAAATATTTTGTGACATTGGAAGTGATGGGTCTTTGTGGGCATCTTTCTTTTAGTTTGCTCCATTGTTTATATGAATATATTAATCAATGTAGGTGTTATCCATCAATCAGTAGAGCCTACAGGAGGACATGCAGTACATGGATGAACACAATGGCTTCATGATAAACGTTGAGGACTCGACACCCATGGACCTTATAATGTTTGGACAAATCTGGTGCTTCTTGTTAATGGAGCAAAGAAACTCAACCTGCAGTAATACGTCAAGCGATTGGGGGGGGGGACACGGTTTCTCTTTTCAATTCCCAAGCTGGCCATCCAGGCATTATTGACTCAATATTTTTTTACAACTACACTAATTAAAAATGTATGCGCATACTGAATACACAATCTTATTTGCACAGATGCAAATCCATATCATCTAGTATTAGAAACCTGTGAAACGTTCCTCGCCACACCGCCCACTCTTGCTTCCTCATCTTCCAAGTCGCATGCGTAGCTTGTCTTTGCGGTCGGTCTCCATCGTAACTGGAAGTCATGCCTTTGGGGGAACAACCGACACTCTAAACTGTGAACTTAGACCCCGTTTCCACGATGGTAAACCGCATATATTTTCATGCGTTTTGGCATTTAATTTACACAAAAATTGAGGTTTTACCATGGAAAACGATCATTTCTAAAAACTCCGGCTAAAGTGGAGATTTCTGAAAACACCGTTTTTGTGTTTGCGTGTGAACGAGGTCAAACTGAGTTTTAGGTTGTCAAACGTCACAGTATGCGACTAAAGATGCTTCACGTCATGTGAGCGTCCTATGAGGTCGTATGCGGACGGCGTGTTTATGCGGGTTCATATGAACAGAAACTTTTTTGAAAACGTGTGTACGTTATTTTTGAAAACGGAGGGGCAGAAATATTAGTTTCTGTAAATACCCGGCTATGAGTAAACGTGGCCTGAGACTCAACGGAAAGAACGTGCAACTGTCAATCTTCCCCAGGGCCAACGTATGGCTCCCAATGTAATGGAAGACTTTGTTGGCGGCCCCTTTGTCAAAACGGTCCTAGTTGGCACTCTGTTAAGAAACGGATATAAAATAATGCACAACGCGATGCCGGTAGACTAAAAGGTTGGCCTAAAAGTATTCACGAAACGGAATGAGGTTTGCTAGCATGTCAAAAACATGGCTAAGGAGCAACTAGGGAGGGGTCTACTTCATGGATTACCCTCTATAGTCCCGTAACAGCCACAGACTGGGCAGCCTGCAAGGCCCATAAAACCCACGAAACCCACCCAACGCGTCTTTTCTCCCGCTGCTCGTCCAAATGATCCATAAATTTCGTGGTTAAGGCCACTGTTCATCAGATGACCCCCCTGGACAAACACCTACCCCCTTTATATAACCCTTCCCAGGTGTGTATCTTCCCGTTTCCTGCATCTCATCTAGGTAACCTTTCGGTGATCACCAGACATCACACCGACTGTATCCTGTGAAAGGCGTCTCTCGTTTCACTCCCTCTTCATGCCGTGGACTCTGTTTCAACTGGCATTTGAACGTGGCCTGGGACCATGACTGCTTCTCTTCTTTGTCTTCCTGCGTAGACCCCTGGGGTCGGGAGGCGGCGGTGATAATTATGATAAGCGATTTATGCCCACCGCCTCTTTGATGTCCTTCGCTTAGCTGCCTCGCTTGTTAAATTGTGCCAAGCCTGCAATCTCACTTAGGCCACTACTCTAATAATGCAACTTTCACTTTAAATGGATTGGCCTTTTTTCTTTTAAACAGTAAACGGTATTTTAGAGTGAATTGGATTTTATTAGGGAGAAGCCACTTGATCTAAACTCAAGATGGGGAATTGAACTTGAGTTGTTGCTGTGTTTCAGTGGAATTGGAGCGATACGGGAGAGAGAATGGGGGGATGAAATGAGAGCGGCGGCATCAACCACCCGGTGGCTATCCTAATGGTTACCCTCTGCCACTTTCTCTTCACTCTCCTGTTGTTCGTTCTTTTTTTAACTCGGTTTAGAAAAAGAGGTTGTCGGGCATCCATTTGATGCGTTAACGGTAGATGGTTGAAGAGTGCTGACTTTGCGTGGTACTCTAAAGATAGAGGATGATATATGGAGTCAGGGAAGAGGGGGGGAGGTAGGTAGTGAGCCGGGGCTGAACTCTCCCTTGGAAGCTCGCCAAGCGCGGGCCTTCAGCCGGCTTGTTAATGATGCAGCGTTGCCAAGTGGCAGACTTTTAAAGGCTACCTGCCATATATCTCTCTCTGTACGCGAGGGTACGGCTGGGAGGAGTTGCACCTCAGTCCCACATGTCAGCACAGGCCCTGACAGGTGCCATGTGGCGACGAGAGCCATCGTCAGTTACCATCTTCTTCAAATTGGCCCCCCTCACTGAGTTATATATATATATATATATATATATATATATATATATATATATATATATATATATATATAAATAACACACTAGGATACTGTGAGAGCACCGGGACACTGTGCTGCATTTGTCTCTTGGTGGTGTTAAGACGGTTTTCAAGGTGTCCCTTAATTTATAGGAGCAATTTGGAATTTGCATGCAGCACCTATATCAGGGTTCCTACAAACCTGGAAAAGTCGTGGAATTAAAAAATGGTTATTTCTAAGCCTGGAAAAGTCATGGAAAAAAATTAAATCATAAAAGTTTGGGGAGAGTCATGGAAATGTGTTATAATCACATGTTCATTTACGCCGAGTTTGAAATAATTAATACGTTTTTTAAAGAAAAAACGCTCAAAATATGAGTTGCCGTATGTTCTCGATACGCACGATTTTCAAAAATGTTCATGTTTATACCGAGATTTCAGTTTTGTCATGGAAATGTGGTTTAAAGTCCTAGAAAAATCATGGAAAAGTCATGGAAATCCATTGGTCAACAGGTGTAAGAACCCTGTATATGTGTTTGAGGGATAATTTGTGTGTGTGTGTGTGTGTGAGCCTGAGGTATGGATACACTATCTGCTGCCACCCGGGGGAGGAGCCATCACGTTTAGACCCCCGGTAGAAATACTGAGACATCTCTGTCAACGTTCTGCTGCTGTTGGGAGTGACTCAGACAGACAGACGGACGGGTTTGGGTTTGGGAACATTACTTTTAAAATGTCTTCACCACATCACACAGCTCAGTCTGTTTACAGATCAAACAAATATGATATGACATTTGGATTAGCCAGCTTTAGACTTGCTGGTAGATGTAGTTTTCGTTGTAATACTTTGCACAGTTGCTAGCGACCTCCCTGCTCCTGTGCTTAGATGTTTGCCTCCTGTCTTTGCATCCGAATCTCGGCAAGTACGTAAATGAACACGTCGGAAAAAAAAAAGTCAAAAATATCACCGCTACTGAATTTCCATAGCTTTTTTTTAACTTGTATCATTTGGCTCAGAAGTGCTTCTTTGCTATAGCGCTGTATCCTCTCATGGCTTTAGAAGGCAATTTTGATTTTGGGGGTTTACGCGTGCAGCTCTTCCAAGATGCACGCAACCCTCCTACAAACAGGACATGCAGAGTATGCTTACGGTATTTATCATGCACTGTACAGCAGCTGGCTCCCGGTAAGTGGGGATGCATACACACATCAGACGTGTTTGTAATGGTGTGTTAAGAAATATCACCTCTCTCTCTCTCTCTCTCTCTCTCTCTCTCTCTTTCTCTCTCTCTCTCTTCAGTAATACAGAGAGGAGCCCTGAGCTCTTTTACGTGCAGACACAAGCAAAAAGTGGCATTAAGGAGACCGAAAGGAGATTTCTTTGGAGAAGGAAGCTGATGCAGGGAAACCAAATGTTGAAAAATATAGGGAGGAATTTCTCTGCTTCACCTTAAGAAAGTAAACTCTGCAAAATAAATGCATGCGATGTCTATTGGCTCAACTGATATGACACACTTTTAAACGGGACATTAGCAGCAGTAGTGAGGTGTAATTGAGTACTCGGGCGTTTAATATTCCTAGAGAAATTACTCCCAGCGTTAAATTCTTATGATTTTGACTAGATTTGGAGGACACTGAATGAGACACATATTTTAATTTGTATGCTTGTATCTGTCCCTCTGTCCTTATCTGTCTGACTGTAACTAAACCTAAATACTTAACTTTAGTTTTACAATATTGTACTACGCAAAGTATGAAAGAATATAAAGACCATGGGAGGGGAAATGCGGAAGGTAATGTTTTGATCGCCGTGTATTTGTATGCGTGCGTTTGTGTTATTCGCATAAGTAAAACAATATTAAACCGAATCGCATGAAATTTGGTGGGATGATTGGTTATTATCCGGGGGCCATTTGATTCGATTTTGTCATTGATCGGGTCAAAGGTCAAGGTCATGAAAAGATAAAAATCTTCTTTTTACTATAGCCCAGTCAATTTCTATTCAATTGGCATGCAACTAATGCCAAAATGTTCATAATTCAATGCCCAATCTAGTGATATGCGAAGGTATGCGCTCTACCGAGTGCCCATTCTAGTTAATTATTATTATAATTTGTTATTTTGTTCTGCCCTTGTTATTTTTTTGTTCATTATTTTTCCAGTTTTCCTCTTTAAAATCTGATTGAAACAGCCCAAAAAAAAAAAATACTTGTTGTTTGATCACTGTATCACCATATTGTGCGTTACCAATAAAGTGTATATTTAATAAAAGAAGATTTTTGAGGACAGACATAAACTCCAGCCTCAGCAAGGCCAATGCATAGGCTCCATGTTCACCAGGGCTCTGCAGGATGCTGGAGGAGTGTGGGTGCACATACGTTAAAGTGAATCCCTATGTGTGAGTCACCGGCCCTGTCTTGCATTGTTGTGGGACGTGTGGGAGTGATTCACCATTGTGCCTCCCTATCTCTGTTGCCAGCTTGGCTGTCCCTTCACTGCTGATCTGTGAGATTTAGAATTGCTCCCACAGTGCTTTTCTAATCTTTTCTGTTTCTGTTTTCGGGGGGAAATGTAACCCGCAGGAAAAAAACTAATTCTCCCTTCGGTACCTTTTAGATGCATTTACTGACTGTTTTATTCATATTCATTTAATAGAGTTTAAGAATAATGGATGAAGATCTAGTCCAGAGCGTAAAAACCTACTCTGCGGTGGATGCTGCAGTAATGAAAATCTTTCTTTTTTAAATTCTCATTAAGCTCGCCGTGAACTTCCTGCTACTCGGAACAAACTTTATTTAAGCGGCGTAGTCCGCTGCTGTGTCACATGTCGATGCAGCACATTCTTTTTCTCGCATAACTTTTTAGCAAAGGCATGTTCATTTCAATAAAATGGAGCTTGGGGGATGTCGACGACGAGGTGCTTGACATCTCGGCCTCGGTCTGCTCTGCCAGGGGTCCGCCAGCTCATAAAAAATACATTTGACAACGAACAGTCTGCTTCTGAGAGGCACTTTCTTCTCCACGCTGACGACCAATTAGCTTTAAGAAAATAGCTAACCTGTCGCTGCCATTTAGCCCGAACCCCCGACAGCGCCTCCACGATATCAGGACATGACATAATGAATGCAATCAACAATAATTAGGGGGAATAATGGGCTCTCACTTTGAGGCGTCATTAAAAAGGGAAGGCTGGCGCAGAACTGCCACTGACCTCTCCCTCTTTAAACACGCCCCGCCATCAGGGAAACGGACCTCCTGCTGCGGCCACAGACTTTGATCTAAGACTGGGAGAATCTTAAAAGGCCGGAAGAGAAAATGGTGAATAATCAACTTGTTGTGTGAATTTGGGGGATTTAAGAGTTTAATGAACAGAGAGAGGCATAAACTTTAAAAGGGAGGGGATGACATGGTTGTTTTGAAGTTTGAGTTTGAGTCTAGACATGCAAATGACTAAATCCATCCATACTGGATGTATAAATATCTGCGTAACCACAACAACCTTCCATCATACCTGCTCAGCTGATGACTCACAGAGTATCTTAGACCCCGTTTACAGAATGGGAAAACGCATATATGTTCATGCGTTTTGGCCTTTCATTCACACAAACACAGAGGTTTTATCACGGAAAACGATCATTTCTAAAAACTCCGGCCAAAGTGGAGATTCCTGAAAACTCTGTTTTTGTGTTTGCGTGTGAACGAGGTCAAACAGAGTTTTAGGGTGTCAAACGTCACAGTATGCAACTAAAGATGCTTCACGTCATGTGAGCGTCCTATGGGACGTATGCGGACGGCGTATTTATGAGGGTTCATATAAACAGAAATTTTTTGAAAACGTGTGTACGTTATTTTTGAAAACGGAGGGGCAGAAATATTAGTTTCTGTAAATACCCGGCTATGTGTAAATGTGGCCTAATGGGTATCCTTAATAAACTAAACTAAACTCACGCCCGTCTCACCTGCCTCATAGAAATAAGCTGTATAGCAGCTGAGACGTACACAAGGTCGTTTTCAAAAAGGTTTCTGTTTATATAATCAGTAGACAGGGACTAACGAGGGAATGGGCAACAGGTGAGAAGGGTGTGAGGACCAGGTGAAGGTAATGAGGGACTAACGAGGTGATCACCTTGAAAACAACCTTGTGTACGTTATTTTTGAAAAAGGAGGGGCAGAAATATTTCTTTATGTAAATACCCGGCTATGTGTAAATGTGGCCTTAATATCTTCCATTTTCCCTGCCCTCTCTGGTTGAAAGTGTCCGCCCGGTTACACCTCCGACCCTCCTGACGCCCAGCGGTGACGTCACCGTGCTCTGCCACACCCATCATCATCATCGCTGCAATGTGCCGTCTAGCCTCTAGAGGTCAGCAAAAGCAACACGTCTCAGCTGCTATACAGCTTATTTCTAGATACAGACGAGGGTCTTGTTGAGCTGCTGCACCACAACCAGCCGACAGAATGGCTTCGGCCCTCCTCCGCTTGGTTTCTTGATTGTCGCCCGACTCGTTTCTTTATCGGTGGCTGTGAAAAGCACAGAAAAACATTGCATTTAAAATGTCCCAACAAGTGTTCACTTGGGACCGCCGCCTGCCAATGATCATTTTCATAATCGTCCAACCTCTTTGCGACCCCTCGTTTTAAATTGAATCGTCTGCATTGTGTTTTTTTCCGTTAATTGCACACTCATTTGTTTCTAGAATGGGAATAAGTCCTGCGGCTGTTTTTAAAAGTACATCTTTGTACTCCAGGTGTCCTCACACATCCGTCATCAGGAGCGGCTGCTTTAATTTTTGTATCTCTACTTTTTAGCTCACTGCAGCAATGATTCTGTTTTCTCTCTTAATTAATTTGGCCATGAGGAAGGTGGAGGTGCTGAATCAAACAGACTGGCCACTTTCCCTTTAACTGACCTTAAGAGACACCTGTAGTTTGGAAGAGAAGAACAAAAGGGGGGGAACCAGGTGAGGGAGGCCAGGTCCCAGACACACTCCCACTGAATTTCAAATAGATGTCCTGACCTGTGGGTGAAAAGGGGAGAGCCGGCCGTGACGGAGGGCCGCTCCATGCTTCTCTGCCAGGGGTCTGAGGTTGATGGGTCAAAAATAAATAAAAAGGACCGTGGACAAGAAGCAAGAGACTATCGCTGCACAATTAAGATGGTCAATCTGCCACCATGTTTATATCTTCATAATATTATTACGGATCTGAATTTAATTTATCTTTCCGATGGGGAAATGCAGTCCATGTGACATTTGGAAAAGAACACGAGTGTGAGTGAAAGACGTGGGGAAGGAGCTCTGATTAGAAGGCCGTGGGTGTATTCTCTCGAGCCCCGCATATGAAAGATGTTCGAGACGGCAACTGTTGTGAAAGTCATTACTCGCTGTCTGAAGTAATTTGTATTAAAAGCAGTTTGCATATGAATATGTGGAGGTGCGAATGCAATTAATTCGTAGCGGGTGCGCCGTGAAAGATGAACCGCGTGGCAGGGAACATTTCCACCGAGTTTTTAAAGTCATGTGTCGTTAATGTTACGCGAGCTCACAGCTGACGGTGAGGCTAAGCAGGTGACTTCCTGTTAACTTCCATAACGCACAACTAAATATCGGAGCAAGTCGGTAAAAGAAATAGATTAAGATTAAACCACACAAGACCACATTGTGTGTTTGTGCATAAATGTGTGTTACAATTGATTCTATTGGAGTTATTAATGTATAGGGACCTTTTATAATGAAGAATGAACCGCCATGATTTATGTGTTTTTTTTTAAATCGTCACCTGATGTTTTTAACTTATAAAAAAGTAATGCAATTATAAAAGGCCAATTAAATGTTCCTTTCCGGGGCCTAGTTAAACTAATAAAAAAAACAGCCGTGCAATAATCAGAGCATTTCCTTTGCATTCGAGATCACATTTTTAATTAAATTCAAACTGTTTAATATTAACATGTAGCAGGGAGGAGGTGCTTTTACAAGGCCTGAATTCACTTTGTCAAACTACAGTAAGTAATATTATATTACTATATAATATTATACACAGCTTCTTGTACGTCTGGCAAACTTGTTGTGGAGCTATTAACTTTAAAAAATATATTATAAATATATGAATATATATATATATATATATATATATATATATATATATCATATATTTTTTTATATAAATATAATTAATATATATATTATGTATATATATATTATTAATATATAACATATTTTTGTAATATAATGTGATGTACTTTATAAATCAATAATAATCAACATCAGTAGATACAATTATTGACACTGGTTACCCCTCAAGCATCAGTTCCTTGTTTTGCTCGTTATATACACAATGTCTTTTTCAATATAATTAGTTTCTAGTCCCCTCAGAAAACATTGATTTGAATATTATTAAAGTTATGGGACAAAACTACATTACCTAGAGTCAACGTTGACACGGCGTGTTCTCCCATATGAAAGTGCTGCGTTTATTTGACCATCCGTCCTCCTCCGTTACATTATAGCTGCGTATCCACATCATCACGCCGCGTTTGATTTGTTATTTCCGCTTAAAAACACAAATTAATCGGATCCCTTCCACGTTTTCCTCCACAGATTTTGATTCAAGCTCGAATGCATATCCCCGCACGCTTTGTCAGTCATCCAAAAAACCGACAGCATGTCTCTCCCCGCCATCTGCTCGCTGAGGTAAAACAAGAAATCATCATATTATTGAACACCCAAGACATCAATGAGATATGAAATGATGAATCACCAAAGAAACTTCAAGGAGATTAATTAGGCAGTGCAATGTTGTTGATTGGTCTGTACAAAAAAAGAAATGATGTGCAGACTCTCAAGCAATCAAAACATGTCTCCCATTTATGTGATCACGTTTTAAGGGATAAACCAAAAAGGAGCTGGTTTGCCAAGAAAATCTTTTAAAATGTGCCGAGCTTCACGTACAGCCAATGAATCTCTGCACGGGCCGGGCTTCGATAAGCGAGTTTATTTATAGCCGTTTGAACGCTTACATGGGGAGGGGTCACACGCCTGACATCCGTACGCAAAGCAACACAAGCCGTCCCTGTGCTTTTGGTTCGGCCAGACAATGATGTTTAGGAATGGACCGGAAAGGATGGATTACCTGGCGCTGAGGCGTCTGGGTAGAACGCATCGAACATTTGCATCTCAAGTCTGAAATATCGTTGGTGATTCCAGAGATCTGGAGCCAGGCTACGCATCGAGATCCAATGGGTACGTCGGAGCCAGCTCACCGTGAAAACATGTCCAGAGTTTATAGTGCGGAGAATATTCCCGATGTTTATCATGTGAAATAAAACAAACCTGTCATTTATATTATTCTTTTAAATGACTTCTTAAAACCCACTTTTATAGAACTGCTTTTATTTGATGTCGTCCTTTTATTTTTTTATTTTAATTGGCTATTTGTTTGGTTTAGTTGTATTCAATGCTTTTATGGTATGGTCTTTTTTGTTTACCGCCATTTAAGTTATGTTTATGCTTTGTTTATCTGTAGAGCACTTTGTAAACATTGTTTTTAAAAGTGCTATATAAATAAAGTTATTATTATTATATTATTTATGGGCTGCCTACACCTGCCTACCATAGAGCCTTTTAATCGGGTCAAAAACTAGTTCTACGACCTTTTTGTTGGTTGGTTTTACAATTCATCCACTTAGTGTTTTTGCATATTTTAAAATGCATCTCAAAGTGGTGTATGGTAGCATAAAAGAAGCCCGTACATGATATTAAACGGCGAGTAGTTGGAGCATGGGGTTAATCTGGACCGAGCAGCTCGCCCCGGGGCCCACGAGCAGTTCAATACCGCCGTGTAAATAACACATCAGCGGAGAGGTGAGGTCTGAACTCTCTGATTAAGATGTTCAAATTTCCAAAGGCGAGATAAATGCTTCCCATTTGGGACTCGGTCTCACGGCCTTTTTTCAGTCTGAGCACACAAGCGTGAGATACGTATGTGTGTGTGTGTGTGTACCGGCAGCAAACACGGCTACAACGAGACGTGTCGGGACGCCGGTGGCGTGACGAAAAAAAGCTAACAGTTGCACCGTAGAAGGTTGCGCGGATGTTTCTTTTTCGCCCCGGTGCTCCCCGCTTGTGTCGTCGCTGAATGACAAATGATCTTTCGTCAACTGTGACGAATTCTGATTAGATCCTAAAAAAAAGAAAAAAAATCACATGTCGGTCTCATACTGATTTCCCATTATTTCCATCAAATTCACTTCCTCTCTATAAAGGTCCGACTTTAACTCTTTTTTTTCTTCTCGCTTTCATCACATGTGATCAGCCACTATAGCGTCTCTGGATCTCTTCTCGGTCCGCATCGTTTTTTTCTGCAGGCGTACTGTTTGTTTGTGTGGAGGTTGCAGGCTTTTAGCTGGATGAGCCTGCATAAGGGATGCAGGCTCTCACAGAAATCAATTAGACCCGTCAATGCCCATCGATCTGCAACGCACGGATCGACCCCGGCCCGTGAGGGATTAGAAATGTCGTGGGGAGGGAGGCGGAGGGGGGGGGGGAGGGGGTTTACTGTCTTTGCGCTGGCTTTCGGTGACCCCCCCCCCATGACATAACTGCACATCATCTCCTCCCCGAGTTGGGAGAATAGGGGGCTTGTTAGCCTTTGTGGTCTCCGGGAAGCCAGCTGCGCTGTAATTGAATAACAGTGAGGCGGCTACATCAGCGGGGAGATGTGCTCAGGAGATGTGCTCCACCCTCTGTCAATCCACTTAGATGATAAATGGTTCGCACACAAAAGGGTTGTGGATGGTAAAGCTTAATAAAAAGATGCCGCACAGTATGACTAAAGAGAGACAAATAAAAGACTCTTGTGCGACGAGGGCGAGGGCGAAACGCGGAAAAAAAAAGAAAAGTAACGACGGGAAGCGATAGCATCGGCGTGGACGTGTGTTATCCATCTCGATGAGCCGAATGTGGCTTTATAATAGCGTGTTACTGCCCGTATAAACCGTAAAAGAATAATAGCTTCTCATGGGGATGCTCACCCAAGCAGAGCTGCACTGTTCTAAAGAAAATGTAGATTTAAGTATGATTAAAGCAAACGGAAAAACTTGCATATCAAATATATACCGGGTGCTGTAATTACAGGCAATCAGCGCCGGTGACAAAGTATCGCCATGACTGAATTAATGGCGGCGCGCTCATGCGTGTCCGAACTATAATGCGTTCGGTTCACTGACTGATGGGATCTATTACTTTTGAAATGAGGTGTAATGTTCCTTTTGGGGGCAGCAGGTGATTTTGACCGTGCCGGTATCCGGCCGACCGGCTCTGCAGCAGAGCGTCATCACCGTGTACCGGTAGAGATGTGAGCATGGCTCAGTGTGTGTGTGTGTGTGTGTAGAAACACACATCCGTGCACGCTTTTCCGACGCACGTTTTTTCCGCCCAGCAAGAGTGCTAACGTATCTTGATTGTCAGGGTGTGAGTAGTGTTTATGAGAAATAATAATGCACGGGCCGAATCCCAGCAGCGTTTAGCCGGTGCATTAATGGAGACAGAGACGTTGAACCAAAATGTATTATTCAGCACTTAAAAGCAGAGAGCATCTGCTCAAAGCAGTTTGAAGCCCCCGTCCAATTCCATCGCCGCTTAATATTTCACACACACACACACACACGCTCGCTGATGTGCTTTAGGACCTAATACACGCGCCAGACGTTGTGCACACATTGATGACCTTGACGAAGACCCTGGAAGGTCAAAGAGAGCTACAGCTGTTGTGTTGTGTGGAGTCGGCATGAAAAGGTTTTTTTCTTTTTTCTTCTGTCAAAATAAACTCTCTCTTTGTCTGTTTATAAATGTTCTCTCATCTCTGAATACGAAAGGCGGCAGTGCACCTTGTATTATTTCTGCGTTTCCCTCTCTTTTTCGCACACACACACACCTACACACCCACAGAAGCGCTCGGTGTCCCTTTGTCTTCCTTCCCAATCTCGGAGCCCACACGTCGCTTTCATTAGAGCCGAACTACAGTATTTCCATCGGATGACACGGCGGCACCGGCAAACAGATTGCAGCGCCGGGATATATCAGATATCTCTAGGAATCTTGACATTTATGGGTCTTGTTTTTCTACCACTGTTTGCATACAAGCCTTTTCATTCAGCTGTCAGAGTCCCCGCATCAACCCCCCTCCCCTCTTTCCCCAGACGCTTTCTCTGAAAGAAAGAAAAAAGTTTGAGGTTTTTGGACTGAGCTTTTGCTGGATTTGAAGAAAAAAGGGGACCTCATTCCATTTCGCGGCACTGACCAATTGTTCGCCCTCAGGAGGACTGCGGGAGAAACTTACATTCCCACTTGTACATGACTGCACATCGCCTGAGGCAGACAGCTATGTCGGCATCATAGGACCTGGGGATGGCCAAATACCCCCTAAAAGTGCTTCATTGGGTCACGTTGTTGTCGGGTAAGACGGCTGAAATGATGGAGAGGAATGGCTAATGACTGGAGCAATTCATTACTGAAAAAGGAACATTCAGGCACAGAATGGAGTATTTACTTTATTTCATGTGCAAATTAACTGATTTGATGCGAACTCAAAAGTCGTGACTCAGACTTAAGGCGACTGACTCATGCTCGATGTGTGACTGTACAAAGATGGTCTTCAATGCATTGAATTAAACTGTTCTAGAGTGTATAGATGTGCCTGAAGAAAGAAGCTCTTACTGTTGACAGAGAGATGAATAAGACCGACAGTACGGTTGATGAATCAGTAAAAGGGTTAAAAGGAGAGAGTGATGTTTCTCTTGCATACATAAACTAGAAAATGCATTTCCTGCTGAAAATGCTTTGGATGAACAAATGTCTGAAAAAAGCTGAAATATGAAATTAATAACTGAAAATGTTTGGAAATGGCTGAACATGTCTGAAATTAGCTGTGTTTAAAAAAAAAAAAAGCCGAACATAACTGCCAACAGCTGAAATAGACAGAAAATAGCTTAAACATCCAAACACCTGCAGGAGCCTGTTTGACGGGGTAGAGCCTGTTTTTTGTGACGGGGAAGCCCCTTGTTTTTTGTATTTGAATGGTTTAAATAGTTGAATATATGAAGGACTAGAAGAGGGACAAAAAATGTACGTAATAAATACAATAATAATAAAAAACATTATTTAAGAATGTATTCTTTGTTTTAATAATGTAGCGTTTATTATGTGAAATGAGAGGGATGAGTTTTATTCTTGAATGTGTCTTAGCTTTAGAACAGTTCTTTTTCATCTTATTTGTTCTTTTAATATTGTAGCGTGTAATATGTGAAAAGAGAGGGATGAGTTTTGTTCATGAATGTGTCTAGGGTTAAAGTCTACCAAATGGTAATGAATGACAGCTAATAGTCAATAAATGCATCAAACCTTTTCAATGGAGAGGTTTTGTGATACTGAGTTCACAAAGTTCCCTCAAAGTTGAATACAACAACGTTTATGGCCTCAATAGGTCTAGATAGCTCCTGTACAATAGAACTATTTAGGTGGCCCCATGCTTAATTGTTTTTTTTTGCAAATGAGCATTTACTTTTAAAACACTTTGAGGCGACAATAATGATTCTGATAGTTTCAGTAATGGTGGTGATGATAATGTGGTTCGTGGTTTAAATGTTTCACCCTTAAAGTCTGGTGCTTTGACTTAAATACCCTCCAAGAGTCGTATTTGTTCAAAAAGTAGAATACAAACACCCAAAAGCTCTCCCCCATGGCCACAGCGTTAACGGACCTGCCATATTCCTTAGCTTTTCCAATCATTTAAATATATCTTTCCCATGTCAAACCACCATTATGGTTTGTGAATAGAAGGCTGTGTGATATTTAACGAGACGTGCACATAGGTGACTCAAGATTAATGCTGTTTTCTGTAAACTTTTAAGTGCAAAGTCAACAAAAATCTTAACAAGAATACTATACGTTGCAAATATTAAAATATCTACTTGTGCGTTGTCACATTTATCATATTTGATGCAATTTCTATAAGTTTTGTGTGCAATGCAACAAATGTAGGTCCTAAAAATGTCGGTCAATAGTTATTGAGCTTGAATGAGATTGCAGAAATAAAGTAGGTATAGAGAAATATTGACTTCTTACAGTAAAGGAAATGCAAAATCCCGTTGAGATCCAACTTGAGCGTACACTATCCTGATGAATGGGGACCATTGTGAGGAGCAAACTGGGAGGAAATGACCATGAGGCCTGTGGCCTTTCAAAAACTCTGCAAACCGTCTCTGATTATTTCCTGAGACCAAAAAGAAAAGGCAGACATAAGCGTTGTAGACATTGGTATTAATGCCGTGTAGATGTGTGAGAAGAACGTCCTCATCGACAGTTTTTCGAGAGATTTCACCATCGACTGTGATCAAATATTAAAAAGGCACTATGTGGACTGGGAGTCGATTAGAGCCGTCACCTCTGAACTCGGAGCGCTTCGTCCACTTTGACTCGTTTCACAAAGATGTGAGGGGAAAGTCCTCGTTTTGCGAGCCACGTTGTATCCCAGAAGTTCTCAGTCAAGTCCTATGAATTCACTCAAAGTTGTTAAATCAGTGTAGAATAATTTTAAATGATGGATTATTGATTCAGAAACACCAACATATGTAAAGGTCAGCTCTAATCTTAACTGGCACTGTGAAATGTTAGGTTTTAAAAGCTTCGTGACATAGTAACTAAGGCTAACCGCAGCAGATGGAGCCATTTAGGACCAATATTCAATTTATTTTTGCTGTGTTTGTTTGTATCTCATATCCTGAGAGATATCTGACTCATTAGCTCTTTTTTCCCCAGTTGCCTGTCTGTCTGGTGTTGGTAGGGACCCTTGATTTGCTAAACTCCATCTACGCACTGCCGCATGTATTGCATAGTGTGATTTTAGAATTTTTTTTTTTCTACTATTAAAAAAAGCCGCTAACTGTAGCCGGAAAAATGACAACGACAACCAAACGGCTAATGTGCTAAAACATTGTTTTAATTGTCATGTTGCTGTACAAACCATTATTATCTAAAGCAGCGACTGTCGGTTGCTTTCAGTGTTCGTCTTAGTTTGAGTTTGTGAAAGAGGACTCTTCATCTCGGGGGAGGGGGGGGGGTAGTAGTGTATTGCAACTAGTGGAGGCGGCAAAGGTGCTCAGTGTTGCCAGATTGGAAATGTTGAAGTATCGTACCAAAGGCTCAAAATGGTCGTATTTGGAGGATGATTATCGTGTATCTGGGAACACTGTTACCGTCAGAGCTCGCGCAAGAAGGCTGAACGTAGATACCATTTCCAAAACTTGTAAGGGGTAAATACTCATTTTTGAAAACCCAGAGAAACACAAATATCCGACGAAAGCAAAATCCCGGACGTTTTTGGAATCCCTGCCGGACGCATTTTCTAGGTCTCAAAAAGAGCACATGCCCGGGGAAAAGAGGGCGTCTGGTCACCCTATGTTAGTCTCACCTCGGAAATTCAGTCACGTGAAATCAAACGCGTGTGAAAATCCACGATCAAGGGAAAAGTTTGTTCTGCTTTTGTCGATGTCGGCTTGTAGATCGTTCCGATTGTTACGTGGGTTTTTTTGGTCCTCTGCTCCACTTGGATCAGTACATTTCCTTCCCCTCCCAGTTGGAACCCAGTGCCGGTTGTCACCTTCACCGTGAATTGCACTCCCTCTAATCAACCACACCTGGCGATACACCTGGCACTCTTGTCATTAGCTGAACTCCCTGATTGCGCCGAGCTACCGTCCCCCTCGCGTCTGATTCCCCTCTTTTGTTCAACTGAGCACACATGGGATTTGATGCTGTTCGATATTAAACTACATCTACAACTTGAATCCAAGCTGGGCAACTTTGCAGATCTTTTTTAAAAATATTTGTACTCCTCCTATTTTGGGTCAAACTCGCAATTTCCCTTCCTCTTTTATTAAAATGTAAATCCAGAGGCGCATGTTGCGCGGGCGCCGTTAGGGGAAAATTAACCTCAGAGTTAACACACTTACGGATCTCATTAAGACAAGGAGTCGTTGAGAGGTAATCTAGTTTGTTTCAGCTCATTCCCACCTTCTTTTCTCCCTTTTGGTTGCACTTCTTCACTTCCATCAGAGAATGAGGCAACTTTACTCGAGGAAAAAGGTAGAAGTCGCTCGCTAAAGAGGCCTCGGGGAGGAGGACGAGGTAGAGAATAACAATCGATGTCTTAAGAGGGCTTCCCACCGAGGGAGGAGAAAAAGAAAGACACGCTTGTCTCTTCCTTCACACCCCCGTGACATCCGGGAGTGAGGCAAGTAGGAAAATGAGCAAGAGGGGATGAAGGCCAAAAAATAAAAGGAGCAGGAAGCGTCAAGCCAGAGGCTTTGGGGGGTCTTCCGGGAGGAGGGCATTGTGCCCCGTGCCCTCATCAACAGGTCCGCCCGGCCACCGGGGTCCAACGGCTCCGCTGACGCCATGAATAATTCCCCATGTCCTCTGGCCCCCGGCGGTGACCTGGCAAAGAAGCTATAATTAATGCATGGGCCCGGCTCGCCCTCGTCCGTCACAGATGAGAAGGAGCAAGATGCAGATTTGGATTATTAGATAATATTGTAAGGGGGGACAAAAAAAAGTTTCATTCACGGCTGCTTCTTCTTTGTCTGAGTTGTCGCGCCTCCACAAAAAGCCATTGTTTGGTATGCACACCGGTAAGTGCTTGCATATGCAGACTGCGGCACTTAGTTTAACGTGCCCAATGTCATACAGATACCCAGCAATGTCAAGATTTGTATTTCTCTGTGTTTCCAATTTCATGAGACAGTGATGCGTGACAGCAGTGACAAGAACTCCAAGGTGCTGCACTGCCCAGGTATTCACGGAGCAGTGCTGACTTTTCCCTTTTTCCCCTCTTCCTATTTCACTTTTTCGCAAAGCTCTCACAAATGAGATTCCACCTGTCAGCCGAGTTTGGGACGAGAGGGCACAGGGGGCTAATATGAAAGCTAAACCATCTCCTGTTTCAAAAGTTTAGTCGCGAAGAACTCCGATTATTTTACAAATAATAGTCGGGGAAAGTGAATGGCACGCATTGGAATGTTTCATTAAGTAGTATAAGTGGAGCAGTCATGTGTTAATAACTCTGCTACATAGGTATTGGCATACAATTACATTAAGAACATACAAGTACAAAAAGTTAAATAACTTTTTTGATCGCACTTTATCAGATTATATGTGATGCATTTAAATCTAAATCACTATTAATGTTACAGCTGGTAAATGTGGGGCTTATTGTAATAATGTTATATTCTGCAGGGTAATATTTATCCATAATAATACTACTAATAATATATTTTCTATTAGTAATTTGAATCTGCAAGTACTAAAGGTGTTAAATATATGTATAGTGGAGTAAAAAATATATTATTTCTCTTTAAATTGTGGTTGAATCGAAGTTTAAAGTGGGCATTAAATGGAAATACTCAATTGTAAGTACAGTTATTACTTGTTCCTCTTGTGAATGGGTGATTGCCATTCACATTAATGTAATATTATTACAATTTTAATAAAAAACTTGCGACACGACCGACTGATTATTACATATTCCAACGCGACTTTTATCACATATTTATAGACATTAATCAATGTTCATAAGTATAATAAAAACACAGATTTCTCAGTGTGACCTTTGACCTTCCGCAGCTTAACGACCAGGCTAATTCTCCCTCTCTCCGACGTCCTGACACGATTACCCCGCTTCTCCAACCGGCAGGTGAAAACAATCCCCTTTCCTCTTCTCGCTCCATTTCATTCCTTATTATGTTAATTAGATTTTGCCTCCAAAGTCAGCTTTGAATTGGGTCTGTCTGCCGGTGATTAGCTTCACTCGCGTCCTCCGCTGTGGGTTGAATACAGTATCCGGGCTGCTGAAACGCACGATCCCTCCCCAGAAACCCCTCGCCCTTGCACATGTCCTGAAATAAGAAAATCTTATTGATGTCTGAAATATAGCTGACCCATATCTGTGAAGAGAGATCGGGGTCGTATTTTCCTTCAATATGTTTTGCTTTCAACTCTCATGCATGCAAATGAAGGAACATTTGATCAATCTTGGAAAGGAAGGAAGGGAGGAAGGAAGGAAGAAAAAAGAGCACTCGCTTATCTCTTCATTTAACTGCTGAACTTTGAGAGCGCAGCTCGTCTGCCCCGGAGAGTCTGGGCTGCTTGATGATGTTTTGAAATGTATTCACTTAAATGAAATGCTGTGCCAGTGTTTAAATTTGGAGGCATTTGAATGAGTAAAATAATGTTTTGTTTCAGTGCGTCTGTTAAACCCACCTGTTGTCAAATTTAACAGGCGGGCAGTTCAACTCATGTCGCACGTAGCAGCCGCGCTTGAAAATTAATAGTCGAACAACACGTTATGCTAATGAATTGGCTCTCCCGTGAATTTCACTCGTTTTAAGTGCTACTCAGACTGTGAACACTTCTTCTGTGGCTCTGCAGGGGAGCTTTTCCAAAGGCGAGAGAACGTAATGCTAGGAGGCCTGTGTTCCACGCCGGGGGGGTTTGAGATAATTGGATATTTACCTCGGACCTTATATATTGAATTCAGTATCTAATTTTTTTTGTATGTAGCCATTTTTGATTTTTATAACCAGAAGTGTGACGAGAAGGTGGAGGTAGAAACGGAGGCTGATACGGCAAGTGTAGGCGACCAACATGATTTGAAAACACTGAATGGGTTAAAGTTTGAAGATAAAGAAAAACCTCCCAGACCGGCGTGGTAGGAACCTGTCTATCACCTGGTAGCCACGCATTTAAGTATATGCTTTATATTCTAAATTGCACTATAATTTACTAAATGACCATTGTGATGTTTTGAAGGAGACTTTTTAAGGCAATTTAAATCAGAAATGTATATTTACAGTGTTTAAAATTAATACATTAAGAGAGAAGTTACCTTTGCATTGAAAATGCGGAAAGTTATGTTTTGATTGCTATTTATTTATTTATTTATTTATTTATTTGTATGCGTGTTAGTCGCATAACTCAAAAAGTATTAAACCAAATGGCATGAAATTTGGTGGGATGATTGGTTATTATCCGGGGACCATTTAATTATATGTTGGGATTAATCGGGTCAAAGTTCAAGGTCATGGAAAGGTCAACATCTTCTTTTTACCATAGCGCGGTCAATTTGTATCCAATTGGCATGCACCTAATGCCAACATGTTCATAATGCAATGCCCAATCTTGTGATATGCGAAGGCATGCGCTCTACCGAGTGCCCGTTCTAGTTTACTGTGTAATTGTCAAATTGAAATAATAGACCGGAGTTGGAGTTGAGGGACGTACACGCGACTGGAAGTATACATGTTTATTTGAATTTCAAATATTCTCTTTTCAAAACTTTCTGACAAAGCCCGACATCGAGCAGTAAGCCGTCACTCTCGCCGCGTCCCCTTCCCGCCGCCGAGCCGAGCCAGAAGGCTGTGTTGGCGTTATTACTCCACCTCTCGCAGTCCAGATGCTAGAAAGCTTTCAAAAACCTGGCCCGATTCCGGTTCGGGGTTAATTAAACTTGCAAACCCTGCGGCGGTACCGGGCTTCCAAGGCCAGGACTGAAGAGGACACGAGCTGGAGGTCAGCGGGACCTTGTTAGGTGGAGCACGGGCTTGACATGACAGCGATGGGGAAATGGTTTAAGTTCAGAGAAGGGTCAGAACGAGTAGGCCACAGCTGCACTTTGGGCAGGCGACGAAATTAAACCGCTTCGGCGTAGGCGTCGGAGTGCCGAGGAGCGGGTAGTGGCGCGAGACGGGTGATTGCCAGAAAGCCGCCCCTCCCCCCCCTTCAAGCTGAATGTCAGTGAGCGAGGCTCGTTGGACGAGCAGCTGTACGGGAGCGTTCTGCTTCCTGCCAGCTTGTTCAGCAAGGTGACCTTAAACTAGTTTGGCGTTGGTCCCAAGGCCCAAGCTGTGAATCTCACAGGAGGCTTTTGGCGGCAACAGAACCGCACGCCCCCGACTCTCGCCAACAATTATACGAGAGCCACCTCTGCGAACTCGTCACGCTTCTTTACTCTCCGCGGCCTCTCGAGGCCGAAAGGAAAACGACACGAGAAATTACACTTTGGGATGCGTCTATGGCGTCGCAATTCCTTCTCGAGGCTCGAAATAAATCCATTTTCGAAACATGTGACGGGTATCCGCAATTGTAGGCGACACGTGGAAAAATACAGCGGCTAATTTTGACAATCATGTAGTTATTACACTGTTTTTCTTTCATGGCAACCTTGGTGCATTGAATCAACACCTGTGGCAACTGTGATTTTCTCACCTGAAGATCAAGATGTGCTTCATTCCCAAGATGTCTCATTAGCACCCAGGACAGGAATAAGGGCATGTGACATACGGTATAGTGGCATCCATTAACATAAGCTAATAGGTCTCTTCTGACATTTCCAATAACTTCAGGCGTGGAGCCGTATCTACAGCGAGAAGAAGGACAAGTGAGCCTTCGGGACCTGAAGCCGATCTCTTTGCATCAAGGACCCCCGTTTCGAGGGTGCTCTATTTTTCTCCGACAAAAAGGTCTTTGTGTTCCCAAGTCCTCACTTAACACAGGGAGTATCGCACGTTGGCTGGGAAGACTCCCCTCAGTCAGTGCAGTTTGTAAAAGTTGGGTTTTCTGAGGTTATATCATGAGGTGTTGTATATTGTGTGTCTGTGTCTGTGCAATTGTGGACTCCTTAGTACCAAAAGTTCTGAGAAAAAATGTAAAGATGCAGGGAATAGATGGTAATAGAAATTTTGCGCGATACATACATATGGATGGAGTAAAAAATTATTTCCCACACTACTCGGAGGTGGAAGTTTGACGTTAGGAAAGAGACTTTAAATTACATTACATTACATGTCATTTATCAGATGCTTTTATCCAAATATTCAACCTAGAGTACAAACTTAAGAACAACAAGAATACAGAAAGTAACATTTCCTCAACATAGTCGAACAAAAGTACCACAATAAGAGCCATTTAAGAGCCACTGAAGTGCTAATATGTGTTTTACTCCAGATATAGCCGGAAAAGATGTGTTTTTAGTTTCCGGCACACGCATCTAGGATATGTGAATATATATATATATATATATATATATACAACTTCTATACACACTAACCAGTAAGTTTGCACTGTTTTGGAGAGATCTCTTAAGAAGTTTTGTCTTTCACTACATTGTGTGTTAGTTTCTGCTGCAGTATCTCTAACTGCTTCTTGGAGAAACGATTTCAGTCAACGCTGTGCTCTTTGATTTCTCGATGTTAAATATTCACCAAATAATTACAAACGGGAAGACATTTTGAAGTGTTTCTCGTGAGGAAAATAGATAAATAATTGAATAAGCGCTAAGACCAAGAAAATATGAAAATTAAAACGATGTAGCTGAAAAGCTAAATGGGGTAGTGTAAGATAAAAGAAACCATACAGCTAAGTCAAACGTAACTATTCGTATAACTATAACAACATGCATAGCTAATATTTAATTTGCCAATATTTGGCTACTTAGGGGCAGCAAAACAAGTGAATACAGTATCGACCATATTTGACCAGAAACAGTAAATGTTGTCACTTCTAGGGCTCTGTGTGTGTGTGTGTGTGTGTGTGTGTGTGTGTGTGTGTGTGTGTGTGTGTGTGTGTGTGTGTGTGTGTGTGTGTGTGTGTGTGTGTGTGTGTGTGTGTGTGTGTGTGTGTGTGTGTGTGTGTGTGTGTGCATCATTGCCTTGACATGGCTAAATGTGTCAGGAGAAGGAGTTTGAATTGCCGGAGAGGGATTATCCTCTTCCTCTCGGTTCGACTTGCCATCCTAATGTGACCTTTGGAGAGAATTCCCCATTAGCCAGGGGGAGGCACAAAGCGCATTTAGTGCAAAGGCCAGTGTGAAGGAAGTGTGGCGCCTGAAGGGAGCGGAGGTGTGACAAAAGCCTCGTGACAGATGCCTCCAACTATTGATTCCTCCGGAGTAAGTCCTCGGCTTTTACAAAGCGCTTTTTCGGCGGGGTTACGAGCCGTCTTTGAAATTGAATCACAATAAACTAAACGTTAACAAATATGTCAAACGCGTGATTTTTCCTCAATATGCTCTCTCTGTTTATATGTTTTTATTGGGAATCTTACGAAGGAAATTGTGTGCGGCCGCGTTGCTTTAACACGTCTTCACCTTCAATGAAAACGTCCTCAGCAGAAGTCGAAATAAGCAAAACAAGACCACTCTTATAATTCAAGCTAATAGCTTTTTTTGCTTTTTCATCTCATTTATATCTGAACATATTCTTTGTCGGCACGTGAGAAAGTTAGAGAGAGAGAGAGAGAGAGAGAGAAAGAGAGAGAGAGAGTGAGTGGAGCGGTGGAATAATTAAACTTTGGCTTTGATGTGAAGGTTTTTTTTCCGTCTCTTTGGTTGATGTTGTTTGGCGCTTAAAAGGCAAAACGCGTGTCAGGCTGGAAACTGAAATGAAGGCGTGTTGAGTGAGTGTGATTTTTGTTGTTGTTGTTGTTGTTGTTTTTGCACAAATGAAGCAGGTGTTCACAGCGAGAGACGGAGGGAGAGTGCATTCGCTGGTTCTGGAGGGAAATGAATAGCCTTTCTTGTCATAATAATTATTAGATGATGAGTCACCTACTTTTTGTGAACGGTGCAAATTATGTTTGATCCACCCGGCAATTAATGGAGTTATTCACGTCGTTTGTTGCCTCGGGAGATGAAATGCACACTTTGAAAGAGTTTTGAATTTAGGAAATTGATTTACAGAGTATGAATTACCTCTGTGTTCATATTCAACCACTTAATAGGGGAGTGAAGGGCTTTTGGTAGAGAATTGACGAATGTTCCACCACTTTGCTCTCGACTGTCATACCTCAACAACTTTATGATGGATTGCGACACAATTACAGTCACGGGCCCAGAAGATGAACCATAATGCATGTTTGTTTGTTTGTTTGTTTGTTGTAGATTCACATTTCCACAAAGACAGACCAGTAATCTTGTTTACTCTTTTTTTTTTGTTTATCCTTGAGAATCACCTGTTTCGTCACAGCGGTTGCTTTCATATTCTTTATTTTGGGGGGTTGAACATTACGTTTTAATTTTTGGTATCATCTGTATTTTGCAGCTGGAATGCATCACAACTATTGAGAAGATAGTTAAAATAATCATTTTCAGATGTTTTTTTGTTCAACAGTAACCAGCTCCTCCCTGATTGGTCCCTGCACTGGCTTATACAGGGTTCTTACACATGTTGACCAATGGATTTCCAGGACTTTTCCAGGACTTTAGACCAAATTTCCAAGACCAAACTGAAATTTTGGTATAAGCATGAAAAATGTAGAAGATGTTGCGTAATGAGAGTGTACGCTGGCTTATATTTTGAGCATCTTTCTTTAAAAAATCCATTAATTATGCGGCTGTAGCTCAGTGGGGTAAGGAGGTTGTCCTGCAACCCCAAGGTTTTCGGTTCGATCCCCGCTCTCCCCATTGGTTGCAAGTCAAAGTGTCCATGAGCAAGGCACTGAACCCCCAGTTGCTCCTGGGCGCATCACTGCAGCCCACTGCTCCTTAATAACTAAAGATGGGTTAAATGCAGAGAATACATGTTGTTGCCTGTGTACCTGTACTCTGTGCAATGACAATAGATTAAATCCAATAAATTACATTTTTTATTGCCAATATCTGCAGAAGTATTGCATTTCAGAGTAAGATGTATTACATGTACCATATTCTCAAAATATAGGCCGATTGTGAGTGAGCGGCAGGCCCGATATGTGAGCACACACTGACTGTACCTGCGCCATTTTCATCCCTTTTTCCCCACTTTAAACTTCAGTCTCCCATCACTTTAATCAAGGACTATTGTCTGATGCACAATGGCAGTCACAGACATTCACACATAAACACATACTCACACCTGCTCATTATCATGTAGACTTCATCTAAAATGGTACCACTTTAGCTATATCAGAACCCGGTGTTGAGCACCGCCGCAAACGCGCACACTCTCCCTCGCATTAGAGAGGTTTACCGGCCAGGAACAGAGCAGCCATGTGATTGGACGACTCGTGCCAGGCCGGGAAAGAAAGGGGGGACCGTGAAAAAAAGAGGTGTATTGGAGAGGCAAATAGAATCGGAAGAGGTGTGACACGATTTGGTTTTTAATAGATAGCTGTAAGAAATACACAGTAAATACTAGCAAGCAGATTACATATTTCTATAATTTTTCATATAATATTTTATCATTTATAAAATCCTACTTATTCTTTGTATAAAGTTCACCGCTAAGTATAGTACACAAAGCCGTCATGTAAAAATATCAAGAACTGAGGCTTAAATCACTTTAATTAGTATAAATCCCCCAATATTATTCTTGCATCGACACACACACATATATATGTGTGTGTATATATATATATATATATATATATATATATATATATATATATATATATATATATATATATATATATATATATATATATGTTTATATATATATATAATAGAATATATATATATATATATATATATGTGTTTTATATATATATAATAGTATATATATGTATTTGTGTAAGTATGTATATAAAAATTCCTTTTTGTATCTGGAGCAAGAGGCTGTACAGTAACTGAAGGTGTGCGACATGCCCTTAATCTATGTTAATATTAAAAGCCTGATAAATGTGAGAAGGGCCTCAAATGTGAGTTGAGATGATTAATACTGTTTTATTTATGGCAGTCATATGCTGTGGTGTCTGAAATATTGCCCCGCATAGATCAAAGCCGCTACGGGAGGAAAGCAGGGCAAATGAATCAGTAACTTCAGTCGCTGTGTGGCTTTTTGTTGTTGTTTGTTTCTTCAATTTATCCTTTTTACTGTACATGAACCACTTTTGCGGGAACAGAAGGGCTATCAACAACATTTGTGCACATTTCGGAAGGTAATAGCGCGCCGCTCCAGGCCGCCGCTGACCTCCTTGTGTCTGGGCCCATCACTGGAAGTTTCCCAGAGAGCCGTGCAGGAGTCAGAGGACATCTGGGCGAGAGAAGATCCCTCCCTCTGTTGTCATCCATCTTGGCTCCTTCTGCTTCGCTGTCCTTTTCCATCATTCCTTCAGCGCGCAGCACTCCGGGTCCACGGGTATCAGAGTGGTTACCGGGCGGGGGGGGCGGATTATATTCCTCATTGTATTGAAGTCCCGAGTCCACGGTATTAAATGATCTTTTGAAACAATCTGGTCTTCCACCACTCTGAAGTTTTTGCACACTGCCATTAACCCTTGGAGGAGAGGGCGATGCTGAATATGTCAGGCGTGGTAATATGTGAAGGGGGTAAATGTAGCTTTTTTTTTTTCTTTGAGGATGTTGACATGAATAATGTGTGTGGTTGTGGAAACGCCCTTTTTGCACAACAACAAAACAATGTTTTAATAGAGAGGAAGTTGGAGGAAAGGGAGGGATATGTCAGTAAAGGTGGCAAAACTTAAGAATAGACATAACATACGTCGTAGAGTATGTGACACTCCACACCAGCTGTTCTCTAAAGGGAGAAGTTGATTGGTGTGAAATTAACTTACAGAATATTTCATAATTTTCTTGCACAACTTGCACAACAAGTTCATTAATTGGATTTCATATATATATATATATATATATATATATATATATATATATATATATATATATATATCTCAATTGAAAGAGCATCACAAGTCCCTGTGGAATTTGACAGGCTGGGAGGTGATGATACGTGTGCACCTTGTTCCTGTGGGTGAAAGAAGACCTGCAGCGAAGCTTCTTCTAAATGTGGACTTCACTCAAATAGAACGAGGGAGAAAAAAGTAAACAGCAAGCAATGTATTGTTTTTAATTGGTAGCAAATGCATACATACAACTTAACCACATTCAACCATGTGTATTGCATGTGTATTGCATTTTGAATATAGTCGTGTAGGGCCGTTGTTTCGTGTCGTAAATATTTTCAACTCGTGTACTTACCTGTTTCTCATATATTCTTATTTCACATCCAATTAAAAACGATGTGTCCGGATCTTTTGTCTTCATATTGCCATGAGTCCACACCGTGAAAACACGTTCCAGATGATGTCAGTCAGAACTCAAATCAGACTTCTTTAAGTAGAAATGTTGAACCCTTTGTGTATTGGTGACGAACAAGCACAGAAACATCTTACTAAAGCTTTGCACCTCACCCTCATCTTCACCCTCATCTTCATCTTCACCCTCATCTTCATCTTCACCCTCATCTTTATCTTCATCCTCACCCTCTCTTCTTTCTTCGCCTGTGTGGTAGAAATGAGTCCCGTGCACACTAAACAAATCTACACGACTTTGGCTGTGAAATGAATCCTATTAGCGCACACACACACACACACACACACACACACACACACACACACACACACACACACACTGAAAACAAACACAGTCACTCACACTGAAAACACACACACAACCACACACACTGAAAACACACACAGCCTTATACACTGAAAACACACACACAACCACTCACACTGAAAACACACACAGCCTTACACACTGAAAACACACACAGCCACTCACACTGAAAACACACACACACACACACACACAGCCACACACACTGACAACACACCCAGCCACACACACTGAAAACACACACTCTGAAAACACACACGTGTCTGGTCCTCAGCGCCTCTCGCTGCCAGACCTCGCTCTTTTCTCCCTCGATGTGTCGTTACAACACGTCAGTCAGCGGTGCGTTTAATAACTCTGATGTTTCACACTAATTTACACGGGAAACGATTATATTTGGGCTCCAGTCATTACATAACGCCTTAATGTGCGTCTTCCTTTCCCCGTGATGAATCCCCCACCATCATTTAAATGTTGCCGTGTTGTTTATCTATTTTAGAGATCCTCTGCCTGCAGTCGCTGCACTTTGTGGGAAACGCTAATGTCGGGTATTGATCAGTCTCGTTTTTTTTTTCCATTTTAAGTCATGAATTTCACAGTGGTCCTCAGCTCCTCTGGAAAAAACACCGGAGCACTTAGATGAGGTTGTTTAAAGCAGCAGATATTTACCTCGGAGTCATTCTTCAGCTTTTGGGGGCTTCTTGCTTCGTAGGATACGGCGAACGTCTGCCGCGTGTCGCCGGGCACATTTTGGATCGCTGCGCACTTTGAAGTGACACTTTTGGGGCGGGATAAATATTGAGGATCGGAAGCTGTAAAAGTTAACGCCGAACGTGATGATTGAGACATCGCGAGCGGCCTGCTACTGTTTCACGCGTACAGATGCACGAAAATACGGGGAAAAGGGAAAAAGAATGGAAAGAAAGGAAAGAAAGGAGTATTTTCGTGCTGCGGATACAAATACTGGTGTAAAAAAAACACTAAATCATTAGATTTAGTTTAGTTTTAGTTTAGTTTTCTTTTGTGTATCCTCAATTAAGAGGTTGTTGGTCGGGGAGGAAGGAGTTTGTCCATAAGAATGATATTGTTGACTTGAATGCTTGAGGGGGGGGAAAGAAAAATGCTAAATGTATCACAATTGCACTGTTTCTTTGTTTACTTGCCTTAAAATAAAAAATAAAATATATATATATATAAAAACAAAAAGGTTAATTCACCACACCGACTCCGAGCTCAACGAGAAGCCGTTTTTTTTTCTCGCCGAACGGCCCTCCTCCATCACAATGTCGAGAACCAAACCGAGAATTATGGAGATATTCTCACCTACCTTGTTGATTATTTTAATCGAATCCTCACTCTCTGGGATTTCACAGAGGCTTATCGGGAGGCAGGCTGCCTGGAATCCGTCTTGCTCGGGAAGGTGTCGAGTCTCGGGGACACGACACCTTTTCTTGAAGCGCCACACAAAAGCCCCCCGAGCGCCGCTGAGAGTGGCAGATATCACCGCGCCCCGCAGCGCCACAATCACAAATACATACATTTAGTCAAAAATACAAGGGACTTTGCTGTCGGGCAGATAATGACACACCGGAAATCCTGTGAAAACGCACCGCTGAAGGGGAAGGGAAATAAGCAAGGTTACGGAAACCGAAAATATCGTCAATGGAAAAAAAACACAAATATAGCTTTTATTCTTCTTCACAGGAAAAAAAAGAAACGACGATCTTCAAATATTCCACGTTATGCATAATATATTATGGTACGACTGGCCCGGGAAAGGCGTGCTACGCCGTATTGACACGGTTGAACGAGGACGCTTTCCGTCAAAACAACATGAATAGCATAAGTAGCATTGAGAGAGAGTTTCTCTGTAGATTGAGAAATAGTCCAAGAGGCATAATAATGTACACGGACAGGCGGTTATCAGCGGTCGTCTATGGACAGCTAAAGGGAGGAGATTGTAAAACAGAATGGGACACAGTGAGCAATTGAAAACATCCCGGATAGGATGTGCTTACAAGGGAGATAGATTACGCTTTGTTGAAAAGGATGTGACGGAAACTAATGAGTCGGTATTTCAGTAATTGTCCTCGGCTGAGAATAAGCATCGACCGAGACGAGCCCGAGACAGCCGGGCTGCCTTTCGATGGCATTTAGGTCTCCGTGTCACCCGGAGCCTAATTGCAAGGTGACCATTCTATTTGAGAAACTAGACAATGACGCCGCACTCGGATGAGATGTAACCGTGTGCCGCTTTTAATGAGCTGCGCTGCTGTAAACAGTCTTTTTATTGCTTCTCAGCGGTGATCGCCACGAAGGAAAGAACCTTTTAAGGCACAGGCGGTAAACACGAGGCACGCGGGCCCGAATGCGGCCCGCCGCGGCCTTTTTACGGGGCCCCCTGACGGCTTGAAAGACGATCGCCTTTTTTTTATAAAGGAATCGGAGAAAAAAATATCCTGTGCTTTTATTTTGAAGGTTTCAAATTAAATTGACTTATGTTATGATATTAGAGACATTTTGTCTTGTTGAATATTTCTACACTGAAATAAAAAATGCAAAGAGTAATTCAATGACATGTTCGGCAGTAGTTTATACAACCGGCCCTTTAAGAGGGCGGCCATTGATGCTGATGTGGCCCACGGGGAAAATGAGTTTGACACCCCTGCGTTATGGCATACGTTAATCCTTTTCTCACTATTATTTCACCCATATTGTTTATTTCTGTTTGTGCCATGGTTCAATCAAATTAACTGTAAAACTGATCAAGGTTTAATTTTTCCTGATTATCCGACATAATCAAATGAAACTAATAGTTCCTCTAAAGTGAGTTTCACACGTCTGTTGACTCCCACAGTTGAGAGACGCAAACATCACATGACTCATGGCACGGTAACTATATGTGTCAGTTTGCAGAGAGAATGCTAGAAGCTCTCTGTTTTCCAGCATAGTTGATGTGCGTCAACCCACAGTGACGCACGGCGAGACCCTCGCCCCTCCGAGCGTGAGTAATGTGAACGGTGTCATTCCCAGTGACGAGCCCACTGAGGCTCTTCGCCCCACTCTCCAGTCCTCCACAGCTCTGAAGACTTTCAGCAGCTTCCACTTCATTATTTTTGCCTCGAACGCCGCAAACATTCTCACTCGGGTAACTCGTCGAATACGTCGGCTTGATGTTTGGCCCTAAGCCGCAAAACACGGCGCTCTGGTTTTCCCTCGAGCGTCAGTTCTGGGTGGTTCCCGCTCCATCCCTGCATCTATTTTTCAAAAGGAAACTTCTGTCTTCACAGGAATGTAAGCTGAGGGAACAAAAGCACTTTGTTAGGTTGAGAGTAAGAGCGCGTTGACGTTAACTTGTAACAAGTAACTTTTTACTTTTAAGTGATATAAGGGAAGCAAACCACAGACTGACTGACCGGTTTAACTCATTCATCACCATGTCCACCTGCCCTGTGTGGACTATCTCGCTTCACTAGATCAGTTGCTCTCAGTGGACAACTTATATGCTAATAATATGTCAATGTTTAGTTTTGCTGCCCCCAAGTGGCCACAATCTGCAAGAAATATTGCAGCAATGGACTGTATAAAAATATTCACTTAGGGTCAGAACATACAGATTTTTTAAAATGTTTACTTGCTAAAAATAAGATTAAACCCTCCTCCTATTGCACATATGTTGTGTACAGTCTCTTATCATCACTAACATGCTATATTTGTTTTGAATAGTTGTTATATACATAAGGCAAACCCAAAGGCGTAACTTTTTCCACATTGTCTACCCATATTTCTTAGAATATTGATGTTCACCCCTTCTGACATTCTGTATGTTTAGTCCTTTTAGTGGTATTGTCGTATTTTAAAGTATTGTCGCAGTAAAGCGGCTTCCAGCAGCCTTTTCTCAACGGAAATCATAAGAAACTGTAATAAAAAATAAAAAACGAGGCACTTTGTGGGACAAATCAATTGATTTTTATGGTACCGCAGAGATAGATGAAGGGATGTGTGAGCGGAGTGTGGATACTGATGAATTGCTGGGCCAAGTGGGTTTTCACTACGCCCGACAAGATCACGACTCGAGATTCACCACTTTCGATCCCCCCCGATGGTGAGAAGAGAGGAAAAAAAAAATCCAATGGTCAAAATGAAGAGATAAATCAGAAGGTGAAACAGTCCTAATAATGGAAGCCGGTTCTAAACGTCGCCGGCTGAGAGCAGTCGCCGCTAAACCTCAGATATCCCTACATGACGGATGAAGTGGTGTGAAATACAGCCGCCGCCCGCCTCCTGTCATAACCTTGTTAACACATTCCATCGTGACTTTTTAGACTTGCTCAAACACGCGTTTGGAGAAGCTGTTGACCCCTGTAAAGTCCTGAAGATTTGTTTTCATCTTTTCTCTGAAACCACGGGTATTATGATGGTTGTTAAAATAGAAATTGCACAGTGTGGCTCTGAAAGGTCAAGGGCAGCTTGGAGATCCAATCATCAACGTCATATAGACACAATTATAGCAACTAAAGAAGGCTATATGTAATGGCTAGCTCACTATACGCCACCATGTTCAGGTTGGTCAGGGGCCGGAAACTGTAAACGCACCTTTTCCGACTACATCTGGATTAAAACACAGATTTGCACTTCAGTGGCACTTGAATATCTCTTATTGTGGTACTTTTGTAGTTCGACTATGTTGAGGAAATGTTACTTTCTGTATTCTTGTTGTTCTTAGTTTGTACTCTAGGTTCAAATGCACTTATTGTAAGTCGCTTTGGATAAAAGCGTAAATGACATGTACTGTAATAATGTAATGTTGGTGAGTTTCTTGCTATAAAAATCTTCTTTACAAACTCCCCCCCCCCCCCAAAAAACACAAAAAACAGTCAAAGTCACCATGTTAAGTGAGGTGAAGCATGCAGGCGACTTTGAAGTGTCAGCAAATGATCCATCCAAGATGTATGCAAAGGTCCAGGTTGGTCAGAAAGGGGGCGGTCAGCGTGCAGCGTGATTCATGACCGTCATTTGCGTTTGAGAAATTAATAGACGGTGGCTGATAAATCATCACCCGGGCTTTCCCTTGACAAAATCACTGAACTGCCATAATCTTCGGCGCCCTTTGAATGGAGACACATGCTGACTGCAAGGTCGAGATGAACGGGAGAAACGTAGGCACTTCTCAAGGAACGAGGACGAGGAGGTCCCTGTGTGTGTGTGTGTGTGTGTGTGTGTGTGTGTGTGTGTGTGTGTGTCATTCAATAATGTAATTTCATACAATGTGTACAATGTGTTCTCCTACCGGTGCTTGACCCAGAAGAAAGAGCCGGTTGTAGTAAATGAAGCTGCGACTACTTGTTAAACAGGAGCCTTCTGTTGATTGAGACTTCAAGTGGCAAAGAAACAGCCATTAGAGTGCAGATAGCTTCCTTAATTTGATTTATTCCCTATTGGCAAAGGATATTGGCTTTGGGAGTATTCAACATCCTGTAATGGCTTTATAGTTTGGAGTTTCTCATAACAGGGTTAGCGTCTGTAGAGCGTGAGGTCGATGATTAAAGGTGCTTCTTTCAGGAATTGAAAAGAGGCATTGACGTACGCTATTAAAAGTATGTTTTGCATTTCAGGGCATTCAACCGGAACAGCATGACTGCCTGATTAAATTCAGCTAACCACTTAATAAGAATGATAACTGCTGTATTATTATTATACACAGAATACATGTAAATATCATCGTTATTACTACTATCTTAATTTTACAGCCTTTTTAAAAAGCCACATTACTAGGAGATACAACACAAATGAATATGAGAAAAGTAAAAATAAGTAAAACAATTAAAGACAATTATATAGCATTAATGATTACAGATGTGAGTTGTGAGAGCAGAGGGCTGGACGTTAAAGGTCAGCGTTGTCGTGACCTCTAGTGCAGGAGTAGTTGTTTTGGATGTTTTCCTTGGAGGATGTTTACCAACGCGTTGGTGTGGTACTGGATGCTTCTGCAGCGGTCGGCTGAGGAGGAAAGGGGAGGAGCCTAGACGGGCAACGTTCTCGAGATGAAAGAAAGCTATTTTTGTAATGTGCTGTGTTGGAGGGAGAGGGGTTGATCGAAGGTGACACCGAGGTTACGGGTGTGCGGAGGGAGAAATTGCGGCAGGATCCGTGGACAGATTTGGGTCCGATGATGATGACGATTTTATATGCACGGTGTAAAGTTGGTCGCGTCGGTTTGCCGCCACATCACCGTGTCGGTTTGTGAGAATCAAATGTTCGTGAGACGATGCTTCTCGTGATTATTGGTGAAAATCGTCATCTAACTGTGTGTTTTGCTGCTCTGTCATATGTCATTGCTTCAACAGCCGCTAACATTGGCGTAGCATTTTGTTTCACTTTCACCGCGTTCATGAACATTGATTTGGCAAGCAACCTTTTTACCAAAAAATCATAAATAATTCAATAAATTCCCATAAAACTTCTGAATATTATCTGTCCAACAGCAAAACTTGGCAGACAAAGTTGGAACGAATTAAAGGATGAAAACATTGTCAACATTTATTCGCAGATATTCTTCAGGAATTGGTGGAACCCAAGGAGAAGAGTTAATATTTGACTTACTGGTCTATTTGTCAGTACATGTGTATTGGGCTCACGCCTGCTGGAAATGTAAATACACGATTGTTTGCTGGTGCATTGGCGACATAATGTTACACGGTAATAAAATGTCAACGTTGAGCTAACGGGTTATTTCCACTGCCCTCGAATGGGTGTTTTCGGTGATATCTTCAAGTCTTAAACAGGTAATGATGTTATTTTTTTACTTGGATTTCTTTCAGCCAAGATGGCAATTGCTGCTAATGTTAACTTCAATGCCCTTTCCTAAACTGAAAATGTAAAAGCGTCAAGCTAATTAAGTCAGAATGGCCTGGATGACATTGTGTGTGTTTTTCGATGGTAATGATACGATGTGGCGCAACAGCCTTTTAGCATCTTAATGTGCGTTCACACCAAAAGCGAAACTATTTTTTTTGCGTGACCGAATCCCATGAAAAGTCAACGTACAGACGCTTGTGGCTGCGATAGACGCAATATTTTGGGGGCGTTTGGGGCGACGCGATGTGGCCGATGCGTTTTCAGCGGCGCAATGTCCGCCCCGAGTTTAAATATTTCAACTTCGAGGCGGTCATTTCGCAACTCGGGCCAATCAGCTCTCGAGTTGCGCTCTCGTAGCGCTGGATTCGGAAGTCTTTTAGAAGTAACGGTAACTTCATCGGTGAAAGTGACCGAGCTGAGTGAGCCTACGGGTGATGTCATGAACCCAACACAAGGGCGTTAGTGTGTGGGACGTCCACAACAAATATAAAGCAGAACTAGTGGTGAGTTATTCTGGTGGATGAAGGACATGATAACCGTCTTTACGGAGACGAGACACAGAGATAAGCCCCGCCCCTCGCGGAGCGTCTCGACGCTCACGGCTTGAACACGGCGAATGATCGAGCGAGTAAACTCACGCGTTTTGGGGCGACGCAAAAAATAGTTTCGCTTTTGGTGTGAACGCACCTTTAGCACTCGATTCAAAGTTAGAAAATACGAAGGTAAATCACCGCGCCGATGGGACGCTCCCTTAGTCACAAAAGGCGAGTTATGCTGCGTGCGATAGCAGCCAGAGGGCGATGTCCAGCAACCAAGCTCGATATCTGCTCTGTAACATGTGATTCTCCTATCTTTCCCCCAAAAAAAGACTCAACACAGGGGTTCTGCCTTCACAGCAGATTAAACCTCAGTGGCGTTGATGCCAAGCCCCAATGCAATCTGCTCAATGCCAAAAGACGTTTGATTATGGTTTGAAATATTGAAAACGGCTCGAGGATCGCTCGGGTTATCGCGCTCGGCACCCGCAAAGTTAGAAACACCGCCGGCAAGATGAGATAAATAAAGTGCCCCGTGTTTTCTTCAACTATTTAAATGTGGTAACTAATGCTTTTAACTTTTTTATTTTACTGTACTGTGCCAAATAATCATTGGGTGCAAAAATACATATACTAAGTGGCTAATGTGCACCTGCAGCCTCTCTTCCCCGTACGCATATTTCTCTCGGTCTCTTTCTCTCTCACTCTTCCCTCTGTTTCTAAAATAGGAATATCAGTGATGAGCAGTGCAGCTGGAGACAATAAACTGGTAGAAGAACCAATTACCAGCAGGTGACAAGCTGGAGGTTCAGGGCTTTCAGCATGTCATTATCTGCACATCGACATTTCCAAGCGCCCTGACAGGCCATTTCTGAGGCTGCCATGGCAAGCCACGGTGATAAACCCCGCGAAAGAGAAAGGGAGGGGAGGAGGAAGCCCGAACCCACTTCCACACTCACATGCAAGTGCACATGCATGGGCAAAGAAGTATTATATATCATCTTCTTCTGACTCATTCTTGGAGGTACACTCGCACATAAAGATATGCATATATACTTTACTCTCTTTCTCTCTCTCTGTCTCTCTCTCTCTCCCACCTCCCCAGAGCTGCTTAAAGATGATTCCCTTTATATGTGAAATGGTAATTGTATTTCTCTAATCTAATCCCATTAGAACTCCGCACCTCCTCTGCAAACTGCCCCGAGGCAATTACACAAAATGTCAATGAATTAAGTAATAGCTTGGTGGCAGGCCAGGGGTGCTCACCGTTGATCACGGCTGTCGGCAGAAAAACACATCTGTCAACAGCAACGCGCACGGCCCCGCATGGGTACACACACATGCACACGCACACACACACACACACACACACACACACACACACAGTCATTGGTGTTGTTCCACTAACCATTTAACCTCTTTATGGGACACACACTCGCACTTTGTTGGCACTCTACAACCCATTTAACTCCTGTCCAGAACACACAAGCACAACCCCCCCCCACACACACACACACACACACACACACACACACACACACACACACACACACACACACTCCGGAGTTGTGCTGTCATCGCCTGTGTTACAGACAAGACGCCAAAGAGGGAAAAAATATTCTCTGGACTTGTTTTTTTTGCTGCAGGCCTGGAATAAAGATGCAGATGTTTCTAACCGCTGTAATGAGGGACGGCGGCTATTGAGGCTACATTACAGAAGCCTTTCCACACGTCGTGCTTTAGTAGGAACTCGACTGGATGAAGGAGGCTCGGTGTGATCGAGGAGCACTGAATAGAGTCGAATTGAAGCGTGAACATGTTGGAAGGGCAAACTGAACAAAATGTGGCTAAAAGTTGAAGTTATGTGGGTTTTGTTTGGTTTGTATGTCTATTTTAAAGCTGATATTAGCTGAGGTCACACCACTAGAGGGCAAAAGGTGTTGGTTCTATCAATCAGTTTATTAAGTTCACAATGCTAATTTCTGAAATTAATATAATCGATACCATGTATAACATTCACTTGTGTGTCAGTCTTTGCTCTGAGATGAAATGTGTTGTATGTTTTACACGTTTGAAGATTAAGAGCGAAGATTAAGGAATACAACTCAGGGTAAACATCTAAGAGTTATTTTTATATATATATATATATATATATATATATGTGTGTGTATATATATGTGTATTTATATATGTATTTATATACATATGTGTATATATATGTATTTATATATATATATATATATATATATATATATATTTATAGTTATATATATGTGTGTGTATATATATATATATATATATATATATATATATATATATATGTGTATTTATATTTTACTTGAGCACAGAAGGTGTCACTATTCATGAAAATCCAATTGGATAAACAGAAAGAAAAAAGCGTGTGTGTGTGTGAAGTCATACCTACAACTTTGACTTGTTGCATTTTGACACAAAGTGCTGCTGCGTCGCTCCCCCTCCCCCCCCCTCCCCACCACAGGTGCTGTGTTTTAAGAAGACATCTCCTCAGGATGAGTGACGGCTGTCTGAGCTGAACTTTGGCCGACTGAGCGAAGGTGGGGATGCCAAAACATCTCTCGCCCGCAGGCAAGAAGTTGCATCCTGTAGCCATGAGTTGGTAACGTGATGTGGGATTAATCTAATCCCAGCCAGTGCAGCCCTGCAACAGCTTGTAACTGGTTTATGTGGACAACAACAAAGTCAAGGTTAATCGCCGGCTCCTGATCGACCTCGCTTACGCCAAATAGCTGCAGTTTTATTGACAATTTCGCGAAGTACCGACGCCTGGTCAACGCGTCTCGGCGTCTGGTACCGACGCACCGAGGCGCTCTTTTCCACTCGTATAAAACGCAGCGGGCTTTTTTCAACCACCTCGAATGTTGAACCATCCATGTCAGTATTAGACGGTCAGAGCAACTGTTGCATCAGAGCCGTGGGGGGGTGGGAGTGGGGGGGGGGGGTCTCTGTGTCGGCTCTGACCTTTTTTGACCTTACTGTTATTATGTAACCTATAAACTCTCTACACATGTACATTTGTTGCGCGAGTAAACCTTAGTTGGAATTTTATTTTGAAAAGCCTTGTTATGCATGTGAATAGCAGATCCTGTACATTTCTTGTAAACGTGTAAGTTAATAAAACATTTTTTAATCCTCCTGTTGCCTTTAGGGTCAATTTGAATCCATTCAATGTTTAATGTCGCTGTTCTTTGGGGTCAATTTGACCCCAGGCTGTTTTTCACTGTCAAACTTCTAAAAATTATCAACTTTTTATATATATTTAAAGGGCTATTTAGGTAGTCAACAAACAAACAGAGTACCTCACACTTAAAATTGGGAAACAATATTAATTCTAATATTTTTCTGGAGGTTTTAACTGCTGGGGTCAAATTGACCGCAAGGGTAAAACATGTTAGTACATGTGAAGGTAACAGGAGGGTAAAACACCACGCGTCTGTGTGTGACTAGCGGGGCGGGAGAATCCAACGATGATGAATACATCACGGCGGTGAAAAAATAAAGTTTTGCCCATTAGCTCAACTGTCCAGGATGAGTATTTAATTCGCCCCGCTGGCTCATTTGTTTCCTTTCCCCGGTCATCAGCTAATTTCTGGCCCCCGCCCGCCTCAGCAGAGCAATTGCCGTCTACCTCACGTTGTTTATTGCGCCTGCATATGCATCTTTTCCTCTTCTTCTTCTCTTTTTTCTTTTTTTTTTATCACAGCAAAGGCGCAACGGAGCGCAGATGACACCATTTCCTGCCCAGTGGCACCATCTGGTTGTGAAGGATTCTCTTAATTCTCGTTCTCATCCTCCCTGCTTACCTCCTGCTCATCCCTCTCTCCTCCGTCCTCTCTGAGAGATTCTTCCCAGGTCATTTCTCTGGCTTCGTAAACATCCTCAGACAGCACTCGCGGCGTGGCGCTCCGTCCATCTTCCGCTCTCTCCCTCCCTCCCCTTTTTCTTCCCCACACTTTCGCTGCATGCCTCTTCCCTCTCGGTGCTCCTCTCCTCTCCCCCGTCCCTCGCTTCTCTCTCTCCCTCTCTCTTCACCCCGTCTCTCTCTGTTCCTTGCTGACAGCTCCGCTCCTCAGGAGCACTGAGGGAGGCAGAGAAAACAAAGATTTGGTTCAGTGGCTCTGATCTGGATTTTCTGCAGATTGGATGGAAGATTAGGAGAGGCTTTTTTTTTTTTTTTCTTTTTCATACACCACACAATCGCTGCAGACCACGGGGGTCGCTGCTATCAGCACAAATGTGCCATCTGTGAGGCGGCGTCTCTGTGTTTCTACCTCAAGCCATGACGAGGCAGGTGAACACGACGCACTGAGCAAAGGTCCTGGAGAGAGGGAGGGAGGGAGGGAGGGAGGGAGGGAGGGAGGGAGGGAGGAGAGGGCGACAGAACGGCACAATGCAAAAAAGAAATCGCAACGTGCATCAATACTGGGGATCAAGCACGTGCACAGATGGACCCCTGGTGGTGCTCAAGCTCCTCCCCTTTTGCCCTGGATGAGGAAAGTGGCCCCCTCTACTGGAGCCACATTGTTTCCTTCATTAATAAGTATTTAAGAATAAAAATGACTCTCTCTGTCATCAATTCCCCCCCCCCAAATGTGTTTTGATATCTGACGGGGGATTTATTTGAGTTCTTGTGAGAATTCCCCCCCCCCCCGATATGCTCCGAGGCGCCACGCGCCACGCCCCTGCCTCCTCCTCCTCTTCCTCCTCCTCCTCGTCCTCGCACGTATATTATATGGCATGTTTTGCTCCTATCATTTTGGAAATGGCAATAAGTTGTAATTGTTAATAGAAAACATGTCATTTTATTCAGCTCTCATTACTTCTCGCGACACAATGTGTTTCAGGTGTTGCCTAGCAACAAATGACTTGCTAACTTCAAGTTCCAGTGATCAATAGATGAATCATCTTGGCGATGAGTGCCCTTTCTTTTTAGTTTGAGGACCCGCCCCCCGACATGTCTGCTGGGGATCCACTCATCACTCATCTTTGTGTTTGCTGAGTTTCAGGGTGCTTTATTGATAACAAACAATTCACAATTGTATGAATCCAGCTGGAAGTATTGCAGGTTATAATTAAAGACCCGTTTTGGATTCATCCGAGGTCTTGACTTCAGTCAAACGGATGCTCTGCCGGGATCTCTGAGCTCCGGCAAAGAGCTCGGCACTGAGGAGATGAACCGGAGGAATGAGAGGAGCTCAGAGAGCTCAGCAGCGGTCTGGAGCTGTAAGGAGGGGGAGGGCAGGAGAGGACTATGAAAATAGACATTTAGGTATGGAAACTTTTACCAGGTCGTGAAAGGTTTTCTTTAATTTACGTGATTCCGCCCGGAGTTCCCAGCGAGCGCCGCCGCTCCGGGATGACAGGCGGAGGCCGGATAGGGCGCAGCGTGCGCGCGGCGTAGAAGATCTCATCATGACCGCCTCCGCCAGAGAGAGTGAGAGAGAAGGAGCGAAAGACGAGGAGAAGAAAAACAGGTCTCCTCTTTCGTCTCTCGGGGGTTTCATTTCGGCTTTGATTTCAGATTTTTTGTAAACTTTGTCCCATTCTCTCCAGAGCTGGAGATTGCTCAGCCTCTGTGGGAAAGATGGAGCAATAGGATCGGGTTTCGTAACGGCGGCAGTGGGCTTCAACGTCGAGGGTACGAGAGGCAGCGGGAGAGTAATTTAAAAGAGCTCCGAAAAATTTGGAATTGGAGCTCTGGAGTGAAGAAAACACCTTACACACGACTTAGAATTTATTTATTTCAGATGTTTAGCTATGCTAGCTGTATACGCTGATCAAGTTCAACATCTATTTATTGAACTTTAACAAAACTGCAAAGTGCAAATGTAAAACATCTTTTGTGGCATTTAGTCCAGCGCTGTAATAATGATATCAAATAAAAAATAAGTCATGTGCTGTAAACAATGCAACTAGTGGAGGCGGCGAGGTTCTCAGTGTTGCCAGATTGGAGATGGTGAAGTATCGTACCAAAGGCTCAAAATTGTCGTATTATTTGGAGGATAATTATCGTGTATCTGGCAACCCTGAGATCGGTCGACCAATGACTGTTCTCTATACCGTCAGAGCTCGCGCAAGAAGGTGGAACGTACGGGAGATACCATTTCCAAAACTTGTAAGGGGTAAATACTAGTTCGTGAAAAACCAGAGAAACACAAATATCCGACGATGCAAAATCCCGGACGTTTTTTTAGGTCTCAAAAAGAAGAAAACATTTGTGATTGTTCAACTTTTGTCCACAGCCAATCAGTAAACAGTCCCATCGCATCCTGTGTGACACAGAATGTCTTCCTACCTGAAACACATAAACGCGCCTCTAGGCCGCAGATACAGCAGCTGGTTTGTCTTCCTTTTCCTAACTTTGATCTTATAACAGACTCACTCCTCTTGCCTCAACCGTCACCGACACACCTTTTGTAATAGTGACATCGCCAGATTAATGTTTGCATTACTAACCAAGCGAATAAGGGAACTGAAGGCTCCGGCCCCCGAGCGCCCAGCTCGGCACTTTCCTGAAAAGCGCTTTCATTTTTTCTCTCGAAAAAGCACTCTAAAAATGTTGAAACCCTCCGATTGTGAGGCGAGGCACACGCTGCCCGGTAATCTCAGTATTGTAATGTAGAAAATGGACAGACAGATTCTAATCCGGACGAAACTCGACGGAGGCATTTACAGACGGATGGAAAATAAATGCAATAAAGTTAAACGCCTATGCCAACTGTCTTCATAGCACCATGTGAGGGGGGAGGATAGTGCTCAAATGGGGTTATTGGTTTGGTATTGTTAATTTATTTGTCAATGCATTAGCAATGGGCTGCATAATTTGCAATGCATAGTGCACTTTATACACTATCTCTGCAATATTGTCATTTGTGTGCCTTATTTTTGTGCAATAATACCATATTTTGTGACTTATTTGTAAATTGTGATTTATTTGTATTTATTTCTTTCTTACCTTGTATTTTTTTTTAGTTGGAGGACCCAGCAATATAAGCTTTTCATTGTACAAATAACTTCTAAATGTACCAGAACCCAGGCTTGCTGACTTTATTCCTCAGTAGTGACCTTAACGTGACCTTAACGATACACATCTGACCTTAAAAATGAAACGATGCCTTTTCACGTAAATACACACGTTCACATTAGTGCCAGCTTGAGGGGAAACAAATGGGTAGTTTACATATTCTGTATCGATTCCCCCAAAAGTGCCGTGGCAACAAATCCACTTCCTCTGCTCTTAGTGTTCCTTCTCTCTGTCTCCAAACGCCGAGAAAAAGAAGTCAGCAAACAGTTTTTCCCTCTTAACTTCATTTCATTATGAATTCAGCATTTTTATCCAATAGGGGAAAAGACATTTTAATAGTTCAGAAGTTATTCTGGGAAGTCCCAATCCGCCCTGTTCTCGCTCCTTCCTGGCAGTATTTGTGTCCGGGACTAATAGGTTTCTCACGTCAGCATGTTTATACATTATTAATGCAACTTTTTTTTTTTTTTGGAAGGCGCTGTACGCATAAACTGAACAAAAGCCTCGACATTTTTACCTGCGTTTGATACAGATGGCTAGAGTCAACCAATTATATAGAAAATAAATCAATCGCGCGCGGGTAGGAGCGCCGAGGAAAGTGACAACCTGAGCCCCCCGCCTGTGTCTTTATCCGTATTTACGTCCACATGCACCTGAGCAGCGTCCCCGCCCCCGCCGTGTGACCTCGGCGTCCTCCACGCCTGCCACCGGGATGGGAACCCTGTCTAATCGCGGCGAGCCATGCCTCGGCGCCTGCAGGATTTGGCTCGCCACCGCCCGACCATTTTTCTGACTCGGCGTGGCCCGACGGCTAAATACCAACACACGCTGCTATCGATGGCGTTAAATGCCAATGACATGTCTGTCCCCCCCCCCCCCCCCCCCCCCCCTGGTATTTTACTGGCAATTAATGGCATTGGAGCAAAGCTGTCCTGTTATGACTTTTATTGGGTGTTTGTGCCGTCCTTGTGTTGTTGGTTGTGACTTTGAGGCCGTCGTATGGAAGTTGGAGACACTCGTACAACGGGCGGCGTTTCTCAATTCAAAGAACACGACTGCAGACTGGTGTTCTTTTGGAGTCTGGTCTCGGGAGTCCAGACTCCGGAGGACGGGACAACGGGAGGACGGTCTTTTTCTGCGATTGGACCAGCAGCTGACTTGATGACGTCACCACATCAGCTGTTCTTGCTCCTGAGTTCACTCTAATTATTCACTGTTAATTATTCTTTACAGTCGAATAAACAAAACATCCTAAAATGACATTCTGTGACTCAACAACAACAGTATTTATAAAAAGTCAACCGTCAGTAGTTTATTTTCTCCTCCGCTATTGTTCCGGTTGTTGGTGAAATGCATTCTGGGATATCTGCTGGCCAGAGTACGCACAAGTCTCCTCTGATGCATCCTGGGTAAAGTGGGAGGATCCAGTCACATCCGGGCGTTTTGACCGTGCTTTGAGAGAAGCGAACTTTGAATTGGAACATGTACCCGGGCTGAGACTGATGACGTTTCACGAGTCCACGAGGACACAAGTAGAGGAAAGGACACAAGTAGAGGAAAGGACACAAGTAGAGGAAAGGACACAAGTAGAGGAAAGGACACACAAGTACGCATATTGAGAAACGCCGAATGTGTACTGAACCTATTTGATGTTTGAGGAGGCCTCGCATGATGAACCCACGGAGGATAATCACCTCGATCCGCCGCTCCTCTCGTCTTTTAAGAGGTTTAAGAGGTTCAGCTTATTGTTTAGCTTTTATAATAAGTGAACGCTCCCCGCTGAGCACAACACGGTAGACTGACACAGTAACAACGAGCTGGAGAAACATAGCGGAGCATTAAGCTGCTAAAGAGACAGATATTTCCCTCAGGAGGAGTAAGAGACCAAAAAACGGAAATAAAAGAGAGTGAATTTTGGAATTACATTCACCACAAACTCCAAATGACTTTATTTATCGCGGCGTTAACTGCTTTCCACCGCACACGGCCGATTGCAGGTTTTATGAGCGGTGGCGCGCAAGAAACCATCAAAAATAAACCTTTTTGATGTCATGATTCGATCTTTTTTATTCATATAAAATCAATAAATTGAAGACAAAAGATGAAATACTGTTGACTGCATTCTTTCACTACCCTTTCTACTAATCTTATCATTTGACAATGAATACTGACAATTAAGCCCATTTAGAGTCCAAAACCCATTCGGTTGTCCCGAAATTCCAAACTAAAAGCCCTGTTGGTATTTAAATGAAACGATAAATTAAAAAATAAACATTTTCCGCCGCAGCACGCGCTAATAACCGGCCCTCGTGAAACCCAAGAGGGATACAGATGGAACAAGATTCCTTTGTTTCACTCCAAAACTAAGCAATCATTCAGAGATTGATCTAATGCTAGAATAACTGCTGGCACGACTGTTTATTCCCCACTCCATCACTCCACGGCCAGTAAAGATCGTATTGGACCGACGACGTCCTCCTAAGACATCTCGGGCTAATTGGCTGATTGGTTTCCTCCATTGAATTCTACTGTTGATGCATCCATAGGTTAAGATCAGAGTGATGTGGACTAGCTGACACAGCCAGAGCAGACGGGATGAAAAGATACACGAGGTGAACCAGTGCATGTTCACTTTGCATCACCGGTGGAGGAGAGCGTGATGGTAAACTGAACAAAGCTGAAAACGCACGGACCAATTTGCCTGGAAATCTTTTGTAAGCACTCACAGTTTCATAAATGTATTAGAAAATAGCTTTCATCCATGCATGATTCAGCAGCGCATTGATTCACCTGCACTTTCTCTTCAACTGTGCAATCTGGGAAACCAACCAGAGCCAAACTGTCACTCAGTCAGAACCGGTTGGATCCAGACATTCACATAACAATACCTAATACGGTGTGTGTGTGTGTGTGTGTGTGTGTGTGTGGGGGTGTGTGTGTGTGTGTGTGTGGGGGTGGGTGGGGGGGGGTGAAAATATGGGCAATAGCCTAATAAGAAACAATAACAAATGCTGGAAGATGATGCAGACGGCACGGAGAGCCAGCATCCGTCGTTTGCCGTGGGGCTTGGCTCGCCTCCGTGCCCGTGTTGTTCTGTCTGTCCGTGTTTGGGAGAGAACACCGCGTCCGACACCCGACCGCAAATGTACGATTTAACGTGAACTCGGTTATTTATTTATTTGTGTGTTTTTTTCTGTTATTCGCATAACTAAAAAAATATTAAACCGAATTGCATGAAATTTGGTGGGATGATTGGTTATTATCCGGGGACCATTTGCTGGTCAAAGGTCAAGGTCATAAGAAGGTCTAAATCTTCTTTTTACCATAGCGCGGTCAATTTTTTATCCAATTGGCACGCAACTAATGCCAAAATGTTCGCATGACATCAAGTTCCCCACACTCTCATGCCAAGTACCAAAAAAGTGGCTGTGGCAAACTACCGAGTGCCCGTAGTTTAGCAGGTGTGTTGTTCTCTAATTAGCATTAAAGACGGAAATGTTATTGCTTTTTGCAAGAATTTAGTCAAACACTTCAACCTGTGCGATATAATTACACTGTGAAATACAGTTATATGTATTCTGTCTGTAAATATCATATTCAGTAAATGTAGATTATTAGGTTAGGTTACTTTATTAGTACCCGTAGGTAGACTTGTTTTGCAGTATCAAATCAAAAGATAGTACAAAACAAAAATGAGGCGTCCATCTCGATATACAAACGCAAACAACCAGACAAACATGATAAAAGTACTCAAAGTTAAGATCGTTGCTGTTGTAATTATTATAACAACGTGTTCACCTGTGTGATGCCTGCTGGAACAAAACTGGTGGATTGGATTCTTTACTGTTTTTACATCACTTTACCCCTTTTTTTGCAGTAATCCTGTAAATGTCCCCACTTCGGGACGAATAAAGGAATATCTTATCGAAAAGACAAATATAGTTGTGGACCAACTGACCGACAGCCACTAGCGTCCACACCGCCTGTCACGAGCATGACTCATGCAGGCATCACGGCCCTCGGAGAGGTAATTAAAGTTGTCGTAGCGGCGGCCGTATCTATTCAGGTTACCTCCGCCCCGTCGCACTGTGATGTTAAACCCGACTGAGCCGCCGCAGGAGTGGAAGTAACCGCGTCTCCTCCTGACACCCTGTTATTGTCCTGCACACAAAGTGTTTGTAATAGCTGCGACAATGTGGAGCTCGGCATTTACAGAAAGCACTGTATTTGTTTCCAGCACGGCAGAGAGAGTGTGCAGGAGGTGGTTTGTGACTGTCGGCACGCAAATCTCCCCAAAAAATAAATAAGAAAACGCCCGTCTTATTAGCACAAGTGTGTGTGTGTGTGTGTGTGTGTGTGTGTGTGTGTGTGTGTGTGTGTGTGTGTGTGATGGGTTTGGATTCAGAGGAGAATCCACTCAGCAATAAAATCATAGGGATCGCAGGCTGTCCTTTCTGAGATGTTAAACAAGAGGTAGGAATGTGGAAATGCTGCACGGCGTGTCAATACCCCGCAAAAAAAATCACTCAAAAAAAGAAAGACAGAAACTTGAACACTATTAGAACGTCAACTGCATCCCGAACACATGCATTTGACCCGCGAGGCAACTTGAAGACGAACACTATCTGCGGCACACGGCTTTCAATCACTGCTTGTACTTACACTTACACGACTAGTACATATTTATCAGAATTATTGCACTACCTACTACCCCCATTTGTCTGTAGTTTAGTTTATTACATGTTACTATATGTGTATTATATGTTATATGTATATATGTTAGTATTATATACATATAGGTTTGGTATATGTCTTAGCATGTTGTATTGTATATTTATCTTGCATATTTAGTAAGGTTATTATATGTGACTTGTACAGAGTGTATGTCATGTTATGTCATGTTGTATTGTGTTGCTGTGTTGTGCTATGGTAGTTTTTGTGTGGTGCCTTGTCCTAAGAATGTCAGTGCCCAATCTGACCCTGTGTCATTCCGTGCATCTGACAATAAAAGACTTGTAACTTGTAACTTGGCGGTCACAACTCATATTTCGTTCTTGGGACGACGATGACGAGAGTGGAGCGAGACGAAGAGGAGGTAAAATGCCAATCCGGATTGTGCTTTTCCGCTGAGTGACGGTGGTGATATGAAAAATCACCCCACAGTAATCCCGGCGACTTGACACCATCGTGTGCACTTTTGAAAATGATGTGCGTGGAACCCACCGCGGCTCATACCTGCAGCTTCATACCCAGGAGTGGAGACTTGTCGGTACCCTTTCTGCGTCCCTCGCGCTCCTCATCATCGTGGCGTTCTCGTGCCGTCGCTCCGTCATCGGAGGAAAACAAACAACCGCTAATGACTGATTGTGTGTTCGCTGTAATCTTTCTCAAAATCGTCCCGAAAACAACCGAATTGATTAGTTTTTGTTACAATGAATGGACGAGTCGTGTAAAAGTGTTCTCACAGTGCCGATGGTTCTCAGCCCCTGGTTTGTGACGGAAGGTGAGTCATGGTGTCATTTAAAGGGCCAGCGTATGTCTACACGCCTATAGGCCACGCCCTCATTAGGCGTCTCTACAACAGTGTATTCATAACCTGCAATATTTACTGGAACAATTACTGTTTGGTTCATTTGGAAGAGTTGGAACGGTGATTTTTTCAAAATGTTATTTGCAGGAAATCAACCTGCTGAGAGCTCACATATTGTGATAAATACAGTTTATTTGGAATGAGAATAAAGATTATTAACCACACAAATAATGAAAGACTAGCATGCCAGGTTTAATCAGCATAAACGATTGTTTTTGATTGTTATTCCTTTCATACGGTTTCAAAACGGACCAACCGGAACCTGCATCCAGACTGATGGGAACTTGTCTTTAAATGTAAAAAGCTATAACCATAAATATCTCCATCCTTGTTGATTCAGAAACACCTGTGATTGTTGTTAGAAACAGAAAATACTCTTTGCCAGAATAAAAATGATAAAAAAAACTGGTGTATTTCATTACAATGGAGCCAAAAAACAACTAATAAATAAATAAATAATTCAGAGAATAATTGGACCTTTCTATGAGCTGAAACTGATTTGCTGTCAAAAAAATGCGGAAAAACTACCTTGCTGTTGCCCTTAATTGGTCACAGTGAAGGATATGCTGTGTTTACCTAGTTGTGAAGCGGCAATAGCGAGGTAATCAGTTTGCATTAGTAATACACCTCTGATGTGGCGTGAGGAGAGGGAACGGCAAACAGAGGCGGTTGCCGGGGACAACGCATCCCACATCGCCTGTGAATCTTTAATGTGTAATACGCAACTTGGATCCTTTGACGCCTACCAGAGGTAATTACATATGCGTAAACACTGGATAGAGTAGGTATTGCAGAAGAATTGCGGCATGGCCTTGAATAGAATCACATTTATATTTGATTCTATTCAAGGCCAGCAGGTTTTTTTTCTTTTCTTCTGCATCATATATTTGATTCTATATTTGATTTATTCTGCTAATGCCTGTTGATATTGCCAGCTCTTGTCCCCCCCCCCCCCCCCCCCCCGCGAGGTGTTCAATGTACCTGCAGAATTCGTAGATTAACAGGAGGCATTCAAACCAGTTCATCCACGTGGATAAATTCTCTTTAAAAACGTCTTCTGTTGTTAACGTGGACATTTATCTACACACTGTGACTATAATTCCCCACAGATTCTTAATTTTCGAACAATCATCCTTTTTTTTTAAAACTATAAACTTCTGTCGGAAATCGTCGTTTTGCGTTTTAATCAAGTTTTAATCAAGAAAATGTCTCGGAGTAATTATACCAGACAAAAGAAATTCATAAGAAAAACAAGGGGGCATTATGAGTGTGCTAATAATGAATAATAATGCTGAAAAAGGGAGTGCTGCCAGTCTAATAACAAGAGAAGAATGGAAATAATATGGATGATATTAATGTGTCTACAGTTCATTAGGTATATCTGCTATACCAGAAACCACCAACACATACTAGTCGTACAGTAAAAGGTGGATTACATGCTGCATTGTTCAGGTCATTGAATCCAGGTAATTACAGACTCCAAAAAATATTATAGCCTTTGCAAAAAAAAAGTGCAGACCGTGGATAATACATTTTAATTTAAAGACTTTTAACCGTTCCCAAGCGTCGTGTCCGTACACGTTTATCATAATTTGTAATGTTTGCTTCTCTCTGATCAATAAGTTGCCGTCGCAGGCTGAAAACTACAACTACTGCTTTTTTTTTTTTTGGGGGGGACTAATTAAAAAGAGAACATATTCCTGGAATGCTTCTCGGGGTTCGGGGAGCAGTGGGCGCCGGTTTTTCGGCTGGTTGGGAATATAGGAGCGAGGGATTCGGGGATTTCCAGCGGGCATGCCGTCTGTTCTCGAGTAGCCCGGAGGTCGGCGGCGAGGTTTTTGACCTTCATCGTTGCGGAGGCGGTTCCCCGCGCCCGCTGTGTCGGGAGGCGGGAGGCGTTTTGACGGCGACGGCGATGGAGGGGACGGCGGTTCGTGTGACGCTGCTGGTAGTCATGGCGATGCAGGTGGTGATGTTGGTGGAAGAGGACGTGATGGTGGCGGTGGTGACTTGGACTGCAGCGTCGGGATCAATCCAGCTGAAAATAAAGGGGCCTAAGGAGTTTATGAGGATATAAATACAAATGTACAATATATTTCACCCTCTGGGTCAATTTGACCCCAGCAATTAAAACCTCCAGAAAATTATTAGAATTAATATTATTTCCTAAGTTTAAGTGTGAGGTACTTTGTGTGTTTGTTGACTACCTAAATAGCCCTTTAAAAATAGAAATAAATAAAAAATCTTATATGTTTGGCAGACTGAAAAACAGCGAATTGACCCCAAAGAACATCAACGTTAAACATTGAATGGGGTCAAATTGTCCTAACAGGAGGTTAAGTTGTTGTATGAGCTCAGGATTCATATTCATATCAAACAAGCGCCGAAATGTATCGATCTTCTTCTTGAATTACCAGGAATAAAGTAAATAAGTGAAATTTGTTTGATTATCCAACTGCTCTTTTCAAGTTAATCGATTATCTTCGTATAATCCCTTTCTTGAAGTTAACAGACGGATGATGTGAGTGACCTCTGACCTCTGATCAGATGGTGAGAGCAACATTTTTAAAAATAATACTTATTTGCATCTACTTTGTAATCAAATGGTAAAGAGGCAAGAGCAGATTCATATTTACATTTCAAACGTAGTCACAGCGTGGCTCTAGTCAGTGATGAATCATTAAGTCACCACATAATAATAATAATGTAATTATAGCATTCGCATTGTGGCCATTCCACTAAGTTATAAATACTATAGTACTGTACTGTAACTGCATGGGAAAAGGCATTTATTTTCCTTTTGATTTTTTTCTGATTTTCCCTAAAATCAGTCAGCAAAACCCAAAGTTTGGATAAACTGACCCGTCAAAATGTTAAAACCTTAAAAAGTTACAGTCGTCGTTGACTTTCACCTGAAGTTTGACCAGTCGGACCGGCTTCTAGGTGGCAGATGGGGCTTAAAGTTTGCCCGATGACCACATCCTGCGTATGGCTCGGTGAGTTATGTGTTATACACCCCCACCCCACCCCCACCCCTCCTTCTGTCCTTCCCACTTCTCATACATCTCCACCTGCCTCCTCTCACTTCTTTGCTCTCTGATCTGCTCTCTCCTCTTTATCCTCCTCCTGTATTTGTGTTCCCCTCCAGCTCCTCTTCCCGTATCTGTGTGTGTGTGTGTGTATGTGTGTGTGTGTGTGTGCGCGGGTCAAACCAGTGAGAATGAAAAGTGGGATCTGACAAATAGCTTGTGTGCAGCTGGCGAGGAGGGATTAGCCCCGTATGCCTGTCAAGCAGCCCGTGTTGGCGCCGCGATGCCCATCGCTGCCACTAGGGGGCCGGCTTAGCAGGTGTGCGGATGGATGTACGAGGCGCGTTGCCCCCCCCCCCCCGCCCCCCGAGCGTTTACTCGTGGATTCGCACAAAGAAAGTCACGAGCCTTCGCTTTTCTTCGTCCTCTCTCTCCCTTCTGCATAACTCTTTCGCTCATCCCATGAATATCGTCCCTGACAACGACAACTCCTCAGTTCACGCTCACAGTACCTGAACACGTTGATGTGTTTCCTTCGTCTGCAGCACCTGTTCAGCGCAGTATCACAGCGCCGTCCCTTCTGTTTTCTGAAATGAAGAAGTTTGCACACGCAATTAAGCTGCAAATGAGGGACATAATGACTTTTCTGAATAGACGCCATTCGATATTCTGCTTTGGAAACGTTGATCTCTGTTCAGTTCCACACACACAGAAAAAAAAACAGTCCCGCGAGGGCACCTGATCCATATGCTTTGCCTTCCTCAGATGGGCCTCTCACATCCCATGAATTGCTGATGGATTGCAGGTTTAACAGACCCCGCTCCGGTCCTTCCAGTTCTAATGCCTTTCGAATGCTGATCCGGTATGCCCTTGCCACAACAGAATCGGCAAAGCCCGGAAAAGCCCGGGGACAGAGTGGGCCGCATGAGACACTAACAGAGAGCGGAGAGGAGAGCAAAGCTCTATTGGATAACTGCCCGGCGTTTTTTTTTTTTTTCCACAGCACTTGACCCTGGCAGATGCAACTACCCCCCCCCCCCCCACACACACACACACCCTCCCCCTCAACTCCCCATCCCCGCTCCTCTTCCTCAGCGCCGACAAATGAAGTGTCCCCGCTCTCGGCTCTGATCCTGAGAACCTATGACAGCCAAAGCCCTCCTGCTCTCTGAAGTAAGCCCTGGCAGCGATAGGCCAGTTTACTATTCCCCTCTACAGCAGCAGCAGCAAGGCAGCAACTCTCCATCGCACTTTGAGTAGCAGTTATAACTATTTAGGTTGATATGTTGGTCAAATATACTCCGTGATTAGATGCTGTCATTATTATTCTCGATTTGCCTACCATAAAGAATAACACGTGATTTAGTATATATTACCTTTTCTTATCAGTGTTATTTATTTGTTTGATTTTAAATCAATTTTATTGTTGGTCAATGTCAATAAAGAGTTTAAATTGTTCTTATTGGAAACCAATAAGTTATCATTGTATTGTCATTGACCTATAAAGCATTAACAAATGATTTATTAACCATTAATTATACCATAGCCTAACATTACCCCTTATTAAGTATACCTTGCTATAAAGTGGTGCTGAAGTACAAAATGTATATTTCATTACATTAAATTATGACATCACATGTCATTTAGCAGACGCTTTTATCCAAAGCGACTTACAATAAGTGCATTCAACCTAGAGTACAAACTAAAAACAACAAGAATACAGAAAGTAACATTTCCTCAACATAGTCATATTTCAATGTACTCCATAGGTGTATCACACACTGGTCTGCTGTGGTTAGAGGCGGAGCCTAGAGTTTCCACCCATTACAGCCTGTGTAGCTTTCACAAGGCCCCTTACAAACAGATTATCATCAATCCACAGAGGTAAAGCAATCATGTCTCTTTAAGACAGATTGCTCTGTTAAGGTGCTTCATAATTTAATATCCTTCTCGTTCTTCATCTCCCCTCATTCTCTCTTCCCTCCCTCCGTCAGCCTGGCAAAAGTCATGCTGAGTTCCCTTAAAATGCATTAAATTATGATGTGTCATGGAAGTAATTCTCTACCCCGGAGTATGAATCACATGACGGATCCCTCTCCGGCCTTGCCTCTGACACACTGTATGCACATGGCAGGGTAATAGATTAAAATTAGCCTCAAGTTCCTCAAATTATTGACCCTGGGCCCACGTTTTTCGCCTCCTGTCAGCGATCAGTTTACAAGGAGGTGTGAGCGCTAATGCTAATTGCAGCGGTGGAGGAGCGGTGGAGGCGCTTTACTTCACCTTGCTGTCAAGCTAGCCGTTATTCATTCCTAAAGACGTCTGTTGAGCATGTGGGGAATGAAAGGAGGAGCAGGAGGTGGGACTTTGGTTTCCGCGGTACGGCACTACATCAAGGAAATGCCTTGTTGGTGCATTCTTATTAATGTACCTTTAACAATTCATGGATGGAATTTGAATTTATTAATTTTTTAATACTACTCCATTTATTATTAAGCCTTTTTCTTTCAATTAATATTTCACGGTCCAATCTTATCCACGGGAAATGGTGCGGAGACGTTTTGCAGCCACACAACAGATGACTGGGTTTGTAGCCGGGACGAAGCGGTTCGGCTGCAGCCTCCTCCGATGTTTGATGAAGCGGAGACGTCGGCTTGCCTGGTGCTCGCCTGTAAAACAACATTTGTGCAGTTTATAGAATATGAAGTCTGTATGCAATAGAAAGAAATCCCATCGTTGACCTTCCATGCATTTTATATATGGGCCCTGACGGCTTGAAAGACACACAATCATCTTTTTCTCAAAGAAATGTAAAAGAAAATATATATATATATATATATATATATATATATATATATATATATATATATACTTTTATTTTGAAAGTGTGTTTACATTATACTATCAGAAAAAAGTTAATATGTACAATATTATAACAATTATCAAATGCAAAGAGAGTTATTTAACTATATGTTCGGGAGTAGTATACAGTTTCAGGTACACTGGCCCTTTAAGAGCACAATGCTGAAGGTTTGACACCCCTGGTCTAGAAGATGTATTTGCAGCTTCAGAGTAACTTGGCTTCCTCAATGCTGAATGGGATTTCTCTGAATCTAAATGTCTGTTTGGCCACAAATAAACTGCTAACTGCAATTTGTTGTGCTTGATAATTAATTCCTTTTCTAAAAGAATGTTGTTGTTTTTTCCATTTCCCTCCTGCTTTTGTCTCTCAAGCATTATCTTTACGGATCTCCGAGTGTCCCTGCTCATATTTGCACTCCTCCCAAGAGATACAGCATCGTCGTGTGTGTGTGATCATATCCTCCGAGAGGGTCAGATCACATGCTGCGTTTGTGTACGCAAGTCAGATCCGGGGGGAGTTGTCAGCCACTCCCGGTGTCTCTAATGAACTCCAGCCGGCTGATTGACAGACGGGTTACAGGCCGCTGCTCGGGTGACTGATTGGATGCACGCCCAATGGATGCACGCCCAATGGAGCGACACACACACACACACACACACACACACACACACACACACGATGTGCGGCGTTGTAGATATGTTAAGGGTCATGTTGGGGGGGGTTTGTGGAGAGTTTATGTCACACAGATGTTTGTGTAGTAGAGGAGAGAGAAGATGTTTGTTTGTTTACAACTCCAGTGTGTGTGTGTGAAGTATTGTCTATGGTTGGGATTTCCAACTCGCACCACAGGGGTTACTTCTGCAGTTGCCACGGGCTACGTGCAAAGATTGTTAAGTGTAGCTCAGCTATGATGGAAAAATATACATTTCTACGCCGGAGAAATAAATCCACGTAAGAAGTCGGCCTGAAAACCAGATAACGACCCAACGGAGACGTCTAAATGTAGAGGATAACGTCTTCCAATAGACAGCTAGAAGAAATGAACACGTGACGTAATGGATTAAAAGGTTGTCATATACAGGGGAAGAATAGCTGAAACTGAAAGGTTGTTAAAGTAATGGTTAAAGTTGCTGTAACTCGGAGATAAATCTATTAAATTCAGTTTATTTTTTATAGCCCAATATCACAAATTACAATCTACAACAGGCACTCAGTAGAGCGCATACCTTCGCATATCACAAGATTGAGCATTGAATTCTGAACATTTTGGCATTAGTTGCATGCCAATTGGATATAAATTGACCGCGCTATGGTAAAAAAATGTTGACCTTTTCATGACCTTGACTTTTGACCCGATCGATTCCAAAATCTAATCAAATGCTCTCATGATAATAACCAATCATCCCACCAAATTGCATGCGATTCCGTTTAATACTTTTTGACTTATGCGAATAACACGCACACACACATACACAAAGGTAATTAGCCTCAGAGGGGTTACCAACCTGTACACATACGACATCCCTGACCTTTGATCTCACATCCAATCAGGGTCACCGGTCTACGGTTTATCTTTAAAAAATTTAATCAAGTTAATCCACTATCTCGGTATTATAATCACAGCTATTTAGCCAAAGCTGCTCTGCTTCATGTGACTGTCGGAGCATCACGTCCTCGCAGTAGGCGTTGCGGCGTGAACTTTGTCCTCTCGCTGTAAATGCAATCTAGGCGGGCGCAGAGGACCGCATCACTCATATTGTTCGTCAAAACAACTCTTTTGGCAGCCGACTCGAGGGAATCCGGGGCAATAAAACCGAAAGCAGTCAACATCTCATACCGCCGCTGTCCTTTAACAACGTTAGTTTTCTCATTTTTTTTCTTTAATGACGAATACCGAAACCTCAGGTGTGTAGAACCTCGATCGGCGTGGCTTCGTTGTCTCGTCAGTGTCGCGACTTTGAAGTCACATTTTCACGTTTGTTTCCTTTCTTTTTCATATTTATTTATTTGCCCGTGGCAGTCCAATATCATTAATTCCCCCCCCCCCCCTTTCCTGAATGAAAAATGAAATGATACCAACAGAAGAAGAGACAGAGAGGAAGAAATCTTGCCTGTGCCAACTTGTCCACCGCTTCTTGACTCAGTTACTCTTTCAATTATTATAAACTAAAAAGATCTCTCCAAAGAGGTGACACCACTGACACAGCCGGTGTTACATCTATCAGCCAGGAAATAATTTGATGTCACTTTTTATTTGTTTCATATCTAGGAGAGGGGTGGCAGAATTGATTTACAGTGACACTTTTTTTGTGGAGGGGTGGGGGGGTACACAAAGAGAGGAAATGAGAAAATATTGTGATTTTCCATCCAGCGAATTCCTTTATTCTGTCCCTCAACGTAATTGGAGTAGCCCGGCTAGCGCCTCACGTAGCCCACCAGATCGTTAGCGACGAAAACTTTGACTGTGGATGTTGTTTTGTTTGTAAATTTAAAGACATTTAGTCGTTGTGTTTCCCCTCATGTCAGAATCTCATCTCTGGTTGAACGCCACGAAATGTCCCCCGAACTACGAGGATTTTTGCAGCGATTTTTGCAGCGCTTTATTCGCAGCGAGCGCCCGACGTCCCTCGCCCGTAAACCTGTCCCGCTTCGCCGTGGGGATCTGAAAGCCAGAGAAGAAGCTGAAAAGATTATCTTCGTGCTCCACGATCTCGGTTGGCTGCAAAAAATCCGAGTCACGCCGGGACGGAAGATCGCTCCTGCAGCTCCGCCAAAGCAAAACAACGGAAGTAGAAAGACAAAAAAACTTGACGTGCCGTCCAGCCCTGCGGTCCTGCGGTCCCCCCCCCACCCCCACCCCCAGCGTGTGAAATCGTAGAAGCGCTCCCTCCTTCTCTTTGTCGCGGAGGCGTCCCTTCGCTCTAACGACTTTCGTTCTCTGAATGCCGCCAGTGCCGCGGCCGCTGTGTTAACCGCGGATAAATGGGCCCCGCTCATTACATCAGATCTCCAATCAAGGAGGTAATGGCGTTGTCATGGCAACGTAGTCCAACTGGCAGGGGGGGGGGGGGGCAAAAAATGAAGAATTTGTACTTCAAGTTCAGCATCAATCGTTTTCTCATTGGGTTTGATGCAAAGAGAACAATTTAAAATTCTTATTAGGAATGTCTAAAATGACAGAAACAAGATCTGAGTTATAATAAAACTAGCAGAATAGTCTCCCTTGGTGGAATTTAAAAATTAAAAGAATAAAAGGTCACGTGGGTCACACGCATTCTTGTATCTGGGGCAAGCTATGGGCCACGAAGAGTTAACCCTCATTTCCTTCCTTACTTTTTAATTCTTTTGACAAACTCCCCCCACGTCACTGACAAACAAAACGCATCTGAGTACCTTTTGAGGAAGAGCTTCTTTTATATTTTTGGCTCTTGCACTAAGCCTCACGGATTGACTCCCGGACAAAGATATCCAGCTCGTCCCCGACTGACAGCATGAAAGGCTCTGGAACTCATCCGCCCCAGAAGACACTGGAACATGTTATCGGATTGTTCTGTTTCACATGACCTGATGTAATGTGACAGGTGTGTGTGTGTGTGTGTGTGTGTGTGTGTGTGTGTGTGTGTGTGTGTGTGTGTGTGTGTGTGGTACATTAAACCAGAAATTATTTTTTTTAACGCAAATGAGATGTATTTCTGTCTCTTCCGGCATGTCTGGTATGATTTAAAAGTATAAAAATACAAATAAGTCACCATGAAACATCTACTGGAGGATTGTTAGACTAGCTTCAATTTGTGACTTCTTTTAAATCACTTCTTAAAACCCAAAGAACTGCTTTTAAGTGCAGTTCTTTGGTTCCTCTAATTTAGTTTGTTTGTTGTACTTATACATATAATACTTGTACACGTATACTGTATACTTGTAAATATGGTATTTAGTATTTTAGTATTTAGTTTTGTGTTTTTATTTTTATCTTTTATTCGTATTAATGCTCTAATGTACACCCACTGCTGTGATCCTGAAATGTCCCCACTGTGGGACTAATAAATGAAGATCTTATCTTACTTTATTTTGTATTTTTCTATTCCATTTATTTGGCCTTGATTCTCTGTAGAGCACTTTGTAAACCCTGTATTTAAAGGTGCTATGTAAATAAAATAGTTATTATTATTAATTATTGATATAGAGTAGAGTAGAGGGCCTTGGGGGTTCCCTCTGTCTCTTACCACGTACTAGTGCACTTCCTGTTCGTGGCGTGTCCGTCCGAGACGGGCCAATCGGCTCGGCCCCCTGGAAGTGTGAGAATCGCCCGATGCCTCCAGGGAAGGGACGACGAGTTCCTTTGGTAACGTCCGTGCGTCCGGCAGCAAAGGTCAATGAGCCGCGGCGGGTCAGCGGCGGGTCAGGGTAGCGGTGGACGGACACGTTGTTCCTCTACCCTTCACGTGCTCGCTGCCCGATGCCCCCCACTAAGCGTAAACGACATCGGATGACCGCTCCTCGAGACGCGCGAGGGAAGCACGTACGATACACGGGAGGTTCCAGGTTTTATTGGCCACATGACAGATTTGTCACGGTCACTCGGACATTACATCTACACATGTCCAGCAAATATGGCTGCAGTATCATGAGATCCCTTTTTTTTTTTCTCCTGTAATTTAAGCATCGCCTACGGCTTTTCAGACAAGGATTTTTTTTCGAACTGTATGGAACATTAAATGCGTGAAGTAGCAGCGGTTTTACGGCTTGGTTCAGAGATGTTCTCGCCCAAATTAAGTAAAAATTGCTCAACATTTGTGAGAGGAAGAGTAATTCAGAATGGCAAAGAATCCAGGAGAAAAACATTATAATTCTTATATTTTTGGTTAAAAGGTTACAGCCCTAAATGGGAGAATATTAAAAGAAATAAATACTGAAGCAATGGAAATGTAAGAAAGGATGGAAATAAAACAATAAATGAAGATTCATGCAAGTTATATGGGGTAAATTATAACTTTCACCAAGATTTTAAAGTAAGGTATAGTGAATGTATTCTTTTCAGTCTACTTTTTATCCTGTACTTTCATTCTTTAAAAGTCACCAGAATGCAGGGAACTCAGTTCTCAATATTTAAAACCCGTAGGAAGAGCTGAAAAAATGTGTAAACACAAGTTAAATGGAGGAAATACAGCTATTATTCTCATTTCCCCTCCTGTTTTTCGTCTGCCTAAAACACTAAAACACAAAAAATATATATAATAAAAAAAAGAAGAAAAATAAAAGGCTGCTCCAGACAGCTTTATCTGTGTTGTTGTATATTAATACAAAATATTTCTCTACAGGAAATCTGCGGAAATAAATTAATTTAAAATACATCTGCTGCTATAGTAACTTTATTTTCTGAATAAAAAACATTTCCAGACCTTTAGGAACGACATTAAATTTGCTGTTTTCACCAAGCGAGCCTGTCTCTTCAAAGAAAATGTGACCATCTGTGCACGTCTCCGTCAAACACGGCCACAGATTTACAGCGATGATGTGTCAAACTAAATTGACTCTATTGGTGGGTTTTCACTTATTTTTCTTTTTTTGGGGGGGAGGAGGGGGTTGTTTCAACATCAAGCAACAACAATCCACTGTTCCTCCCGACCCCTCCCACACACAGTTGCAGTTCTCTTGTTGTTGTCTTCTATCATAGTCGCGAGGAAAACATCACCTCGGGTCTCGCTTTTTCAAATGTTGAGAGAACCTTCACATCTTCTCTAAACACATACCCCCCCCCCCCCAACCCTAACCCTACCCCTGTAAACACGATAAGGCTTTGAGTGAGCGAGAAATCTCGGAGGCAGCCAGCGCAGAGCCGGAGGGTGAACATGCAAACCTTGATTAACTTGTGTAGTTGCCCGTGTATTTTTCACCCGGGAGATCCCAGCCTGTTGCATCGTATACCGTAGATGTATACACACAGCGTCCCATATGCTTTGTTTTTTTGTTTGTTTTTTAAGTATAATTGCTGTCGCGTACAATTTAGGAACAAACACGGGAGAGGAGTTTGCAAAATGAAAAAAGTAAGACTGAGTAATATGCATTCCGACCGTGATCGAAATATTATATGGCGTGAGGAGGCTCACATTATTCCTAGTATACTGTCAGCTAGTTAATGGGATGTGATTTCAAAGGGTTTGGAACACACTCCGGTGTGTGATAGTCGTTCACGGGCTTCGGGAATTAATGTTATTTGTGAGAATTTACTGTATCCAATCTCCTCAACCAGGCAACAGAGAGCGTAAAATAAACCTGAAGAGAGAACACAATGTCCTCAGATAAGTCAAGATAAAGTGGCATTATGTACCTGTGTGTGTGTGTGTGTGTGTGTGTGTGTGTGTGTGTGTGTGTGTGTGTGCACATCGGCCAATGAGAGCTCTCATATATGCTTTTGCTTGTGTGCGAGTGTGCGTGTGTGTGCGTGTGTGTGTGTGTGTGTGTGACATTCTCCCTTTAAATGAAATTATCTTTTCTGTACATCAGGGTTTAGGAAAACACATTTGCGAGTTTAGAGAGTCAATTCAAACAATTTAGAAAAGAAAAGTATTCCTCTCAGACGCACAATGTCCCTTATTTCTGGTTTCATCTTTGTCATGTACACCTTAAAAACGTGTGTGCATATTAATATACTCTGCTTTTTACCATTTCACTCCCATTAGGTTGTTTGACGAATGAGACCGATGTAAAAAGGAAACGACGAAATAAAAACATCCTGACTTATGGGGCCAAAACGCTGAATCCCCAAATACCCACAATGCAACCCGATAATCTCTCGTTCGTCCCTCTCTCGCTGGCAATTGTCTTTTAAACTCCAAACTGTGTGCCACCACTTCATAACACCACCTTTCTGTCACGTACCTAAAGTCTAAAGCCGAATTCAAGATCACACCGATGACATCATTAGAGAGTTATATAGAAATCCACAGCGAGCATACTCTGACTTTATGACGTTATGTCCATTGTTTTGTCGTCCGCATTGGTTCATTGTCCTCTAGGTGTTATATCTATGTATTTTCCTTTGTCTTATAATAAAAGAAAAAAAAGAAAGAAATCGACAGCAAGACTTATTACCTTTTAAATAGAGGCGCTTTGTGACATGTAAAGTTTGCTTTCTGAGTCAAATTGTTGGAACACTTCTTTAAGAGAACGAGAAGAAACAACACTGAAACAGAAGGTGTGTGTGTGTGTGTGTGTGTGTGTGTGTGTTAAGGTTTGTTTTTTCTTATTATGTCAAGTTAAAAGCTATTCCTGCTTTCTGATTGCAACCAAAGAACCACAATGAGACGTAAATACGCACAATTTAAAGTGTGTGAAGCGAACCGGCATGTGACGTAGTCGTACCTGTGCCACCCGCCTACACACTCACACACATAGTACACACTCTGACACACGGTACACTGCAGCTGTCTTTTTTTTGTCAACTGTCAAAACCTCTTATTTAATTCATTCGTGAAGTTAGTTGGTAAGTTGCTCCCGAATGTTTCCCGGATCCATATCATCCGGGAAAAGGCCCGGAGGATTCATCCCCCTTTCCGTCAGCCGCAAAAAAAAGACACAACGGGAGACGCTTGTGTGACAGATTGTTGTTGATTGTGTCCGGTTTAACCCCGACGCCCTGGATGCCGACCTCTCTGCTCCGGCTGCAAGCTTGTTACCACCAGTGTCCCTCCACACACACACACACACACACACACACACTGCAAAAAAGCACAAGTATGACTCCGGTTGCAGCGCCTGTAAGCAACATGGAGGTGTGCGATAACGATGACGGATACATAGTGACACTTCCTCACGCGCGCGAGAGCGACGAAGATCATCAAATGTGGCGCAGGCGGGTGATTATCGTCTGTTTTCAAATACTTTCTCTGGAAATGTGGTGTCGGGAATCGAAGCCCAGGTCTCTCTTGTCCCGAATAATACCTTTCTTCATTTGTTATTACTTAATAAAATACATAACCGCCCCAGGTGCTGTTTGACTGACAAGCAGTCGTACAACACAGGAAAGCCCCTTTATATTAAATGTATATAGGCCTCACAGTACAATGTTACACACTAATTGGCAATTTACCACCCGCTCAATAGTCGGTATACGTCTTTCTCACCGGCTGTGGAGGTATAATAGTGTGTTTCTTTTTTCAACATCCAGATTAATTTCTTAAAAGCCCGCCTTTAGAAAAGTGTCTGGCTTGCAAATAAAGAGATGTAATTTAAGGGGAGAGAGTGCTTGTCTTGGAAGTATTGTGAAAGGGCTTCAATGAAGTGTGTGAGAGAGAGAGTGGGTGGGAGGGGGGGGTGACAGAGAGATGGGGAGAGAGAGAGAAAGATAGAGGGGGTGAGGGAGTGATGGGGAGAGAGAGAGAGAAATATAGAGGGGGTGACAGAGAGAGAGAAAGTGGGGGGTGACAGAAGGAGAGAGAACGATAGAGGGGATGACACAGAGAGAGAGAAAGAAAGATAGAGGGGGTGACAGAGAGACGGGGAGAGAGAAAGAGAGAGAGAGGGGGGTAACAGAGAGAGGGGGTGACAGAAGGAAAGAGAACGATAGAAGGGATGACAGAGAGAAAGAGAGAGAGATAAAGGGGGTGACTGAGAGAGAGAGAGAAAAAGATAGAGGGGGGTGACAGAAAGAGAGAGAGATAGGAAAACAGGGAGAGGCCGTCGGCGTTAAACTCGAGTGAAATAAATTTGCTTAGCAGGTTCTTCTGTTGGAGTCTCCTCCGCTGAAAGAGATCAGTCTCTCCGGTCCTGCGTTGCCATTTCATCTAAATCCCCCTCTCCACTTTTTTTTTCATGAGCTTGGGAATCTGTCTTTCACAGGTCATTCATTTTTAACTCACTTGGCATTAATACAAACTATAAATACTCAAACGTACGGTTTATACATCCAGCCAAGTATACGGGCCATTAGAACTGTTATTTGATTAATTAATTAGACTATTAAAAGATGTTTAAATAGCTTAAAAATGTGGGACAAAAAACATCAGTTTACAGACCAACTTCCTGGTTACACTTTGACCTCGCTGCCTGTTAGCTGAATAATACATTTACCACTAATCTCCAAATAAATAGTTTATTTAATCTGCAACCGGTCTGATTGTCTGTCCGCTCATGCTCCTCCCCTTATCATTAAATTGTATTCAGACCTTTGCAGTTACTTTGTGAATTTTTCTATCATAACTGCCAGAAATGATGAAGAAAAACCATAAAAATCATACTTACAAGTTATAATTAACTAGTATTTTCCTTTTATTTTCCCCGAGAACCATAAACAGATGTTGACAGGTGAAACAGGCGAAGCTCCCCGACTCACCTCTCTCAATATTAATGAACAATCACCACTAATACATTTTTCGCCACGAGTAACAGTTGCATAATCGCTCTTCCACTTCAAAGCGTGAAGTTGATATCCGCGACTCTCTTCACTAACGCTCACACACACATCACAAAGTCCTGCTGTGAAAAAAATCCCGTCCAGTCAGCCACTTTTCATCCCTCGCTGGTTGTTTGTCGGAAGTGGAAAACTTTGACAAAAAAACATTCGGTAATTAAAAGACGTGGGGAGGGGGGGTAAATTCTCCGTAATGGTGAGTCAGTCGCCTTAATTAGTTTAGGCGTTCTTCTTCCTCTCGCTCGCGGAGTCATTAATGTCGACGTGAACATTTTTCTCTCATTTGAACGGGTGAATAATGAAAGCCGAGTGACGAGGGGGGGGGGGTAGGGGGGGCGAGTCACAACTTTTTTTCAAGCCGCAGGAAAGCTTGCAATTAACAGGATCTGACAAGCCAGAGGGATACACTAACACAAACTAACACACACTAACACACGTGCAACCGCCACAAGCTTAAATACAGCAGGAGCAGACTACTCCTCAAATACTTGAAGAATAGAATATATATATATATATATATATATATATATATAATAAATGTGTTTGTTGAACATGTGTTGAAGACACTTTTAAAGACACCTTTCCTGAGCTCATTGGTGATGGTCCTGGGACGCCATGGAGACCTCAGACTAGACCCGTTGTCACGGCAGCCAATCTCGACGCGAGGCCTTTGTTCGGTTAGCGAAATGAAAGCTGTGATTATTTGGATGCTGCTCTCCTCCGTGAATTTAAAAGTGATAATTAATTGTAGAGAGTTAAGAATTTTTTTTAAAAATAACACTCACCGGGGAGATGAACCATTAGAGATTTAGGTAAACAAACCCGTATCTATCATTACGGGTGAGTGGCCGATAAAGGTTGATGAGAAAAGTTTAATTTTCACCCCGAAAAAAAACAAATGTAATTGGAAAAAACTTTTATTCCACTTGATTCGATTGGGAATCCTCGGACAGACGAGTGCTCATAATGAAGATTTAACTATGTTAATAAATTGTTTATTGCTTATTTTCTTTCTGAGGTTGTCGGTTGAATAATCGTGCAAACTGTGTTAACCAATAATTAGCGACGGATTACCTGGTCGCTCTCTGTATTTGTATTCTTCGTGTTTCGGGAAAGCTCGAGCAACAATTTGCTGCCGCTATGGCGACGATGTTTTGTCGGAGTGCTCTTCTATATTCATTATTCATGAGGTACTTACCATCATGTAACTAACAATTGTGGGTGAGACTATTACTTAACACATGCAAATCTGAAACCACGGTGGAAGAAAATGAAATGGTTCTGCTCTGCAGCGCAGCACATGATGAGTAATTAGCACATGCAGTGTGATTTCTATCATCTTTTTCCTCTTTTTTGCCTCTTTCTATTGTCTTGGTTGCATTCAAGTACACGTAA